>CM062625.1:8090628-8535628 GCA_025617555.3 Puccinia polysora | reverse complement strand
AAAGGAAAAACAAAAGACAAAAAAAAAGAACTCAATTTGATGTAGTTGCTCTTAAACTAGTAAATTGCAACCACAGTGAGCTACCCCAATAGGGAAAACTTTCTGCAGCAAAGAGTTGTCCCAATTGGGACAAATTTTTGGTTGTGCAACCAAACTTTCTCTCCTTCAAATGACCAACCTTACTTTCAATCCCTTTTTTTTGCAACCAATCATCCTCCAACCACCAACAACCTTGATCACCTACCCCCCCTCAAGATCCAAGATCAAATTGAAAGCAACCAATCAAGGATCAAAACATCCCAAACAGAACAGTCAAACAACAAGATTTTCAACTCTTGTCCACCAGCCCATCACAAAAAATAACCAAAGAAAATCATGATTGCTGAGTGAAAAAGATCCAAACCAAGAATAATCCTCCTCCAGACCTCAGACCCCTTGCAATCAGATCAAAAATCATTGCAGGATTCTTCACCAACCTCAAAAGAAGAAAACAAGACGGAAGATGAGTCAACACCTCAAGAACAAGAATTTGAACACGCTTATGAGTAGAAATTAAATCAAAAAAAACTTCCCTCTACAGTCTAGACCACAGGGCTGATAGCTGCCAGACACTCAACATCAATCAAGGCCTGTTCACAACCAGTACAACTCAAAATCCAATTTATTTGTTACTTGTGCCTTGAACTGAATACAGATACCTTAAAACTGATTTTCATCCCAATCCAACTTTCTAATCTGTTCCTCTTTTAAAATTTTTGCCAAAATTTCATTCTGTGTAAGTAGAACCAAACATGTGCTTTCTTGGAAAAGAGTAATAAAAACACATATTCAGGATCCAACACCCTGCAATTTTACATCCTGCACTTCATTCATTTCCACATCCCAGATCCACAAGTGTGGTCTTGCCTGAGTCCAACTTCATTGTTCTGTTCCCAATTTCCCCTCAATTGCCCACACTCATCTCTCCCTCTCCTTTCCCCTTGCATTCCCCCAAAAATTCCCCAGGACCTTCTGTCCTATCCAAATTGTATTGCTCCTTTTCCCCCATGTTCCCAATCACCCCCTTATCCATCAGTCTCCTCACACCCCATTCCCAGTCATTTGTCTAGGAATTTCTGTCCTCCATCAGGCTTTGGAAATTATTCTTGTTCTTCTACCATATAGGGTGACCTCATTTCTCCCAAGACCTGGAAGAAAACCCTCTGCTCCCCAAACCAACATTTTTTTCCACTCAGCACACAAACAAATGACTTCTACCTGGGGCATGGGCACCTGATCGCTAGTTCCTCCCCCCAAGGGCCATAACATCTTTTGAAGCAAATGGGTTTTGAAATTCAAAAATTGTGCTGATGGATTGAGAATTAAACTTAAAGATTGCCTAGTGGAAATGGTCTTCTCTCAAGTGCATTGTATCAAATTCTTTGAATTTTTTTCCCCCAAGCTCTGGCTTGAAACATTTCAGCTCCCCCTTAGTCTTCTTGGGCACAAGAATTGTGTTGGTTGACAGCTTGATTTCAACACCACTTTTCTTAATGGCCATTTTTATGGTCCAATCTACATGGCTCAACCCCCATTCTTTGGAGATCCACTACATCCTTACTTGGCCTGAAAGGTTTCTTGAGACATTTTTGGTCTCAAGCAGTTTCCCTAGTGTGGTGCAGACTTGCATAAAAGACTAAATATCCACCCAGATCCTGCTCTGTTCCAGCAATTATGCTTCTTTTTGATTTCTATTCCTATTTGAAATCCTCAAATCTTGCTCTCAGATTTCTATAACTTCTCCATCATGGGCTCCACAAATATTTATCAGAAAAATAATCTGCAAGCATTTAAAACTACTGGAATACTTCATGCTCAGATATAAATGCTCTCTAAGTTTTTTTTTTTTTTACATTTTTGATTCTATGTGAAATCCATGGGTCTATGTCCTATTATTTCCTTTATTTTTTCCCCCCAAATGATGCTTTATCTATTTCCTTATATATACAACCCTCAAAAACAAGAAGAAAACAAAAGACATCAACAAGAGACTCCCTCTGCACTAAAATTCCCCCTTATGCACCTCTGAAATTGAATTATCCCTGTCATTATGTGCCTAGCCCCAATCTTTCTGGATGCACAATCACACAATTTCATAAAATCTCAAATAGTTACTATCCAATCCACCCCAAAATGTCTACCGTAGAGGATCCCTGTTGATCCTCATTTGCAGATCCTCTTCATTCTCTGCATGTTGTTTCCTCAATTTTCACAAGCTATTGTCCCAAAAACAACCTTCCCAATCCAGAATACAAGGCATACCCCAAAGTTGGTAATCAGACACATAATTGTTATTTTTTGAATCTCTTTTTTGGCCAAAAGAATCCTTGGCTCATCCTGAATCCATACTTATTCAAAAATCCCAGTCTTTGTGCCAAATAAGGTGATTTTAAATTTTGCTTTGTTGCAGCACAAATTTATTTGCCACCTGCAAATTGGGTGCAGAATCTGCATCTTCCCATGTTTTTACTGCTGAGCCTATGTCTAAAAATAACCACCACACTGGAAGTGGAATTTTGAGTTGAAATCAGCCCTTGTCTTCCTCAATACACTCAGACTTTCCTACAATCCCTCTCTCTGTTTGAAATTGGAATGTGGCTCTCTTTTTGGAGCAATTACCACCCATGTAGATAATCTGGCTATGGTTGGGACCAAGGAGTTTTTCACCTCTTTCATTCAAGATCTTGGTAAAATTTTGAAGGTAGTCTCAGATGAGGGCCTTAATATTTTTCTCTATATCTCCATACATTGGAATCTTGTGGCCAGGAAAGTCTCAATTTCAAAAGACTGCTACATAAGCTCCATCTAAAATTATTTCCTGCATGAAGAATATTTCAATGCTTGATCTCCCACTGATGGAAAATTTAAATCGCTGCAAGAAAGGGCTGCAGCCCCCCCCAAATTTTCCCTTCATTAAAATCAACTGATTTTATCCCTGCTGCAGGAATCACAAGGCACCCTCACCGAAATCTCATTTGATGTCAATAAAATATCACAGTTCCTTTGGAATTCCTCTGTTGATCATTGGAATGCAGATATCCAAATTCTCTGTTTCCTCCACTCCACTTTTCATGCTGGTATCACCCTAGGTGCTTCAAGTATTGACATTTGTGTCTTTTTAGATTCAGATTGGGTGGAAATTTGGTACAATTTTCAATCTAAATCTGGATAAATGTTCTGCATTGGCTCTTTTTCCATCTCTTGGAAATACAAAAAGCAACTAATGGCGTCCTTCTTGATCACCACTGCTATATAGAATTTCCTCTCCAAATCCTGAAAGGAAGGCCTCAGGGTTCGGAATATTCTCTCAAAGATGGATCTTTGTGATTCCTCCCCTGTCACTCTCTTCATCAACAAAAAATTTGCTGAAGCTCTTGCCATGAGCTCCAAACCTCATTCCCTCACAAAACAGGTGAAATTCATCATCACTCTATCCATGAATGTGTCAGTTGTGACATTTTCTGACTCACCAATGTTTCAAAAAAGGACATGGTTGTAGAAATGCTAACTAATCCTATTTCTTGTGTTCCTCTGCAATCACATCAATAGATTTTTGTTTTAGTTTGATTTGTTCAGCAAGTGGGGGGGGTGTTGGATTAGCTTTCATTATTCTTTCTTATTCTTGCTTTTTTCTTTATTATTCATCCTTTCTGTTAATTTTATTTTTTATTTTTTCATATAATTTCATCTCTTTATCATAAAATAAAGTTACATTCCTAATCATTTACTAACTCTATGCCTCTCAAATCTCAGTTGCACATCTCTATGTCTCACATTCATTTTCATATTCATGTGTCCATTTCACTGCTCTTGTGAAATTGTCACAAGCTGCAGTTACCTCAGAAAAGAGCTCAATCTAGGTGGAAGTTTGTCTTTCTTTTCCTTCTATTCTGCTCTTCCCCCTTTTTATACTCAGGTAAGTTTCCTCAGTCTTCCTTTATTTTCCTAATTTCCTATTTCTTTGAAAATAATCCTTCTATTCTTCTCTTCCCTCTGCATATCCTCATTCACAGAAACTTCATCAGGTGAATTTATAGAAACCTGGATTTGGAAGAAGTGAGTTTTCATTATGGAAAAACAAAGCTGGATAGGGTTCAATTGAGGGAAGTAAGGAGGGATTTATATAACTTTGATCCTGGATTTGTTAAAAAGCTTGTTTATTTTACCACCTTTGCAAATGTTAGAGTTATCAAAAAAAATAGTGCTGTTTATTTCTAAGTAGTAATTAATCTCTGGGATCTTCAATACAGAAGAACCAAAATGAGTATTTCAAAAATGAACACCATATAGTATAATTGGAGAAACTCACCAGATTCCACTTTAGAAAATGCTCAACTTCTTTGCAAGCTACACTGTATTCCAAGAACTTGATAGCAATCCATACATTGGAAGGTGTTGAGCTGTATTTGATGGGATTGTTTCCATGTTGATACTTGTGTGAAGGTTGGCCCTTTGGTGATCAAGCATATGTGCAGAGCAGGTCCCTGCTGAATATTTTACTTTCATCTGTTTTTGTTGTCAAAAATCAGGTATTAATCTTGAATAATAGATCAAATGGTTATGGCTGAAGAAAAAGTTCCTGTAAAGACCAGAAAAATCTGCCACAATGGATGACATTCTCTCTATGAATCCATACTTTTCCAACAGGTCTTTGCAAATTTTGGTCCTGCTTGCTTTCTTCCAATTGATTCCAATTTTATTTCAAAGGATGTGGTGAATAATCTTGGGGCATACAAGTGCACCACTTTGATCATACACCTTTTCTTGGATTTCATCTAGAAATAAACCAGGTTTGTTCTGAACTATAGAATACATGATTGTTTTTTCTTCATGGGTGAGGTCTTCATGTTGCCCATGCTGCTCACACTCCCCAGGATTTCTAATAACCAAACAAGTCAGATGGTATAGTTCAATCCAAAAATTGAATGATTGGCATGAAATGGCTTGAACCAAAGCAGATTAAATCAAACCAAAACAATAATCTTGACAAGCCATGTGGACTGCCAATATCTTGATGCCTGGGTTATATTGTTGGAATACCATTATCGCTTGGGTAATAATTTCTATTTATCCCCCCACACAAAAAGCATTGATTAACATTGTGAAAGCTCTATGTTGAACCATAAAACAGATGGACTTACTAATTATGGCAAACTTGGAACAAAGAAATGGGTAAAAAGTCAATTGATGATGGGCTGAGGTCGGATAATCTTGCTCCGATCGGCTTGCTAATCTCGTTCCAATCGGAGGTTGAAGAAAAATCCGGATATCGTGATCCAAAAAGTGGGAGGTAGATAAAAAAAATTTGGTGCAAAGCCAGAAAAGAAAATCAAGCCAGAAACGGCATGAATGGCTTAAAAATAAAAATAAAAATGAATAAAAATAAAAATGAATAAAAAGAAACGTGTTGTCCAAGCTTTTCTACAAACATAAAACATATCTTAGGGCTCAAAAAAAAAAAAAAAAAAAAATCGGGCTTGCAGACTCCGGCCCCTGAGTTTTTTTTTTTTTTTTTTTTTTGTTGATCAAAAAAAAGGGGGGGCACGAAAGGTCCAAGAGGGGCTTGAGCAAGAACAACCTTAAGTTTATTAGTACCCGATGACCAATCAGATTCGATCCGAATCGCAATCTCAGCACGTTTGGGGATCAACTGAACCAAAAAAAAAAAACCCAAGATCTTTGAAACTCGTTCGTGCTAATACATCTAGAGCAGCAGAAAGCTTGGGTAATTTTTTGCTACCCTAGGTTTGTATAAGAATAATAGTCTTCAGGCAGCAAAATTTCCCCGGAGAAGACATTCAGAATGATCGATGGAAGTCCAGCGAAGGCTCAGAATCCGAGACGACCCGGATGAACTAGACTAGCGACACCGGTCAACAACATCTGGGTGATTGTGGCGGGAGAGCCGGCCAAGTATGCCAGGCTTTGGAGTATGAATGACGACCTGGATGAACGATTGATTCACTTGCATTGAACGTGAGATGAACTCGAATGGTACGTAACAACATGGTTGAAAAAAGGTTTACATCAAAGTACAGTGGAACGGCGTGACATGATTTTGAATATGCAAAGCTCCCCGGTTGGGGTGTATGGTTTAACAGTTGGCGCTAGTTACTCGGAAAGAAACAAACTCGAGATGAGTTCATGAATCAGGTTAGTACTCCATGGTTTGTATGATGGCGTCAAGAATCCTTATTTGATCCGGTAACTAAGCCAGAACGAAAGCGAGAAACAAAAAAAAAAAAAAAAAAAAAAGTGGTCAAATTCCTGTGCAAGGTTGCATATCGGACGTTCTTCGTTTTTGGGCCGAGAAAGAAAGAGTTGCCAAATACACATCACTCACGTAAAACTTTTCAAACACCAGAGGAAATGGTGTATCCCAACCGCATACCCTCCTAATAGGTGCCTCAAGTCTGCGAGTTCAAAGACCGTTAGAGTTGGTTTGGTGAAACATGCCACTCGTGAAAGCGGGAAAGATAAGATAAGAAGAACCTAGTAAAGCATTGATCCTGAATCCTGGCCGCCAGCTCAGCTCCAACTCCGCCATTCTGCGCAGCCTCATGAACCACGACACATCGACCCGTTTTGCGGACACTACTGACAATACAATCTTCGTCGATCGGTACGATCGTCCTCAGGTCGATCAATTCGACACTAATATTCCTCAGTTGGTTGGGAACTAAGTGTTCAATTTCAGCCGGAGGCGACTTCAACATCGCCAAGGCCAATTCACAAACATAAAGGGGGGTGCCGTATGAGATAATCGTCAAGTCTGATCCAGTCTGGAGGATTTCGGCTTTATCCAACGGTAGTTGAAAGTCTTGCGTGGGTACATATTCCACCGATGAGCGATAAAGAATCTTAGGCTCTAAGAATACCACTGGGTTGGGTTCTCGGATAGACGCCAGCAAAAGCCCTTTTGCTTGGCTCGGAGATCTTGGGATAACGACCTGTTCAGATTTAATTCACCCACCGCTCCCAGCTTGCGTAAGCACTGGAAGCCTATCTCAAGGGTGCCGCGTTGCAGCTGGATCAGACCGGCAGAACTCATCATGAAACCTACTTTCAATCCGGCAGCTTGCTGGAAAAAGCCTTCAGGGCTTTGAGAATGGTACAGCCCGCCGTGTCCGACAGCCATGATGGGCGATCTAATCGTCAATCTACCGCAATCATAGCTGCCTCCGCTCCTGTATCTGAACTTTGCGGCCTCATTGACTATTTGATCAAAGGCCGGGAAGATGCTACAGACGGTCGCAGCAAAGAGTATTAAAAATTATTGCCAAGCCCTTACGCTAGCGAGGATAATAAGATCATGTTCTCTACACTTAACTAATCACCGAATTGAATCTCAGCGATCGCGGTATGTCCCATGGCTGCCATGCCAATGCCAAACCCGGCTATTCCTTGTTCCCTATAAAAGCCAGGTTCCTCTTGAGCTTGGATTAAGACTTAAAGAAGAGAATGATGTCAAAAACGCGAGGGGTGAAGGCTGACGTCAATGGAGTATTAAAAACACGGTCGGGGCCATATTCTTCCAAGAGACCCAACGAGCATCTGAGACGTTCAGATCACAGATCAAGAGTTAGTTTTGAGATAAAAACGTCATAGAGGGGGGGAGGGGGGGGAGGGGGGGGAGAGAGAGAAAGAGATAAACCAAAAACAACCCAGAGAGCAAAACAAAATCAAACGAAACAACTAATGAGATGCGAAAGGCTGCCGACCTAAAAACCCCCCCAAAAGCGACATCCTCGCCGAACAGGACCGAAGTTTCGTCCGTTTGTAAGGTGATAGCCATGGCATCTCTGATAGCCTGAAACATGCTAATAATCAATACGGAAACTCATCAAAAAAAAAAAAAAAAAAAAAAAAAAAAATCAGAAGGAGAGGAAGAGAGAAGGAAGCCGATCCTGAGAGGAGCAGAGTTTGATGAATTTACTTGAGTTTGGCGGGCGGCGGCAGTTGGGTCGAAGAGCTTGGTAGGGGGACTACCGGTTGGGAGGATGGATGGTTGATGAGACCCTTGATGTTTTGAGCATCCTCCGGTTTGTGACAGAGGTAACTAGAGGTAGAAAGGGTTGGATACTGAGGAGATGGGGAGGCTTGTTGCTCGAGACTGGAGAGTGAGAAGCTTCGAGGTTGATGATGAGAAATCCTGGGAGGATGAGTTGCGGCCGACCGCTGAAATGTCGAGATCACTCGACTGCCGCGGACCACGCTCATGATCATGATACGCGCTTCACGGTCCCAACGGGATCAATGAGAGCTGGTTGGAGGGAGAAGTCCTACGACTTCCGAAGGCTCAACGATAGACTGCAAGGTATGAATTGAGTGATCAGTTCGATGGGTTGGCTGAAAGCAGGTAGATCGAAGGACATGAATGTATCGTAAGTACTTACTCGAGATCGAACTACTCACTCGGCGTTCGATTCAAACCTGGAAGTTCTATCGATTGGCGTCTTGGGCATTGAACGAGTTGGGTGAGGAGACAAATATTTATTTACTTACTCGTCGAGAGTTCTGAAGGTATCCTTTATCAGCCCTTGGGTCATCATCCCCCACCCCGGAAACCAGTGGGCTCTTCAAGCTCACAGCAAACTAACTATTGAGCCAGCCTGCAATGAGGTCAGCGCACCAGACTGTTACTCAATCCACATTCCATCCTCCGTAGATTTGACCACATCCGCATCCAAAAGCTGGACACGAGTCACGATAAAAACACAACGAAAGACAGAAGACTACCTGGGATCTTGGTGGTCACTATGGTAGGTACAGTACATAGAAACAGTTGACAAAGATAATGGAACTGAAGCCCCGATTTCGTTTGTTTGACCATCTGGTTGGTCTTTTGTTTATTGATCTTTTGAAAGTAAGAGGGGGATTTATAAAGAATAAAAAAAAAGATCTACTTCAACAGTTAATCATTTCAATCTTGATTTAGAGAATGAGGTGAACCTTCTCTAAAAAAAATGAAAGGAAATACATGATTAGCCTTAAGGCGTCTTGGATGATGGATCCAAAAAAAAAAAAAAAAAAAAACTAGTGGGCCATCAAAAGTTTTTGGAGATTTACACACAAGATAGATGATGAAGAAATAATTGGATAAGTAAAATGTAGTTTGAGAATCGGGTAGTGCTGAAATATAAATTTTTCTCTAATTAGTTCAAAATATTTTACTCAACTAAAAAACTATCTATAAAGGATTTAAATCACTTCAAATACATTAAAGGTAATACTAGATAATTAAGATATTAAAATTGATCCTGAACCCTTTAACCAGTGATTATTAGTATATTTACTGATTATTGTCATATTCTTTCAATATTCTTTAAGTGTTCTTTATCCTTACCTTTTCCGTTTATCCAAATATTCAATATTCATTCTATTCAATTTCAAAGTCTACCACAAGTTTGTCACAAGTGAATTTATACAAAGGGCCTCTCTGGAGGCTCTCTAATTGTCTCCTCTTCTTCCCTGTTGGAGAAGTACATTCTTTCATCCCCTTCAACCTTCCTAGCTCTGGTCCAGGCCATCATTGGCTCTCTCCATTGATGAATTCTCTTCTGGCTCCAACCCAATAACTCTTCAGGTGAAACCAGCATTAATGGCATTGGTGATGAGAGGTTACATATGATTATGAATTGATCTGATGAGATTGTGGAGAGTTTGAAACCAGGAGGGATCCCAGGAAACTTTAGAGGGCACTTTCAATCTCTGGGATTCAATTTGGGTAATCAAGTTCTGGAATCTTATTTTTTTGATACTTTTCATAAAATTTCAAATTGGATTTAGGTTGGGTGATTGAATCAACAAAACACTTGTTTTGATTTTGTTGGTCTATCGCAAGTCCTTGGTGATCTTGAACTTGGACCATGGCCCTGTATTGAATCAAAAGAAAATTTCCTTTGATTAATCAAAATTCCATCTTAAGGACCAAGGGCCCACCCCCTAAAGGACTTTGATGAAATCACACAATAAGAAATATAAATATTTGGCTTAAAACTTCTCTTGGGGAATTGACATCACAAATTTTCTACTTGCTTGATACGGAAACTGAAGGAGGAATAGTATAGAAATGACTATTAGCCAAAATTATCCACCAAACTCCTGAAAGCTGTAGAATTATGCTGATAAAAATCAATCAGCCAAAGAATATCTCTCTTTCAAGATTGTTGTTAGTACCCAATAAATTTCCAAAGAATATGTTGTATTCAATTTTGTTTAACAGGCTTTGTAATTTCACCTTTGGTGGATCCCCAGGTTGATTTTTATCTTGAACTGAAATACATAAGTTAAGGTGTATCAGAATTAGGATCATCAAAACTTTAAATGGCTGATTTCAGGCATACTCTAAGTTTCTTTTCACTGAATTTTTTTTCCAATAAAAACAAAGCTTCATCCTAAATTTTGGTAAAAAATATATTTTCTAAAAATAAATGTTTTTCCCAAAAAGACTATTCAAAGTTTCCAAATTTTTGACTTTAATAGCTCCTATTTACTACATTTCTACAAGAACCCTAAGATTTAACATTTTGAACCAATCTGAATAATAAAAAAAGCAAGGGGAAAACAGCATCCAAAGAAAAAGAAGAGGTTTTTTATGAATATATATTTTGGAATCAAAAAAAAGAAAGAAAAAAAAATATGGAAGAGTGACTTTCTAAGATAATTGGATAAAAAAATGGTTCCCATTACCCCACTATGAACCCTCTACAACATAAAGCTCTAGGAAAACTGAAAACACTCACAACCTGGATCCTTATAAGTTTGGAATGAGCAAACCAACTGGATGTGGCCCTATTTTATAATTATTACCAAAAATAGCAAGAAATCCTTCAGGAAACCCAGGAAGTTGGTATCTACATTACCAGGGTTTCGGAAAAAAAAAGCAAAATAAGGAGGTCAAAAATAAGTCAATCATGAAGAAAAAAACAGACAACCAGAAAGCCACAAATTTAAAATTGAGAAAGAAAAGGAACAGCATGAGCTGCAAAATGAGGTCTTGAACCAATGACAGTCCTCTTTAAAGCAACTTGAAGTCAAGAGAAGTATGATCCTTGCCAAGAAGCTTTGCAAGGAGGATCCCTTCATTTCACATCTCTGATTTTTTGGGAAACATGAGGACCTGTCTCATTTATTGAAAAAAATATGAGGTTGTATTTGGATGCAAAGCTGTAGATTTAATAATGATTTTAGAGATATAAATTACATTTATTTTGATTTCAAAAAAAAAAATGACTCATGGATTTCCTCTGAGTAAATTCCATGGGAAATGACTGAGAAACTACTCACTGAAACCTCTGGGGCCTGGAATATCTCATTCCCAAATTTCATCCTACAGAATCCCTCTTCCAAGCCTTGTGGACATAATTTGATGACTGGAATCTCAAGTAAAAAACCAGAAAGATAATTTGAATCCTTAAAATAATCTAGAAGTTAAAAAAAACATTGGGATTCCTAATTTCATGCTTGATAATCTATGGTGGAACTCTCAGAATACTTCAAAATGAAAACTATGTCTCAGCACTCAATCATAAGTTGGAAGGCATGCCAATTTTCCTCCCAGATTGGTATTTTCCCCATTATCTTTCAAATAGCATAATCCTAATTCTAATAGCTTCCAAGAAGATCAATGAGATTGAACAGATCCAGCAGAAAACCACTCAACATACAATGGATCCAATAGATGTGGATGCAGTCCAAAAACAATTAAATACCTCTTGAAACACCCCCATACTCTCCTCATAAACATAAGAAAGTTCCTTTTATGGACCAGCCAATATTAAATTCACATTCCTGGGGTTCCAAATGGGCATGAATTGCGGTTTACAACCCATACATGTTGAGAATGGCAATTCACAACTCAACAAGAAGCAAGCAAAGTTGCCAACAACTTCCACATTCAATGGGGTTGTGAACCCCCAATTGGAACCCTTTTTGAGTTGTGATCAGGGATTCTCAACCCTTTACAGGTTGCAATTGGGGATTCACAAACCCCCCAGGGGATGCCCAAGTTATGAGTGCGGGCTGCAAGAGTTTCCCTGCCACATTGGGGCAAAATATCCCCAAATGGGCCATTTGAGGGGGGGATTGGGTTACCTAGGCACCCCTGGACCACATTTGAGTGCCCTCAACCCAAATTTGGGGATGTGGAATACTATGTAGGACTGTTGGACCACAAAAAGAAACTTGAAAATCAAACTTTCTGCCTATTGGAAAAAATAAATTCTTGTCAAAAATTGTACACATGACTTGCTTGTCACAAAATTTTATTTTCCTAAACCCAAAATTGAGCAAAATTTTGGAGTTGTTGAATTAAAAATTTAATTGAATACTAGATTTCTGTTGAATTTTTTTTTTATGGGAACAGTGGAAAACCCAAGCCCTCCTGGTTTAAACATGGCTATGTTAAAGGACTTAATTAAAAGTGTTGTTAAAAAAGCTTTGGTGGAATCTAGGGATTTGGGTAGGAAGTTGGAATATAAAAAATTGGAAGCCCCAATTGCATTCTCATCTAGGTTTTCAATTGAGGAACAAGGTTTTTCTTCAAAACTGGAATTGAAAAAAGGTGGTGGGTCACATTTCATTTTCCATTTGACTGAGAGGATTTGGCTTGATAAATACTAACATAACCAAGTGGGGTGTAACTATGTAACTATGTAACTAAGTGTTGACATGATGTTGACAAATTACTTCATTTCCTTCCATTATTTTAAATTACTTATTCTTTATTTTTCCCATTTCATATTTCTCATTCTTCATTCTTATTTCCTTAATTTTCCTCAATACACCACACGCGCGCTCTCCCAGATGCGCGGGGCTTGCCTGTATTCAAAGTACCCATTCAGTATTCTTCACCTCCATTGTGCGGGAAAAGGGGTATTTAGTCTGGAGTCCAAAGGAACCTGAGAGGAGGAACACGTCAACTTTCCTCTTTTTAGTTCTGAAGTGCTCAATACTTCAACTCAATCAAATCTGAAAAATCCAATCCGATCAATACTTGTCAACAATCAAGCACTTCCAAGAAGGATGGCCCATTTTTGTGGAGCCTTAGTTAACTTGGTGCAATCCCTTTTTTTAACAAAAAGATCTACTCAAATTATTCATCTTTTAACTCCTTGTCATATTCAACTTCAGATGTATCCCGGAATCATCAGAGGAGGTAGTCTAGTACAGTCATCTTTTCACCATTTCAGTTTTTCACATAGTATTCAGACTTGATTTCATAGTAGCTGGGTATGAACTATTTCTTCATTATTGGTTTTATATACTTCATCTCTAACTACCCTGTATGTAGTTGCTGGTTTTATTCTTGTCAAGAAATTCAGGACTCATCACAATTAACAGTCAAAAAACAATAACATAACCTCAACCAGACAACCAGCATGGCCAGATCATTGACAGAGAAAATCCTTAAAACTGCCATTGAAGCCATTCCTCTTCTCACCATGGATAACTTTTCAATCTGGCGTAATTGAGTGGTGAATATGATGGATCTTCAAGAAGATCTCTAGGACAAACTTATGAAGAAGAAATCAGAATCTTCAGGAAATCCCATTGGACTTAGCCAGATGGAAAATTTAAGGATCAGAACTATTCTTTCCTCAAAGATGGACATCTCAGTTCAGGCCAATATTATAAATCCCAAAAACAAAAAAGATTCCCATCTTGTATGGATGAGTATCAACAAATATTTTGCATCAAATCACGCCTCAAATCAAGCAAGAGTCTTCAAAGAATCTCTCAGGACTCCTTTCTCTGTCTTGAATGTTTTGGGTTTCATTACCAACACAAAAACAGCCATCTCATGGCTTCATGAAGTAGGAATTGAACTTCTGTCTGATATTATAGCCTACCTCATCTTAGAGAAACTGCCACCTTCCATGGATACAGTGGTACAACAGATTACACACTCTGACAAGAAATTTACTCCAGACCATGTTCTTGACCATCTCAGACTCTTCCACAACAACCAGTCTCTTGGTGTGGTAAACCAAACCTTTCCTATAGCCATCAGACTCATTTTATCTTATTAAATTATTATTCTTAAATCAAATTAAATTCAAGAAAATACTAAATAAATTCCAAACCCCTCATAAACTATACTCTAAACTCAAACCAACCTGAAAACCCAAATCAATCACCAGGAAAACCCCTTCAACCATATCAACACCTGTCACAAAAACAACCCAACACCTGGCACAGACTGGATTATGTTGCATGGATTAATGAAAAGTCTTAATTGAATATATAATCAAAGAGATTATGCTTGAAATAACCACACCACAAAACAACATACCCCATACCAGCAGGAATCAAACCCTATCAGTACCAATGTTACACTACAACCAGTACTATGAAAGCAAGTAACACTAGTTTTCTGGAACTTTTGCCACCAGATAAGCCCTCTGAAGCGTCCTCTCAAGCACTCTGATACTCAGTTTGCCATCATTCCAACCATACAACACACACACATGCACCAACAGAAGTAGGGGCTCATGCAGCCAAGTATATCTCAATTCCCACCAACCAGCAATAACAACTCAGTACACACAAATTTTCTGGAACTTTAACCACCAGATAAGCCCTCTGAAGCGTCCTCTAAAGCACTCTGATACTCAGTTTGTCACCATTCCAACCATACATCACACATACATGCACCAACAGAAGTAGGGGCTCATGCAGCCAAGTATATCTCAATTCTCAACAACCAGCAATAACAACTCAGTGAAAATGACTTTTCTGGAACTCCCACCACCAGATAAGAGCTCTGAAGCTTCCTCTCAAGCACTCTGATACTCATTTTTCCACCATATCAACCATACAACACCTGCAAGCCACACCCTCAAGTTACCCAAGGGGACATGCGGTAAAACAGCATACCTCATTACATTGAAACAGCATGCAGGTAGTTCCATCAAAATTTTATTCATGATAAGGGCTCAGAAGCGTCCTAAAAAACACCCAGCACATGAATTTCCACCACCAAACCCATGCAGGTCACACCATTCAAGCTACCAAAGAGGGCTTGCAGCTGCCAAGCATGTTTCATGCTTTTCCCAACCAGCAAAATTAACTCAAGCTGCAGGCAAATTCTGCAGAATTTTTTTATATACAAGATAAGCACTCAGAAGCGTCCAGATCACACCATTCTTATCTCTTATCTCATATCTTAGCCTGAATCTCAAAGATTGAACTAAAAAATACAGTTATCTCTCAGCCTGATTTACATGTTTTATCACCAGAATTATTTGTCTCATGTAACTGTACCGTCCTGTGCTTCAACAGTGCAGGGAGAGGCTCAGAACCGCACTCAGGGGAGCCCTGAGAATCCCCTGAGGAAGTATTTGTCCATTTAAGGAGGGCTCTTTTGCACTATCCAAGTTGTATGCATGGCTTCTGCCCAGTGTGTGCAATATGGCATCAGCCTGACCAGTTACTTACCAGTACCCAGTTATAATTGGACCAGAATCAAGTCAAAAGGAAATAAAGGATCAAACAAGAAATTATCATTGACCATTTGACCCAAAATCCTGGTTTTCTTGAAGAAGGGTTTTTGAGAAAAGGCCTGTTATTCAGCACCTATTTTTTTTAAGAGGGAAAACCCCTTATTTTTGATTAGTGAATTCATAAAAGAGGAAGAGCACAACAAAAAAAACCAAACAAGATTTTTTTCCGCCCAGCTCCCTGTGGGCAAACCCATCTTTGGGTCCTCCTACTGGTTAAACACTTTTTAGTAAACCCTTAAATCCTTTAATTGGAATTGGATAAAATAATCAGAAAAAGTCGAAAATTCTTGATTATTAATTGGTGGAAGCTTGCCAATAATTGAATCCAACCTGGAATAGTCTTGCAATTCCTAAAAATCTCTATTAATAATTAATCTAGGTCTGATAAGAGACCTTTTTTAAGTCTCAAAGAAACCAGCCACTAATTCAAAAAATTATTGTGCATAATTATTATAGTTCAGAGGGCAGGCAATTCAAAACCACCTTACCTTACCTCTATCTATTCAATACTAGTAGTAAACTAAATTCCCCTTCTAGTGACTGCCAGCAAGCTATTTTCTAAATAATCCCATTATCCCTTGGAGTCTCTACATTGGTAATGCTTCAACTTGCAAGAAAGAAAAGGAAGACAGCAACTCTGTCTCTTTTTTTAACAAGGAAATCAAACTCTTGGAAGATAACTGGCACAATCAAAAAGCCACTCATCCCAAAGGCCGTTGCTGGAAGCTTTATCCACAGCTCAAGCCAAGCTTTCCAAAAAAGAAGAAATTGGAGGCTAATGAATTTAAAATTTTTGCAACAAGTGTTAAATCCTTTCATTCCACTCTTTCTAAATTGTCAAATTCTCACTCATTTTTCCTTGACTCTGCTTCAGCTACACATGTGGTGTCTAATGAAACTCTACTTGATCATCTAGAACAATCACTAAGCGGCTTAATTTCTACTAGTTCTGGCGTGGAAAGCCTTAGGTACTCTGGAAAAGGAATTGTGTCAGTAACTAACAAGAAGGAACAGAGGGCAACACTGTCAAATGTGTTATATGCTCTGTTTTCCACAGCTAATCTCCTATCACTTTGAATTTTATTGTTACACGGATTCCATGTCTCATTTCTTGTTGAAAAGGTAGTGCTGAAGAAAGGAAGTTGGTTGGCTGTGGGGTATTATGATTGCAATATACCTATATTTCATCTTCATTGGGGGGTATCTAACCCAGTCTCTTGTTTAAGTTGAGAAGAGATTCTCCATAAATCTCTTGTTCATGTCAGCTATCATTATATCAGACACAAGCTTGGGATCAAGGTATCCAAACCTAAAGAATGCATGGCTTGCACTGTTAGCAAAATTACCCAAGCATCCTTCACCTCAAAACATAAAAAAGCCAAAAGAAAGTTTCAAGAGTTACATTGTGACTTGATAGGTCAAATTAAAACAAGAAGCATCTATCATGATTCCTACATACTGACAATTTTTGATAGTTATACAAAATTTTTAGCAGCTATTCCAATTAAAGACAAAAGTCAAAGTGGGACAACTCTTCAATTCCTGATCAACACAGAATCAAAAAGGTTTGGATATTCTCCAATGATCTTACACTCAGAAAGGGGAACTGAATTTTTCAACAGTTTCCCAAAGGCTTTCTGTCAAGAAAACAAAATCAAGCAAACATTCTCTGATCCCTACACTCCTGAAAAGAATGGATTGGCTGAGAGATACAACCAAACTATTCTTGAGTCTCTTCAAACGGTTCTGTTTGATTCAAAACTTTCCACCAAGTACTGGCGTATAATAATTAATGCCTGCACTCTCATTCTTAATCAATTTGGATCTCATATATCCAATGCTTTGCCGTACAAACAATTCAAAGGGAGGAAAAGAAAGCTGAGTTACTTTTGTCCTATTGAAAATCCCGTTAATTTCATTTTTGGTGATAAAGATTCATCAACAAAGCTTGAACCTTGTGGGGCATTTGGCAGTATAGTAGGATATAATGAGGATATGCTTTCTTACAAAATACTTACAGAGTATAATCAAGTCATTGACAAAAAAAGCATCAAAATTTTAGATTTCAACACCTCCGTCACTCCTCCCACTAGCAATGTTGAATTTGAGATAGAAGAAAATCAGGAAATCTCTGCTAAAGGGTTGACTCAAACATCTCCTCAGAACAAAAGAATATAAAAAAGCTCAGAGGAATCCATTTATCCTCTTGATCAAGCTCAGTCTGGAGGTGATGATTCTACTGACATTACCACTCATCCTGATCCCACTTCCACAGTGTTGCCAACGGTGAATTACCCAGAGTAATGTAGATATAATATTTGAGAAATAACAGAAAAAGTCAGACCAATTCAGTACTCACATCTCTGCAAACTCATGAAAGATACGTTGTACTGGCAGGACTCATGCGACAGAAAAATGAAATATATTGAAAGTCAAGACTTCTGGGAAGATTGTAATGTGACTCCTTATCATTTTCTCAGAACCATGTGGGTTGATAAACTAAAACCTTCTACTATCTCAACACCTGAACAAAAAAAATCCAGACTCAGTATTATGGGAAACCTACAGACTCCTGGAATCACTTTTGGAGAGACATTTGCACCCACGGGAAGTTCACCACTTTTCTCATCCTATTGATCCAGGGGATCAATATTGGGCTGAAGATACAACAATTTGATTTCAAGGCCACTTTCATATTTTCTCCTTTATGTGAAGACATATACATCTTGAAGCCAGAAGAATGCAATTGCAAATCTTGGTTCCTGAAATTACAAAAGTCCTTGTACGGTCTAAGACAGGCTCCAGAAAACTGGTTCAAGAATCTAACAACATGGTTGGAGTACATTGGGTATAGCAAATCAAACTCAGATCCTTGCTTATACATCCACAATCTCAAAGGCTCTTCTCTTTTTTTTTCATGTAGATGATCTAGTGGTGGTAGGAGAGGTAGATTGGTTTGAAAAATTATTTCTAGAACATTTCCCAAGGTCCTTGGCATGTGACTTGGACACCATTCTGAGGATGAATGTCACGCTGACCAAAGGGAAAATAAACCTGTATCAATCTTCTCTCATTGCTGATATACTTGAGGAGATGGATATTACGTCTTTTTGTTCTGTACGCATGCCTCTTACACCCGGTTTAAGACTGACACAAGCAACAGATGAAGACTGCAAAGAGTTTGGCAAACTGAAAATTAAATTTCAAAGATTTACTGGAATTTTGAATCATCTGTTGTGCAGGACTTGTCCCAATCTTTCAGTGGCAGCGTCTCTGTTATCCAGGTTCAATCAAAAACCGGTTCTCTCTGATTGGAAGGAAGTCCTCCATGTTTGGAAATATCTGGCTGGAACTGCTCACCTTGCACTCACCCTTCATCCTCACAACAATAGTCATCAACTTCAAATTTATTCTTATGCCACTTGAGCAGACGACCCTGATACGCAAATCTTGCAATTGGGATTCTTGGTAAAGTAGTTGGGTTGTCCTATTGCCTGGAAAAGTCGGAAACAGAGCAACATCACCCTATCAACCACGCAAGACAAATTGAATTCCCTCACCAACAGCGCACAAGAGGGATTGTGGATAAAATCCATCATGAAAGAACTTTGGAAGAAAATGTTACTGCCTATTAAATTTATCATTAACAACAAGGGCTTGTTGGACAAAATTCAACACTTTGGTTTTAACTAAAAAACAAAAGCATATGGACATGAAGCTCAAATGGCTCCTCAAAAAATAGGCAAATGGTGGACTTTCAGTTCAGCTCATTTCTTCCAAGAACATTGTGGCCAATGAGCTCTCTAAAACTGCAAAAAAAACATGCTCAACCTGCTCAATCAATATTGTTTTCAGTGATTGACACCAAATTCCGGGGGGACGTTGAAATGATGCTGAAAGATTGCTTCATTTACTTCCATTATTTTCAATTTATTATTCCTTATTTTCCCCATTTCATATTTCTCATTTTTCATTCTTATTTCCTTAAGTTTTCTCAATACACCACACATGCGCTCTCCCAGATGCGCGGGGATTGCCTGTATTCAAAATACCTATTCAGTATTCTTCACCTCCATTGTGCGGTAAAAGGGGTATTTAGTCTGGATTCCAAAGGAACCTGAGAGGAGGAACGCGTCAAATTTCTTCTTTTTGATTCTGAAGTGCTCAATAATTCAACTAAATCAAATTTAAAAAATCCAATCCAATCAATACTTGTCAACAATCCAGCACTTCCAAGAAGAAAGGCCCATTTGTGTGGAGCTTTAGTTAATTTGGTACAATCCCTTTTTTTAACAAAAATCTCTACTCAAATTCGTCATCTTTTAATTCCTTTTTATATTCAACTTCAGAGGTATCCCAGAATCATCAGAGGAGGTAGTCTAGCACAGTCATCTTTTCACCATTTCAGTTTTTAACATAGTATTCAGACGTTGACGTCATAGTAGCTGGGTATGAACTATTTCTTCATTATCAGTTTTATATAATACATCTCTAACTACCCTGTATGTAGTTTCTGGTTTTATTATTGTTAAGAAATTCAGGACTCATGACTAAGAGGTGCAAGGACCGTTTGACCCTCCTCCCGTGAGAGCCTTTGCTAGTAGGAAAGAATACAGGATTCATTGTCAAAAATATGCAGCCACGCATGGCTATGCATTGACAACATTCAAGTAAAAGAAGGATAAATATGTGGATCTAGCATGTGACAGATTTGGGGTATATGAAGGGCCATGCCTCACAAAACAGAAAAGAAAAACTCATAAGGAAAGTTGGGTTTCAATTCATGATCCATGCAATTTGTAAAGTAGCAGATCCCATGTGGCATATCTCGATTAGAAATGGCATACACAATCATCAACCGTTTGAAAACTGTTCAGTGCATCCTCAACTGCAAAGAATATCTGGTTGAGCATTTGATAAACTTAAAGAAGGCATGAAAGATGGGCTAAATACAATTCAAATCAACACTAAACTGAAAAATATTGATGCTGGAGAATACATGGAACTGGATGGGAAAGATGTTATGGACATTCTATCTGAAATGCTCCAGGAAACCCAGTGGGTTTCAAGGTCAAAACTTGGTGGAGAGTGTAACTTAGAGGCCCTTTCCCTGGCTAATCCTGAGTTTATAAAAATTATTCAAAAATACCATCATATTGCATTGTTGGATTTTACTTATACAAAAAATAGGTGCAACATCCCTCTATTGCATGTTGTAGGAATGGAAGCCAACAGGAAAACCTTTACAAAGTATTTTGATTTTATAACAAAAGAAAAGTATGAGCTCTACATTTGGGCATTGAATACATTAAAGGAGTTGGCTTTTTATCTCAAGAGGCTTCCAAATATCTTTGTGAAGGAATGTGAAAAAGCTATTATTCTTGCTATAGAACATAGTTTCCCTGAGTCATCCAGAAAGTTGCGCTCCTGGCACTTGTATCAAAATATTCAAGCAAATTGTAAAGTTTGCTTCAGTAATGACAATAAAGGATGGCAGAGTTTTATGACTATGTGGGAAAATTATGGGGCCTGTAAAACCAAGGGGGAGGCATAAGTCAATGATGCAGAACTCCGAGTAGGCCAATTTATTGCTTCTTCTGTTAATCTCTGCTGGGAATGCTGATTTTCAAACTTTTATACAGTTTTTCTTGAAAGAATGTGAGGATGTGCTCAAGTAGTATGTGGAAAAGAACATTTTCCCTATCAAAGAGACGTTTGTAATGGCTTGGACTTGTGTCAACCCTGAATTTGAAAACAAAAAAAATCTTGGGTAGAAGGGGCCCATGCTACTTTGAAACAATTCCTTGTGGGATCTTTGGGGAAAATTTTGGATGTGTGGAAACACCTCAAAGGAAAAATTTAAAGCAAAATCTTATCAGTGCATGCATCACTCAAAAACTCTTGAATAAAGCTAGGAACCATTCTTCCAAAATTAATTTTACCTTTGGGTTGAATATTGTCAATTGAGGCAATTGAACCAATTGGAAAAAAATTTGAGAAGTCAAAGCGCAACCATGATGGCAATGTCTTCTCAAATTCTGATTCAAAAAACATTTGCTTGCCTTGTTCCAAAATTTCAAGTGAAATACTAGAATCAAGAGGATCTTTTGTGCCTGTGGACGTTCATCCTCAGTGGAGGTTAGGCTATGACCCTTCCAGTGAATTAAGTTGAATCTTTGGGTTTTTTGAAAGTTAAAAATCTGTCAGCTTGCTACTATTGCAGAGCAAGCTGCAAAAGTAACAGAAATAACATAAAAACAATAATAATAAAATTAACCTAAGAGGGAGTAGTAAAACCATAAATATTACTGCGCAAATGGATTTTCCACCGAAAATTAGGTAGGGTCACTCACTGACCCCACCCTTGAAATCCAACTCCTTATATTTTTAAATAATTAAGCAAAGAAAGACCAAAATACCACGGCACCACTATTGAACTTTTTGGCCAATTAAATAATTCACATGTATTGTCACAGATAGGTTTCACACCTGATATTCAGTCAGAATTGAGGTGTTGTGTATATTTTAGGAGTTACAGACAAAAATGTGTTCTGTCACAATTCCTGCACGCAGCCGCGGCAGCCAATGCACCCGTGCACGGCTGAGATACAGCTCTGTCACTCCGTCAAGGTTGTGTATGCAGCCCCGGGCCTCTGACAAGTCCACAGCCACGAGACTATGGGTTGACAAAGTGACAGGCGGCCTGAGAAACTTATGGAACCGCGTAAACATGCTACAACCCACACAGGAACATTCTAAATATGTAATAAATGTTCCCGCGGATAGTAGATAGTCTAAAAGTACATAAACTTATATAAAAATACTTAAATGACCTTTATACGTCTTTTTTATTAAATATAATTCAAAGTACCAAAAATGTCGAAAATAAGATAATGACTACTTCTAAAAATATTTTAAAATAATTTAATATACTATTATCAGAATTTATAGACATCAATATTTTTGTGACATACTAAAAAAACTTTTGATGTAAAAATATGACATAAATACCCATGACTTACATTTTTAAGTAATTATTTGAGTAAATCAACTGAATTTCGAAAATAGGGAGTGAAATCAATATCATGACTTTACTCCAATTATTTAATACATAATGAGAACTCACTGGAAATCAGAATATACGTAGGAATGTCTATTAAAATAATTATTGACTTACTGGGAACATTTACTAAGGATGATTAATTAAATAAAAAATAAAAAGGACAGATTAGTGTTATTCACACGTCCAAATATCAATTATAAAATAGAATAATTGCCATATCCTGTGGAATTAGATGCTACCTGTGTTACAGCACCAAGAAAACGTGACAGGCTACCACTGCTACCCTACTAGCCTCAGTGTCCGTCCCTTTGAGCCCCTGTACCCCTCAGAAGGAGAATATTGGGACTCCAGAAGCTATAAATAAAGAGCTCTTTAGAGGATATTGATACCCAGAGACCCAGTTATATTTACATCCAGAAACCTCGCCAAGGTAATCAAATACTTATAAGAGATAAGTAAGTGTTTTATGGCTTAGTCTGATTAATAATATCTGTCTTCAAACATCTTTTTATCAATCTAAACTTCCGAAAAACCTTATAACCCCAGTATACAGGTTTAACCCATCAGTGCACGTCCCAAAAAGATACCCAAAGGATTTAATAATATACCAGTGAGTCTTTATTATCCTTTCTCTTTTGTGGAAGCTTGGTTACAAAGCCCTGCCACTCCACCGTGTATTTTATATACATATTATCTTTGGGAAAAATATCCTTTAAACTAAAGGTTCCAAAGTAACCAGGCCTATGTTTTTTCATACTGAATTCCCTGAAGAGAGGTGTTCAAGATTTCCAATATAATTGTGGCCGCTCTATAAAAATATTTAATATTCAATCTATCTATGTTTATTTGTAACAATAAACCATAACAAAACCAATTAACCTTGCAATAAGCTTTATCCAAATAATTTGTGGATTTTTTCTGCATTTATTAAATAATATATTTATTATTTATTCTATCACCTCTGGTAGCTAAAGGATAGCAAGGGCCTTGGCATCCAGGAGGCTGACAAAATCATAGGATTGACAGAAATTATAGGATTGACATATCAATTATTGTTTTTCTTTTTGGAAGAATGCCACAGATCCAGTGCTTGAAAATTCCCAATTTTTCAAAAAGTTCAATTCCTTGCTTGTGGGACAGCCTCATAAATTTAGATTGGAGATATTAAAGTCTGTGGTAAATTATACAGCAAATTTGATTGCCAAGCCAAGCCTTGAGCCAAAGTTTTTAGGTTCCAGCCATGGTCAACCAAAATTGAAAGCTAATGGTTGTGAACTTTCAAAATTTGAACACATTGAAAGAGAAATTAAGAGCAAAAAAAGGGTTAAAAGGGAACCAAAAACACCAAATA
Organism: Puccinia polysora; assembly: GCA_025617555.3. Classification (NCBI taxonomy): domain Eukaryota; kingdom Fungi; phylum Basidiomycota; class Pucciniomycetes; order Pucciniales; family Pucciniaceae; genus Puccinia; species Puccinia polysora. The sequence goes on along the minus strand of CM062625.1, from coordinate 8,511,669 downwards.
TAGTGATTGTTTTATTTTGATTTTTCATTTTTATGGTTTAATGAACTGACAAGAAAAATCATTTCTGTAGTGCAAGGAAGGCTCTTCATCTGAATTCAATAGTTCAAAGTGTCAGCTTGCTACTATTGCAGAGCAAGCTGCAAAAGGAACAGAAATAAAATAAAAATAATCATAATAAAATTAACCTAAGAAGGAGTAGTAAAACCCTAAATATTATTGGAAATATGGGTCTCCACCCAAAATTAGGCAGGGTCACTCACTGACCCTACCCTTGAAATCCAACTCCTTATATTTTTAAATAATAAACAAAAGAAAGACCAAAATACCACAGCACCACTTTTGAACTTTTTGGCCAATTAAATAATTGACATGTATTGTCATTTTTAGGTTTCACACCTAAAATTCAGTCAGAATTGAGGTGTTGTGTATATTTTGGCAGTTACAGATGGAAATGTGTTCTGTCACAATTCCCACATGCAGCCACGGCAGCCAATACACCCGCGCGCGGCTGAGGTACAGCACTGTCACCATGTCAAAGTTGTGTGCGCAGCCCCAGGCCTCTGACAAGTACCCAGCCATGGGACTACAGGTTGAAAAAGTGAAAGGCGGCCTGAGAAATCTAGGTACCGCTTAAACATGCTACAACCTACACGGGAACATTCTACATATGTAATAAATGTTCCCGTGGATAGTAGATAGTATAAAAGTACATAAATGTATATAAAAATAAATAAAAAACCTTTATACATATTTTTTATTAAATAGAATTCAATGTACCAAGAATGTCAAAAATAAGATAATGACTACTTCTAAAAATATATTAAAATCCTTTAGTATACCATTATGAGAATTTCTAGACATCAAAACTTGTGTGAAATACTGAGAAAACTAATGATGTAAAAGTATTACATGAATACCTATGAATTATATTTTTAATTAATTATTTTATTAAATCAACTGAAATTTGAAAATAAGGAGTAAAATCAATATCATGACTTTACTCCAATTATTTAATACATAATGAGAACTCACCGGAAATCGGAATATACGTAGGAATGTATATTAAAATAATTTTTAACTTACTGGGAAAATTTACTCAGGATAATTAATTCAACAATAAATAAAAAGGACAAATTAGTGTTATTCACACGTCCAAACATCAATTATAAAATAGAATAATTCCCATAACCTGTGGAATTAGATTCTACCCATGTTACAGCACCAAGTAAACGTGACAGGCTACCACTGATTACCCTGCTAGTCTCAGTGTCCGTCCCTTTGAGCCCCTGTACCCCTCAGAAGGACCATATTGGGACTCCAAAAGCTATAAATAAAGAGCCCTTTTGAGGATATTGATGGGCAGAGACCCAGTTATATTTATATGCAGACACCGTGCCAAGGTAATCAAGTACTTATAAGAGATAATTAAGTGATTGATGGCTAAGTCTGATCAATAATATCCATCCTCAACCTCTTTTCAATCAATTAAAACTGCTGAACAACCTCATAACCCCAGTATACAGGTTTAACCCATCAGTGCACGTCTCAAACAGATACCCAAAGGATTTAATAACATAAAAGTGAGTCTTATTATCCTTTCTCTGTCGTGGCAGCTTGGTTACAAAGCCCTGCCGCTCCACTGTGTATTTTATATACATATTATCTTTGGGCAGAATATCTTTTAAAATAAAGGTTCCAAAGTAACCAGGCCTACGTGTTTTCATACTGAATTCCCTGAATAGAGGTGTTAAAGATTCCCAATATAATTGTGGCCGCTTTATAAAAATATTTAATAATCAATTTATCTATATTGATTTATAACAATAAACTATAACCAAACCAATTAACCTTGCAATAAGCTTGATCCAAATATTTTACAGATTTTGCTGCATTTATGGAATAATATATTTATTATTTATTCTATCACCTCTGGTAGCTAAAAAATAGCAAGGGTCTTGGCATCCAGGAGGCTGACACAGAGAAAGAGACTGAAAGGGAATTATCCTCCCTTCATATGGAAGCGGAATCCTTTTCCAAGGAAGAAGAAGAAATGTAGGGGTAAAAAAGAAGCTAATCTTTGATGAGTATCAATTTCTATAATGAGATTAGAATTCTGGATAAGTAATTTTGATTGTAGGAACCAAAGTGAATTACCTCAATCAAATGCCTGAGAACTTACATTAGTTCTTGGGGGAGGTTTGGGATCTGGTTGGTGATGGGAATTGCGGATTTAAAGTCCTTTTTAAATCACTTGGGTACCATGAGAATGGTTGTTTTGAAGTATGAAATGAAATGATTGAAAAATTGAGGAAAAATAAGACATGATATTCTAAGATCCTTCAAGGCAGTAAAGACATTGAAAAAATAGAACAAAGGCTTGATGTTAATGAAATCAATGAAAATATTCCCTCTTAAAAATTTCTTGAAAAGATAAACATGGGCCAATTAATAGCTGATACTTATGGCAGACCAATCTGTTTCATTTAATTGGATTTATGTTGTACTTATACTCATATGAAAATGGGTGTAAAAGAAAAATCAGATCCTATCTTCATTTGAGTTTTCAACAATAATCAATGGTTTCATCTTGTACTTGAGGGAGAAATCATTCCAATCAAGCCCATTGTTTCCAAACCTGCTTCTTTGAGTTTTCAACAAGCTTCTTTTTGTTTCGACCATCTAAAAGGTCATTTTAAGTGGTATTTGCCACAACTGCCCCTGGCTTCGAATGGGCTGAAAGAACAGGCACTAAATCTGATAGAACTCAAATATGATTCTTTGGAATTGCAATGAAGAAGATGAGAGGAGGAGTACAATTGATGAGAAGATGGAAGGATGAAAGGGGGAATTCCAGGAGGAGGTTGTTGAATCCTATAAGAGTAAAATCAGGAAGGGACAAGGTGATATGAGTTCAGCAGGCTGGGTGAAGGATTTCTTGTGCTGAGATGAAACCTACTGGCAGAGGGGCTAACCAGTAAGAAGTAGTATACTAATTCCTTGTAGGAATTAGTCCAGGAGGGAAGGAGAGGCCAGTATATGTGAGAGATGAGAAGGAGGCCTTGAGGGATGAGTGACTGGTGTTGCAGGTTGAAGTTCCCATGGTGTTGCATGTTGACTGATTGGGATGGAGGCTTTAGTTGACTGATTGGGTGATGGGCCTGTCCAGAAAGGTTTGACATGTAATTATGTGGGGTCCTGGTGGTCTGGGCTGAAAAGACAGAGGAGAGTATTTACTATGTATATACTAAGTGTAATATGTACTAACTGATATGCCAATTGGGTTGAGGAGAGATAGAGGATGCCCCAAGCCACAGAGAGGGAGGTAGAGATCCTCGGAAGATTGAATGAATCACCTGACACAGTGGTGAGGTGTACATGGACATAGAGCTTATACCATACACTCAGAGGGTGAACTTGGTAGGAGAAGATGGAGAATGCAAGGTATTAAGGAGTACCATCCAGTGGAATGTACAGGAGTAAGTGAAGTTGGGTTTGATATGAGGGTGAAGCTGATGAAGATGTTGGATTGGTTTAGTTGAAGGGGTTTCAGAACTATGGTCATTACAGTATTCTAATTTATAAGCATAATTTTAATTTTATCATTTAGGTTTGGGTTCTGATGCTGATCTTGTAATTCTATTAATATAAAGGGTTATTACATTTTGAACATAATTATGTTCAGTTTTTTGAGTTGAAATCATAATTTTGAGTGTTTTGAATGAAATTTGATTGGTAATTCAATTCAAATTGTGTTTGGCTGATCCCATTAGAGGGAGTGTTGTTACTTTCTTGTGATGGGATTGAAAAAAAGATTGATGATAACCAGGACCACTGGATTGATTTAAACTGGTTGAGAACAAAATGGAGAACTGACATGAATTAAAAAATCAACAGAATGGAAGATGAGAGCCAATGGAAATAGTTAAACCAACAGGAGCAATTCTGAAAGGTTGATGGATCAGCACATGCTTGAAATAGTCATGACCTGGCAGCAAAGCATGGAAAGCTGCTAAAAATTGATCAGAACAAAGAATAAGGAATGCAAAGATGAGAGTGATTCAATCATACTTGAACAGTCCAGCCTCAGGTATGTGGAAGCTGCCTTGAAGTCTTCTGATAAGTTGCAGTAGTGAATCCATGGGTTGATTAGAGTTAGTGCATTGAAAACCAAGCCCTCAAAACGCTTTGAATCATTTTTTACCTTCTTGAGACGCTTCCTGATTTGATTGAATAATTATGATGATGATGTTGAAGTTGAGGGGAAGAGATTGAAGGAATAAGAGAAGAAATAGTCAATGAGGTGATGTAAGGATGATGATGATCAAGATTGGTTGGTTCTGGTTCCCAGCCAGTTTGCTTGGTGGACTAGGAAGATGGTGCGGGTCTGCTTGAGTCAAAAATGAAACGGATTACCCGCACTGGAATGGCAGGATGAAAGGCTTCAGTCTCAAGTGGGAACTTGAAGATGTAGTTTTCAAAACAGCCCTCATTGATTCAGAGCGTGAGAGGTCTAAGTACTGAAATGTTGAATGAGTCACAGCATTGAATTTCTATTGGCAGCTTTGGTGAGTCTGTCTGCCACCATTTGATCCAACTTGATGAGTTTGATTTTGATCAATCTTTTTGAAACATCTTCTCAAAGTCCTTTGGTCTTCAAGTCAGTGAACTTGGTCTTGTAGTTTCTTCCAAAATTTTTTATTTTATCATCCAGGCCTTTGTTTTCCATCATGTGGATGCTCCCTTTGATGGGTTTCCTCCAGAGTTTGTGGATGAGGTAGTTAATCAATTTAAATTCCAGTTGACCATTGCTGAGAGCATTGCATTCAGCCTTTTTTAAAGAGTACATGAAATAACTTTGAAGTTGACTGGTCTAATAGAGAGGTGATCCTTGGTAAAAAAAATGAACACCCTCTGCAAAGTTCTTGTAACTGGATTGTTGGCCCAGGTAGAATCAATATAACATATGAGATTACCCAAGTCATTCTTCTTGGAAATAAGAAGCTGCTTATGATTAGAGCAACTAAGATAATTACATACCCTGAGTACTTCCTTCCAACAAGAAATCCCAGGCTTTTTGGAGAACCTTCCCAGAGACAAGACTGCGTAGCTTATTTCAGGCCAGGAAAGTCCAGCAATAAAATCAAGTCATCCTAAAGGTGACCAAAAGGATACTCCCAGCTTATTGAAATCTTCTATCTCTTCATTGCTGGCTGGAGCAAGATGAATCCCTGGGGTAGAAGGTGTGCTCATAGGCTTGAAGTCTGTCAGATCCAGCTCTTCCAGTCCCTTCTCAATATTCAGAGGAAGAGACAGCCTTATTCCATCTGGAGATCACTCAATCTTCATTTCAAATAGAGTTTTGGGTGAGTGTGCCAACAAGTTGTTGAATTTGCTAAGGAATGAATTTTAAAACTTTTGAAAATTTCCAACCACTAGGAGATCATTGACATGGACAAATATTTCTGATTTCTGATTGTTTCCTAGATAGAGACATGGGTTGGTTTCAGAGGGGCTGAAACCTTGTTCTTGAATCAATTCTCTCAGCATCTTGTACCAGTTCTTTGGAGCTTGTTTGAGCCCATACAAGGATTTCTTGAGCTTGAGGATTGGAGTCCGTCTGGTGGAGCCAGTTGGTCGTTGGATGAATACTTCTTCATCAAGAGGAGCATGCAAGAAAGCTCCTTTGACTTCAAATTGTAGCATTTCTAGATCAAGATCCATGGCTGGAAGTAAAACAGCCCTCAGGGATGCAACTTTTCCGGTGGGTGCGTAGGTCTTGAAGTAGTTGATTTCATATTGTTTATTAAATCATTGTAGGCAGACTCTTGAATTGTAAGTTGGAGCTTCTCCGTGAGTATTCTCTTTGATTCAAAACACGTAGGTTATGTTGAGTGAGTTACTGGGCTTGGGCCCATCATAATCTTCCCAGACTTTGAAATCTTCACAGGTGTTCAGCTCCTTGTGTAGGGACTTGGACCAGACAGGTGAACAGAGAGCCTCTTCAGCCAATTTGGGAATGAATTTGGATAAGTTTCTGTATTGTTCTGGTGGTTGCAGTTCCTGAAAATCTTGAATGGTCCACAGTTTTGGAAATAGTTCCTGTATCAATTCTTCACCACCGTTGGCTTCTACTTCTGAATTTGACTCTTTGGATTCTTCTTTGATTAGTGGTTCTACATATTCTGGGGTTTCAGAGCCATTTGGGGGAACAATTGGAGATTGTTTTTGGCCCACGGCAAGTTCATTTTGATCTGTTAGGTACTTGGCTGAAGTTGGTACAGGAGATTTGGTTAATTTTAACTTCTTTGTGTTGAGATATGATCAATGCTTTCATGCAGTCTTCAGGACCTCAGTCCCTGCATGCTTGTAGTTGGTTAATAATTCATCATATCTCCTCAAAAAGTGACATTATTGTTGACCTCTACAAGCATATCTTGGCCACCAACAAGCAAACGTCCTTAGTATAGTTGGTAGTACACTTGCCATGCACATGAGAGACCTGGGTTAAATTCCCAGAGGACAAATTTTATTTTCACATTCTTACACTTTGTTTCTATGATGCTAATGGTTTTGGTCAGTACTCAATAGGATAAGAGTTTGGGAACATAACCTCTGAGCCTTAGGGGTAACCCTTTTTCATGAAATTTACTTGGAAACTGTTTCCCAAGGTCCAGATAGTAGAGACTACTTCCTATAGGTTTCAGGTATTCAATTTTTGGAGGTTTCCCATGCATTAATTTCCATGGAGTAAGTCCTTCAGGGTATGGTATTTGATTCAGGGCAAGAGTTCAGCTTTGTATGACTTCCTGCCAGTAGTGCTTTGGGAGTTTTGACAATGCAAAGGTTTCTCTAACGGATTTGGAAATGGCTTGATTTGCTCTTTCAGCCCTTCTGTTGTATTGTGGGTGATATGGTTCAAAAATGACTCTGCGTATCCCTTTGTTCTCAAAGAATTTGGTGAGATTTTTGCTTATGAATTCACCACCCCCGTTGCAGAAGAATTCTGAGGGAAAATGGTTGAGTTGGTTGAATTTGTTTTAGATTATGAATTTGATTGTCTCAGCTGCATCAATCTTGTTTCTCAAAGAGAATGAGATGATATAGCCACTGAAGTTGTCCACCATAGTTAGAGAATATTGATACCCACCCTTTGATGCTGGCGTGATTGGACCAATTAGGTCAGCATGAACACGCTGGAATACCTTTTCTGCCTTAGATGAGGAAAATTTGAAATTTTCCCAAGTGATCTTGCTTTTGTCACAGCTGGATCACAAGAAGTCCTTTTTTTATGTCCTCTGAAATGGATTTTTTTAGGAACCTTTCCATCCTGGTTATTCCAGCGTGCCAGGTTTGAGGTGAAGCTTGTTGATTTTCTCCAGTTTGGGATTGCCAGCACTATGATAGCTTTGATTTGGCGACACATCCATGTGCAGGAGGTTGTTGAAAATTTTCCCCTGCAGAATGGTTGACTGATTGGAAACCAGCTTGAAGGTAGGTGGAGTTACTTGGTTGTTCACAACTAGCTTTTCTCCCTTCTTGAGAAAAAAACCTCATTGAAAGCAGATTGACACAGGCGTTGGGTTTCCAGGCGGCATTGTGAAGCTCAATTTTTCCAGTGGTGGTATTAATAGATCCAGTTCCTCTACCTTTGATTTTGAGAGATGCACCGGGTTTTCCAGTTTTTATTGGTGAGGTTAAACCTGCTAACATGATGTATCACCACAGTACAAAGGCTGTGCAGTTGAACCTAAACCAGTAATACCAAACAACCCAAGCCACAAGCGTCTGTAGCCTAGTTGGTAAAGGCAGCACTCTAGTATGTGTCTCAGTCTATCTGAGGTTGTGGGTTCGACTCCTGCCAGACACATATTCATTTTCACAGTCTCAACATTTATCACATTCAACCTGTCTTTGAAGTTCATCCGCTTGAACCATTATTTTTTTGTCAGCATGTGGATGGAACATCCGGAGTCTAAAGAAAAGGGCTTTAGATCTGTTGAAAAGACGTCCAAAAAGCGGAAATACTAAAAAAAGAAATTGGAGACTTCATCCTTTTTCTTCTTTTCTGGTTTTCCCAATTTGAATACTTTTTGTCAAAGCTCAGGAAATTTGATCCAACATTTCTTGCGCGGATTATTTTGAACATCTGGATTATGGACGCCATTCCTGCAATGTGGATAGCTCAAATAAAGATTCATGTGGACCCTTGTATGTTGGAGCACCTTCCTTGACTTTTGCCTCTATCTCATTTTTGTGCTGTACCAGGTAATTGAAGACTCTTTCAACATTTATTTACTTCTCGCTGTGCATTATTTGAGAGGCAATACTCTTGAGGGTGGATGGGAGTTTAAAAAGTATCAGGTAGGCAAGTTTGTCTGAATGCAGTTCAATTCCTACTTCTGATAGCTTGTTGAGGTGGAGCCGTACGTTTGTTGCAAATCTATTGCTGTTGTCTTTGCTGAAGGGAAGATAGAGGAATGAGTTGAATATTCTTGCTTGATTTGCTGATTGGGACAAGGAAAAGTAACTCTTTGTTGCAATCCATATTTCTTTGGCATTGGAAATGTTTCTGGGATTAATAATATTAGTGTGAGTGGCTGGTTCTAACTTGGCTAACAGAAAGGGGGCTATGTCCTTGTTAATTTCGAGATCTAGCTGAAAATTTTTGCTTTTGCTTTCCATTATATGAAGAATGCCTTGTAGATCAAATAGACTCTCCATTTTGACCTTCAATATTGAGTAATTATCCTCATTCAGGAGAGGAGTTGATTCTAAAAGTGTCTTGAGTGTGATTGTTTGCATTGTGCTGTGGCCCCCTGGTCCTGGTGTTGATTGGTGATTGGTCATCTCGATGAGATTTATCTTTTAATCGTGACAAAAAGATTGATTATAACCAGGACCACTGGATTGATTTCAACTGGTTGAGAACAAAATGGAGAACTGACATGAATTGCAAAATCAACAGAATGGAAGATGAGAGCCAATGGAAATAGTTAAACCAACAGAAGGAATTCTGAAAGATTGATGGATCAGCACATGCTTTAAATAGTCATGACCTGGAAGGAAAGCATGGAAAGCTGCTAACAATTGATCAGAACAAAGAATAAGGAATGCAAAGATGAGAGTGATTCATTCATACTTGAACAGTCCAGTCTTTAGGTATGAGGAAGCCGCCTCAAAGTCTTCTTATAAGTTGAAGTAGTGAATCTGTGGGTTGATAAGAGTTAGTGCATTGAAGAAACAAGCCCTCAAAATGCTTTGAATCATTCTTTACCTGATTGAGACGCTTCCTGATTTGATTGAATAATTATGATGATGATGTTGAAGCTGAGGGGAAGAGAGTGAAGGAATAAGAGTAGAAATAGTTCATGAGGTGATCTAAGGATGATGATGATCAAGATTGGTTGGTTCTGGTTCCCAGCCAGTTTTCTTGGTGAACTAGGAAGATGGTGCGGGTCTGCTTGAGGCAAACATGAAATGGATTACCCGTACTGGAATGGCAGGATGACAGGCTTCAGTATCAAGTGGGAACTCAAAGATGTAGTTTTCACAACAGGGATCAGCTTAACAAATTTTGAAGTTGATTTTTTTTTGGTGTTTTTGATTTGGGGCCTGTCCATTAAGGTAGAATTGATAGAAGTATTTTTTGGTGTTTTTAATTTGGGGCTAGTCAAGTTGAACTTGTAATTTTTGGAATTTTTACTTCAGGGCCGGTCAATAGACTCTTCCTTGGTTTATTTGATTTTGGATGTTTTTACTTTGGGCGGCCTTTTACTCTAAGGCTGGTCTATAGAATCTTTCATTGTTTATTTAATTTTTGGTGTTTTTAATTTAGGGCTGGTCCATAGATTCTTTCATTGTTTATTTATATGCGCTGTATATTCATGGCCCCAGGGTGGTGAAATTTTTTAAATTTCCTTTTAATTTTTTTTCCATTTTTTTAGGTTGCTCAATTTTTAATTTATTTATTTTTAAAGTATTTTATTTTTTTATTTTTTTATTTTTTTATTTTTTTATTTTTTTATTTTTTTATTTTTTTATTTTTTTATTTTTTTATTTTTTTATTTTTTTATTTTTTTATTTTTTTATTTTTTTATTTTTTTATTTTTTTATTTTTTTATTTTTTTATTTTTTTATTTTTTTATTTTTTTATTTTTTTATTTTTTTATTTTTTTATTTTTTTATTTTTTTATTTTTTTATTTTTTTATTTTTTTATTTTTTTATTTTTTTATTTTTTTATTTTTTTATTTTTTTATTTTTTTATTTTTTTATTTTTTTATTTTTTTATTTTTTTATTTTTTTATTTTTTTATTTTTTTATTTTTTTATTTTTATATTTTTATATTTTTATATTTTTATATTTTTATATTTTTTATATTTTTATATTTTTATATTTTTATATTTTTATATTTTTATATTTTTATATTTTTATATTTTTATATTTTTATATTTTTTTTATTTTTTTATTTTTTTATTTTTTTATTTTTTTATTTTTTTATTTTTTTATTTTTTTATTTTTTTATTTTTTTATTTTTTTATTTTTTTTATTTTTTATTTTTTATTTTTTATTTTTTTATTTTTTTTATTTTTTTATTTTTTTATTTTTTTATTTTTTTATTTTTTTATTTTTTTATTTTTTTATTTTTTTATTTTTTTATTTTTTTATTTTTTTATTTTTTTATTTTTTTATTTTTTTATTTTTTTATTTTTTTATTTTTTTATTTTTTTATTTTTTCCTTTTTTTCTTTTTTTCCTTTTTTTCCTTTTCTTCTTTTTTTCTTTTTTCTTTTTTTCTTTTTTCTTTTTTTCTTTTTTTCTTTTTTTCTTTTTTTCTTTTTTTCTTTTTTTCTTTTTTTCTTTTTTTCTTTTTTTCTTTTTTTCTTTTTTTCTTTTTTTCTTTTTTTCTTTTTTTCTTTTTTTCTTTTTTTCTTTTTTTCTTTTTTTCTTTTTTTCTTTTTTTCTTTTTTTCTTTTTTTCTTTTTTTCTTTTTTTCTTTTTTTCTTTTTTTCTTTTTTTCTTTTTTTCTTTTTTTCTTTTTTTCTTTTTTTCTTTTTTTCTTTTTTTCTTTTTTTCTTTTTTTCTTTTTTTCTTTTTTTCTTTTTTTCTTTTTTTCTTTTTTTCTTTTTTTCTTTTTTTCTTTTTTTCTTTTTTTCTTTTTTTCTTTTTTTCTTTTTTTCTTTTTTTCTTTTTTTCTTTTTTTCTTTTTTTCTTTTTTTCTTTTTTTCTTTTTTTCTTTTTTTCTTTTTTTCTTTTTTTCTTTTTTTCTTTTTTTCTTTTTTTCTTTTTTTCTTTTTTCTTTTTTTCTTTTTTTCTTTTTTTCTTTTTTTCTTTTTTTCTTTTTTTCTTTTTTTCTTTTTTTCTTTTTTTCTTTTTTTCTTTTTTTCTTTTTTTCTTTTTTTCTTTTTTTTCTTTTTTTCTTTTTTTCTTTTTTTCTTTTTTTCTTTTTATCTTTTTATCTTTTTTTCTTTTTTTCTTTTTTTCTTTTTTTCTTTTTTTCTTTTTTTCTTTTTTTCTTTTTTTCTTTTTTTCTTTTTTTCTCTTTTTCTTTTTTTCTTTTTTTCTTTTTTTCTTTTTTTCTCTTTTTCTCTTTTTTCTTTTTTTCTTTTTTTCTTTTTTTCTTTTTTTCTTTTTTTCTTTTTTTCTTTTTTTCTTTTTTCTTTTCTTTTTTCTTCTTTTTTTCTTTTTTTCTTCTTTTTTTCTTTTTTTTCTTTTTTTTCTTTTCTTCTTTTTTTCTTTTTTTCTTTTTTTCTTTTTTTCTTTTTTTCTTTTTTTCTTTTTTTCTTTTTTTCTTTTTTTCTTTTTTTGGGTTTTGAACAAGTCGTTTAGGGTTGCAAATTTTAACATTGCCCTTATGGACCCCCCCCCACTACATCTTCCCATCTATGCCCACAATATGGTCTTTAAAGTGCATTTGGGCGCTGACCCAAGTTTTTCAAAAGTTTTCCAAAGCGCAAATGGCAACTATCAAAGTCAACTTGGTGCCTGGAAAAGCCTTCTTGGCGCCTTTCCAATTTTGACTTGGCGCCTTGCAAAGTTTGTGTTGGTGCGGATCAAAGTTGGTTGTGTTGACATTTTTTTGTTGCTCCTTTAAAGCCCCATATACACAAAGGTCTTTCAGCTTCTAAAGGTCGGCTCATAAATTTCACAAAATTATTTTATATATATCCATCATTCTCCTTCCTGTTGACTCCACAATAATGACAGCCAAAATTCCAAATGACATGTTGATGGAAATCATCATCTACCTCTCCTCTTTTCCAAATATATTTATTGGGACAAGCCTATTTTTTGGGGCTGAAGATACCCACTCACTAAGTGCCACAAGGAATTTGTGTCTGCATTTGCAGAATATATTGTTTCTGCCATTTTTGAATACATATTGGCTTGATTAGCTAATTTACAAATGGAACTGCTTCAGAAACATTTGTAACAACAAATTGATCACACATCTCATTCATTAACTACTTGGTTCCTCAAGAATGATTTGTTTCTTGAGATCAGTCATAGATTCCTTGGCCATCTAACCCCCCCCCACAAAAAAAAATAATATGAGTATGAATAAATATGTACCAGAATAAGAAAAAGAGAAAAAAAAACTTACATTTCCAAGAGATAAAAGTGTGGATGTGAATGGAATAAATGGATAAAAAAGTGGTAGAAGAGCAGCTGGTTGGTAAAGCACAACCAGCTTTAATTGACACCAAGCTTTTACCCCTGCAAGCCCAACCCAATCAATGACTTTTGGCGCCTATCCAAGTCCCACTGGGTGCATGCCAATTCAAACTTGGAAAGGGGCCCACATGGGCTTTGCAGAACTGCATATGGCTTTCAATAGATCATGCTCTTGGACCTTGAAATTCCACAAAAATCCAATGAACTCCTTCCAAGAGCAGTTCCAAAACCAAGGCCTATGCTTCAAATGTCTTCAGCCCTTCAACCATTTCCAATCTGGAAATGAAGGTTTCAATTTTACAAACACAAAACCCTCTCTTGATTTAAAAATGAACTGGTAAAGATTACAAATAGCCTAAAAAAAATAAAATTTACACTCAGTTGACACCAAAACAAGCCCTTTAGAATCTTCAAGTAACTCATCATCCCCATAAACCACTAAAAAAAATATCTTTTTCATGTCTTCTCTTGCTCTATCCATCCAAAAACCCAAAAACACCTTCAAAATAGGGTGTATCAGAGTTGGCCCACCCACCATTTTTTAACGGTGGGTTTCAGAAAAATACCCCAATTTTTAACACACCATTAAAAATAAAAAAACCCACTTATTTCACATCAGACAAGTCAGAGTTACCTGAAAATAGATGGGGTTCTCAGATAAATTATTTAAAGTTTTCGGCAACCTCAACCACACATTGTTCCATGTATTGGTCCATTTCATACACCCCTGGTTTCCCAACTACTTCTACCTCTGACCTCATTGGAAAAATTTGATTTATCACTCTCATCACTTCATCAATCTCATCACTCTCATCACTTTATTTCTCTCCTCAATTTATCTCTCTCATCAATTTATTGCTCTCATCACTTTATTGATCTCATAATTTCATTGCTCTCATCAGCTCATTAATTTTAATCTTCTAAAATGGTCCCTCAGCAAAACTCCCCGTGCAATTCCACACAAAAATCCAAAACACCAAAGCAAATATCCCCCAGGAACTCTAAAACAACCAGTACTCCCACATCAGCTTCCAAATTCTCAAGTCGGCTCAAGAGAACTGATCACATCATCCTGGTAAACTGGCACAGAATTCCCTCCAACTATGATGCTTGCTTTGGATCCAACAATGGAATGCATGCTGGCAAACCTCAATCCTATAAGGTTCATTTTGATCTCCTGATGGCCTATGAAATAAAGAATAAAACCAAAGCTAGGCTGTATCTTTCATCCAAATAGATGAGGAAGAAATTAAAGAACTATCAAACCAAGTACAGAATGGCCCACTCAATCCCAATCTCCACTGGCTTTGGTATCACTGAATTGGAAAAAGCCTAGGGAATTAAATTGGTTTTTGATAAGTTGGACTCAATTTTTTCTTTTCATATTGAAATGGATGAAATATTTGGAAAGAACGCCAACATTACCCCCTTAGCTGATTTTGATGCCCAAAAATATGATTCTGTGGATGCTGAGGACATGGATGTGGATGCTCAGACTAGCAATGATGATCCTAATGAAAACATTGAGCAGCCCCAACCTGATGATGAGGAGGATATTAAAGCAAAACAATCTCTAATCATGTCTACCTCAGCATTTATCAAACATTCATACCCTTGGTGGATCCCTTACTTACTCCTTTGTATTTTTACCTTCCTTGGGTGGAAAGTTAAAAACTTGGAAAATGGGGAGAAAGATATTCCAGTATCACCATTTGAATCAACATCTGTTCCAGTAAGGAATAAATTTGATGTCTTTTCTGGTTAATCCTGACTGATTTAGAATTTTAAACAACAGCCTCATAATTTCCTGAAAGGCCAAATTTTCAAGCCAATGGGGCCTCCCACATCGCATTCAAATGAGAGTGATGAATTTCAAATGCAAAAAACCTTTTCAAAGGGAGAGAAAAAGCCCCACAACTCCATAAAAATCAACCCCAATAATTTTAAAAAGAGGAGGAACACTTCAATTTTTTGGGATTTGAAGATACCATGGAGAAGCAAGACTCAAGTAAGTGCATTCATTGAATCTCCTTGCTTTCAAAATAAAGCTTGTTGAAATTCCCTGAAAAAAAAAGTTAAATCACAAATTAAATACAAAAATTTTTTTATTTTAAAAGCAAGGTGGGATCATCAACTGATTATTGATGGCCAAAAGCAGGATGTCCCTTGGCTACTTCCAAAGAGATTTCAGAATATCTCTTTTCAGCCCTATTTTTTCCACCTCTCTGTATGTTTTTCAGATCATCTGCTCCCATCTTGTTCCCTCCCTGTTGGAATTTCTGTCTGATCTTTGTATTTCCTAAACCTTGAGTGCAATCATATTAGTTTCAGCTTTATATTCTTCATTCAATTACGCTCTTGAGTATCCTTTCCCAGTGTGTAATCTCTACTAAAATAGTTGATTTGCAGTTCAAGTTGCACCTTTTTCATTGATCCTAGTGGCCCCTCTGTTTCAACTCAGTCCAATGATGTCCTCCAAGTGGTGCAGACTCTGTGGCTCAGTATTGAATAAATAATATCCATTGTTCTCCTACCTGTTCAACCACTTTTCAGCCATCCTGTAATTAGCCTATATATAGTGATGAATGATCAAGTAAATTAACTCAATCTGTTATTCCTTATATTGAACCGGAGTGCCCTCTTTGGCTCCCCAGATCTGCTCATCTTTGCATCATAAGTATTCTCCTCATACTTTCCTTAGTTTCAACTGGAGAACCTCAATAAAGGTTCAACACTCCCATCAATATAATTTTATTTGGGTGGGGATAAAGAAGGGATTCAGTTCATGGTGTAACATTTTGAGCGTAATGGGAGAAGATATGGAAGTCCCATAAAAGGATGGGTTTAGAGAGAAAAAGGGTTCAAATTTTGTGTTGCATTGCAAGAAATTTCAGAAGATCTCTTTCAAGCCCTAATTTTCTGACAAGCCCTATTCTTTCCACATATCTGTATTTTTTTCAAATCATCTCCTCCCATATTGTTCACTCTCATCCACATGCTTTGATTGGGGTGAAGATCAAGAAGGGATTCAATTCATTGTGTAACATTTTGAGGGTAGTGAGAGAAGAATTGGCTGTCCAGAAAAAGGGTGGGTGTAGAAATAACAAGGGTTCAAATGTTGTTTTGCCTTGCATAAAGTAAAAAAAAAAAAGTAAAAATGATTTACAGACAACCTATAATCAAAACCAAAAAAAAAGGTAAAAAAAGCAATTATTAGTCATGTGATAGTCAAGGTGGACAATCAACAATAATTGAAAAAAAATAACAGTCAATGAACGTAAAACCAAAAAAACATAGAAAAAAACATGGTCAGTAATGTGATGATCATGGGCAAAACATGATGGGATGAAAAGAAAAAAAAAGAAAAAAGCTTTTTTTGAACCTAAGAAAAATGGTGAAAACTATAATCCACCCAAAACATGGCATGATTCACACATATGAAATACCAAACAATCCATCAAAAAAAAAAGGAAAGGAAAGACTTACTTGAAACCAAAAGCAACCCCTAAAGAAACAAAAAATAACAATCAGTTTCATGAAAAGGGGAGGAGGACCAGGAGTAAAATGAAAAGGTGTGGGAAATGGCAAGCAACAAATAAATCAATTGATGTGCAATTGATTTTCAATCAATAACTCAGTTGATGTGCAATGAATTGCTTGATCAATTCACAATTGATTTCCAAATTGATTTTCAATTGATTGGGAGTGAGGGAGTGGAAGGAGGAGGAGGAGGGAGGGCCGCTGCCAATTGATAAATTTTTCAATTGGGCGGGGAAGGGGGAGGAGGAACAGGAGGAGCAGGGGGGGGGGGGCAAACTTACCTGAATCAATAAATCAATCAATCAATCAATCAACTGATTGGGAGCAAGCGGGGGAGGAGGAGGAGAAGGGGGGGGCTTACCAGAGGTGCCAGAGAGGGGAAGTGGAAGAGGTTGGATGAGTTAGCAGGTGAAGATGAGTGGATGGGTGGGTGGGATTGGTGAGGTGAAGGTGGTGGGTGAATTGGTGAGGTTTGGAAGGTGGTGGGGGTGAGTGAGGCGGTTTTGTGAGGAGGAGGAAGGAGTGGACTGGTGAGTGAGTGGGGTGAGGTGTAAGAGAGAGGTGGGTGGTTTGGTGAGTGTGGTGAGGTATGAGGTGGAGTTTTTTTTTGTTTTTTCCAAGTCCACCAAAAATAATAATAATAAAAATAAAAATAATAGTCAGCATAGGATTCTGGGTTGAACAACCAAAAGAAAAAAAATATAATGTGATTACCTATTTAAAAAACAAATTTTGCTCATCAAAGGGAGCAAGTGTGAGGGGTAGAATCCCCTCTCTCATTCTAGAAGATGAGGGAAAAGATGTGATGGTGATTTGAATTGAGGATTCCAAGAATTTTTATGGAAGATTTTGTGGTCTTCAATCATCTCCAAAAGTTTCATTACTGAAGGAAAAAATTTTTGGAAAAGTTTCTGGAAGGTTCATCTGGGGAGGAGATGAATCTTTTGCCTTTCATAAATAGGTTTGTGCAGAGTATGTGTTACTGGAACCAGTTATTTCTTTTCCAATAGAGAACTCAAAGTTAAACAATTTGATTCCAAATCAGAGTCTGAATAAGGTGTGGGTTGATGAGATGATGATGGAATGTGTGTGAATCAATGGAGATGAAAATCAAAGGAGATGTGAAGTAATGGAGATGTGAAGCAGAGATGAGATGTGTGAATCAATGGAGATGGGATTGAGGTGTGTATGGGTGTTTTTCATGCCATGAATTGTGAATGTATGATGATGCATATATGGTGGATTTGATTTCTGAAATACACCATTTCCATGAAATATGCCAATTTGAAATACACCAGTTAGGGGGTTTGTGTATTTCAGAAGCCTTCCATTAAAATGGCGGGTTTGTAATGGCGGGTTTTCTAACTCTGATACACCCTAATATGAAAACTACTCCTTCCATTTTTTGGCTCTGGTATTCACTTAAACCGCCAAACACTTAATCTGCCAATAGGATTCAAATATTATTTACCTACCATGCACCTCCCCTCCCCATTTCATAGCCTGAAAAGAATCTAATGGCACTTCCTCAATAGTCTATCACCCTGGAAAGGAAACTTCAAAATTTTGGACTCTGAAATATACTTCATTTGTGTGAAAGTTTAATTTCATTACCCTAATGGTGAAAAGTATTATTTTAGTAACTTGCTGGATGAAAAAATACCATGTTAGCTTATACTTTGGATCTGGAGTGGAAAGATTTCTCATCCTTATTCAAGGAGAAATAACCACCAATTGTAATTGCGATGTACACAATGTAAACAACTCAAAAAAAGGAAGATACTTGAGCAAAAATACCAGTCTTTAAACATGCTGATATTGTAGGAAACCAACCATTTTTCTTTCTAAATCCCCATAGGAAAACCAATCTTTCAATCTAACTAGAAAAAAATCCCCCCACCTTTGGCAGTTTACAATCTATTTCCCCCTTCCAAGAGTGCTGAGTTAATAAAATAGATAGAAGAACTTCTGCAAAAGGGATTTATATAAAATTAATCTTTTCTGGAAGGAACTAAAATTTTCTTGGTAAATCAACAGAGAAAGAAAAAAAAACTTGTTACATACTATAGGGTTTCTAATAAAATAAAATTACAATTTCCTGGGCTCAAACAATTCCTCTAATATTACTAAAATTGTGCATTTCCTCAAAGAAACTATGGTTTTTCCTTTTTCCCTTTTATTTTTTTTTCTTGTTTTTTTTTTCTTGTGTTTTTTTCTTGTTTTTTCTTGTTTTTTTTTTTCTTGTTTTTTTTTTGTTTTGTTTTTGTTTTGTTTTGTTTGTTTGTTTGTTTGTTTGTTTGTTTGTTTGTTTGTTTGTTTGTTTGTTTGTTTGTTTGTTTGTTTTTTTTTTGTTTTGTTTTGTTTTGTTTTGTTTTGTTTTGTTTTGTTTTGTTTTGTTGTTGTTTTGTTTTGTTTTGTTGTTGTTTTTGTTTTTGTTTTTGTTTTTGTTTTTTTCCAAAATTCACACCATTTGGCATGATTTCCCATGAGAACAACACCCATGGAATGAATCACTTAACTCTTGCAATAGGCATTTTTAAAATTGCAGAAGGGTGTGAAAACTTAAAGGGTGAAAAATCTGAAAGCAATTTATGGCTTCCCTGGCATGGGAAAGCACCCCCCCTCTGTTAAATGGAAGAGGGAGGTGAAGGCTTTCAAAATTGCCAAGCAACAGTAGTTTAAAAAATTCTGTAAAAAATTCCAAGGCACGGTGGTTCAAACATAGCTGTCAACACCAAAATTCCCTGGAAATGGATTTAAAAACCACTCTCTGGCACTGCATTCAGCTTTAAAAGCCATTTCAAACCTGAATATCCCTGCAGTTTTGACACATATCTTTTGAAAGTAAATTTGAAACCAGGAAGCCCCATGGTTTCAAAATTCCTGTCAAACGGTTCTGGCCAACAGTTATGGGTGGCTTCATAGGTTTCAATGGGGGCTTTGGTGGTGGATTCTGGGAACAGCCTTTTTTTTCAATTTTCCTCTTCTTTCCATTTTTTTGTGTTTCTTTTTATATTTCCAGAGGAGAAATTTTAAATTTTCCACTTTCAAATGGGAATAAAAAGCCGTTTGCACCCCATATAAGTCATGAACAGAGGTTCACCACCCATATGAGGTGTGAAAAAAATGAAATTAATAAAATTAATAAATTAGTAAATAAATAAACAAATGAATGAATGAATAAATAGATAAAAAAAATTAAAAAAAGAAAAAAAATAAATGAATAAATAAATACATGAATGAATGAAGAAATAAATAAATAAAAAACTATATCAATAAATAAATAAATGAATAAAACAATAAACTAATAAATAAATAAATGAACAAATCAATAAAAAAACTAAATAAATACGTAAATAAAAAGAAAATATCAAAAATAAAATAAATAAATAAAAATTGAAATAAAAATTTGTGCCCCTAAAACACCTGTTCAAACCTCAAAATGGGTTGTGTGGCCTGGTTTTCAACCCATTTTTGGGGTGTGAATGGCTTTTCACACCATCTGAGATGTGAATGGGTTGTTTAGGGTAGCAAATTTAGCATTTACCTTTCCAGAGTTTTTGGAAGAATAAATAGGGGCTACGCCCTTGTGTGTTGACACAAGCCCAACTGAATTATTATTTTTGATTTAATTCAATTTTATTTTTTTCATTCTTTTGGGTTTTTTATAAATTTCTTATCTTATTTAACATTTTGTTTATTTAGTCATAATATTTTCTCAATATTTCAAAAATAAAAATCTAATTCTGTTACATGATCCAAATTTTAAATATTTATTTTTTTGGTTTTTGAAGCATTTTACATAAATATTCAGAGGAATATTCATTTCTAAAGTGTATTCTGAACAGTTTTCATGTCTTTACTGTGAATTTTTAGAGCTTATATTCTGGTTGAAAGAGTTTAAGAGAGGATGAGGAGATGTCTTTTGTCACCAAGAGTAGGGCGGATCCAAGGAGTCAGGAAGGGGAGCACTCTGGTTCAAAGTGAGGAAGAATGGATGTGGATTCATTCACTTGAAGCTCAGCAGACTTAAGTAGACTAAGTACAAAAGAGGCTGACAAGTGGTTGAACATATAGGTAGAAATGAATAAGAAATATTCAATACTGGCCATTAAAGACCCAACATTTTTTGAGGACCACAAAACAGGTTGCACTCAAGATTCAGGCAACACTAAGAGTAGACCGAAATTCTAACATTTACCAACATTATCATATGGAAAGGGTAACAAGGAAACATTTACTGATTTTTTTCACCCTCAGAATTCAGATATTCATCAAAAGCTCCAAACCGTAGCAATTTTCAACACCAAAATATTCAGAAATAACATATAAAATAATGGATGACACCAAAAATCACACTCTTATTACAAAGAACTAAAGAGAAGAATATTGTTATCTCAAGGAGTTTAATTGATATTTTTTAAAATCTTTACCAACTTTAATCCATTCCATTGGTCATTCACATATTACCCATCATTCATCCTAAGATCTCTCCAATACTTATCAAGATTCTCATCATCCAACTCAACAAAAATTCTTGCCCTATGAATCCAATTACCAATTTCCTTCTGGTATTCATTGAAGTAGAGATTTTGATACCAAGGGCCACTCAAAACCTTTTTTACAGCAAGAACTTCATCATGTTCAGAATATGTACCACCATCAAGCAACTCAACAATATCCAAAGGCCATCAACCATATCTATAAATATAAAAAATATAAAAAATGCTAACAAGCCTCACCCAGCATTAAGTTCATTTTTTTTCATTTATCAAATTTTTTTGTTTATGCATCCCTTGCATCCAGTTCAATCTAATTTTTCTTTTCTGCTTTTTTTTCAGCCACTTTTTTCCAGTTATTTTTTTTTCTATGTATGCTTTTTTTCTCTGTTTTTTTTTTCTCTCTGTTTTTTTCCCAGTTTTCTTTTTTCTTCAAATGCAAGTCAGAAAAAACTGATGTGTTTACATATATTGTAATATTTAATAATTTTCAACAACATCTTTGAATGCATATATTAGGTTTGTGTGATGTATGTACATATGTAAGGTTTGTGTTTATTTTTTTTAATAATGTATGGAAGTATTTAATGTTTGAATTTATTTATTTTTAAAAATTTTCAGGTGAATGTTTGTATGTATATATTAGGTTTATTTTATACTATCACGCACATAAAGGGCAATAAATGTAACTGGAACAAAAAATGTAACAAGGACAATACATGCAACAAGGAATGTAAAATTGAATGCCCTTCTCCATGATACCCATCACCATCATACAGGACAGGTTGCTCCTCAGGGCTTCTTAGATCAATCCCTCAGGCTTTCTGAAGCATCTTTGCAAAATATGGATAAAATATTCTGCACCCTACAACCAGGAGACAAAATAGCTGAAATATGACTGGAAGGTAAGGTATGTTGTGTTTTTTTCTGATTAAGAAATTAAATTTTCCCTGATGTATTTTAATTACGCACTGTTAATTATTCTGCTCAATTAACCCATAGAGATGTTACAATTGGGCACTCAGATGGCTCCTTGAGGGGAGTAGTGAACTGAAGAAATTTTGTTACCCTCTGAACTATGTTTTTTTCTTATCCTTAGGGTGAATTGGGTTTGTTTTCAGAATTTGAAGAACATAAAGGAAAGAATAGGTTCACTTTCATGAGTTATTATTGAAATTTTCCATCATTTTTTCATCATGATTTATTCAATTTTTCACTGGGGTGATTTTCTGTTCAAACAATATTTATTTCAAAAACACATAAAAATGGAGAGATAAAGATTCTTCTAAATTTCTAATCATGAAGAAAATCTAAGGTTTAGGTAGTTCTATGGTATTATGCATGCAATCAACATTGGGTTTAAGATGTGTCAGATAAAAAGAATTTTTTTCTTTTTCTTCTAAAAAGTTCAGAGAGGCTGCATTGGCCAAGGGTCTAATTGAGAACAATCATCATTTGGAAAAAAGATTGGAATAAGCTGAGAAATATCTTCAACCTTCTGAGCTAGTAAAGTTTTTTGGAATTCTTTTGTCACTTTTTAAGCCTTCAGAACCACAGTGCATGTGTGATTACTCCTCAAATTTTATGTTTGACCCTATAATTCATTATTGAATCAAAGATCAAGGAATTCACAAAAATGAAATAAAAAAAATTCATTTTTTAAAAATTGACTGAAGTGTTGAAGAAGCTTTTAATGATCTTCCAAGACTCAATAAATGAGTGGAGGAATAAAGGAAAAAAGGAATTTGATCCCTGAGCAAGAAATAAATTCTGTTATAGATCAATCAGATGTGCAAAAAATATTTCTTCTGAATCACAGAAAGAAGAAAATCTTTGATATGATAATGAATGCATGTAGTTGTAAGGATAGTTCAGGAAATCATGTATTCCAACCAACCTTTTGGAAGAAAGCTTATGGTCCTTGGTGGGGACTTTAGGAAAATTTTCCCTGTGGTTCAAAAAGCTAAATTTCCCCAAATTATTGATGCACCTTTTTTTAATTATTATTTTTGGAGAGGTTTTGAATTTTTGCACCTGATTTCAAGAATTTCTTACTAAATTTTGGAGATGGTCTGAAAAATATGAAGGGCTTGAAAAAGATTTTACTTCCTGAAAACCTGTAAATCCATGGAAATAGTAACAATCAAGCTTTAGATAAATTAATCAAGGAATTTTCTCCAAGATTGCACTGTTGCTATGTATGAAATGGTGATCCAATGTACCATTTTATTTTAAAAAATGTGAAGAAATACCAAATCCATGAATATTTTGAAGATGATACTCAAAATATTTACCAAAAATGGTTTCTCAACACATTATTTCTTCCAATCTTTCCTCCTCATAGCTTGAATCTGAAAGTTGATCCCCCTATAATTATTATGAGGAAAATGGAATTAAAAATTGGGCTTTTAAATTTAAATTTCTTGATTGTTTTCATATTGATAAGCAATATCATATTTTCCCATAGTGTGACTGGTGATTCAATATTAAGGCTGTTGAGGATGTAATCTATGTAGAGGGAAATACATGTGCAGATATTGTATTTATCAATACAAATGAATTACCAAAGGGAAGAGGAGAAAATTTGTATCATGATGGAAAAAAGAATTATATCAATATGTTTAATAACACCAAATTTATTAAATATTCAATTCCTGTGGAACATAATGCAGGAATTTCACAAAGACATAGTCTCAGTCCAATGAATCAAGCAGAGGAGCAGAATGATAGCTCCAATGAAGAAATACAAAGAAAGAGAATAGATGAAACACACCTGTTGATTAGTAATGAAATGAATAAAGTTAATTCTGAAAAGAAAGCATACCAAGAAAAGAAAAGAAATTTACCTGAAGCTTTCAGGCTCACTGCTATTCCAGCAGTGACACCAAGAAAAAGAAAATTGCATTCCAAGAGGAATTGGAATAAGAAAATCAGGACCATCAACACAATTGAAGATTTAAATTTCATAGCGGTCCCTTGTGTTACTCCAAAGAAAAGAGTGATACATATTGCTTTTAAATTGAAGAACAAGAAAGCAAGATTGCTTTCATCCCAATGTTGTAAATAAATTTTATCTTGTGTTCATCTTGTATTTCCAGTTTTTCAATGAGAGGTCTCTTAACTATAAAAGGCCCTCTCATAACCCTCATTATTTGTATCTACTCACTCATACATTTGTTCATCCCACATACACATTCATTCACTTTTGTTATCTTTTCAATCAATATTACTAGTTTTTTATTATCAACTACTCTACCAACCAAACCCCTAATTGTGATACATTATCAGTACCACTTCATTGTTTGCAAAATCTGCCAGCACCATAATTGCTTAACTCCTCTCCACCCTTATCACAGAATTAATTTTCCTCAATCAATTTTTGCTTGCAGAACTTGGAACCAGCAATATTTCTAAGGTTAAAATAAACCTCAGTACAAACATTAAGAAACCCATTGAAACAGTAAAACCTTCATTGCCAACGCAACCTTTGCAGAGGTAGCAATTTGCAAACCAAAAGATACCAGGACATCACTGCCATTTTCAAGAAACCCGCAACAGCCAGATACAACCAAAAAATTCTCAGGATTGGATTGAAAAACAATTGAAAAATCCACTGGAGCCCCCCCTTTTTGATTGTCACCCAAGTAAATCCATTGCAACAGGCAGATACCATTGTGGTATACCAATGAACAAGAATTGATAACCAATCTCAATTCACTCAGCGCAAAAGTTGTAGAGAAACCTGTGGGATTATATAAATAATTTAGCAAATAGCTTTCTGGCAGTACCTGAAGGAGAATTTAGTATTACTTCTACTCCTTCAGAGTATTAGTAAGAATAAGAGTGGTTTTGAATTTCCTGCCCTTCTATTACTATAGTAAGTCTGCACAATAATTTATTTAAATTAATGGATGGTATCTTTGAGACTTAAAATAGGTCCCTAGATTAGAACTAGATCAATTATTGAACTGTTATTGGTAGGTTTTGTTGAAGAATGGACCAGATGTATTGGGTTATTGGTTAGTTGTTGATCAGATATATGAGTTCTGAACCAATACCAAAATTTGAAAGGCTTCAAGTGTTTTATCAAAGGGGTGATTCAGGAGAGGACCCAAGGATGGGTTTAGCCATAGGGGGATGGGTAGAGGAAAAAAAGGTTGTTAGTCCCTTTTTTTGTGATCTATTTCCTTTTAAGGGTTACTGTTGAGTGATGGGTGGTTTCCTTTAATTTGGTGCTGAATAGTTCAGGCCACAGAAGAACCCTTGTTCAAAGCACCTAATGGGGTGGATGATAGTGTGTGGGGATGATGATAGTGTGTGGGGGTGATGATGGGTACAATCTGCATAGGGCAGAGAGGTCCTCCTTAAATAGAAAAAATCCTGCCCCTGGGGGTGCTAAGGCTGCCCCTGAGGTTCTCCCTGTCCTGATGGGGAAAATTGGGGTACAGTTACATGAGAAATTTCTGCTGGTTGGGAAAATCTAATACAGTTAAATGAGGCTTTTTTTCTGGTTGGAAAAAGGTTGTACAGGGGTTTCATGCATGCACAGCCCTGCATAAATTTCTGTGTAGTGCTGGGTTGGGTTTGTGCTGTGGTGAACTTGTACTGGTGGATTGTTTGGTTCTGCATGGTCCTGGCTGCCTCCATATATTGCTGGGTAGTTCTGTGATGCCTTGTACTGGTGTTTTTTTTTGTTACAAATGGTTCAGACTGCCTACATATATTTCTGGTTAGTCCTGTGGTGACTTTTACTGCTTTTTGTTTGGTTACACATGGTCCAGACTGCCTGCATATATTGCTGGGTAGTCCTGTGGTGTTTTGTAATACTGGTTGTTTGGTTAAACATGGTTCAGACTGCCTGCATATATTGCTGGGTATTCCTGTGGTTGTTTAGTACTACTAGATACTGGCTGTCTGCATAAATTGCTGTGCATACCTGGGGTTGTTTTGTACTACATGATCTTGCTTATGGTTCTGAGTATAAAGGTGAGGTGATTTTTTGTATGTTTGGTTGACAGTGTTGTGGTTAGATTTTACTGGTATGTGCTTTAGGGATTACAATTATACCCATATGGTCTTTCACTGGTTTTTGATACCTGGGTGTGATATGAGCTGTCAACAATTTATTTTGGCTGTATCTTGTAAACAATAAGAGATAGAGGGGTAGTTTGGCTGGGTGACTATGGGTTATTTTTGTTTTGAAATCCATTTCTGAGGTTAATTTTATGATTGGAATTATATTTTGACTAGAAAATTGAGTCTGATGGCAACAGGTAAGGTTTGGTCAATCACAAATTCCCCCAAGATCATTTTTACAGACAAGATTGGAAGAAATTAAAGGAGCTTACCTGAAAGGAGAAATACAAGTTGCGCAACCGTTTTTTCCCTAATCTTTCATCAGCATGACTTGCTGAAAACAAAACACAAAGAAAAGCTCACAGAGACCAACTGTGCATTCAAGTCAAGGAATACTAGCAGATCAAATGTGGAATGTAACGGAAGGGAACAATTACTTCAAGTCAATCAAATTATACCTGAAGATTGAAGGAAAGCAAAGGGTAGAGATTAGCTTACCTAGAGAAAAGAGTTGGCAAGTAGAAAATGCAATAAGAGAAAGCAATAACCTTAAACATAAGCAAAATGGACAAGGTATGAGTATAGATTTCCAAAATGATTCAAACAAGAAGATATTATGAGTTATCAAGTTTTAGATTACTATATTGTTATTCATGTGGAAAAATATATATTTTTGACTCATAAAATGAGAGATTGTTTGGAAATGAAGGACGTTCCATTGGGAATGGGAAATAATAGCAGTAATGGATGCTTAAGGATTTAATACAAGTTAGTGGTACATTGTATGAAACCACAAGAGTAAGGAGGTTACCTCATGTGTTAGAGGAAAGTGTTAAGCTCATAAATTTAAATGAAAGGCTGCTAATTTTGAATTGGATAAAAAATCGGGTTTTTACCCAGCAATTTTCATAAAAGGAAAGATTCCATTTGAATTAAAAAAGAGTTGAAGGCATAATTTGAGAAATATGTGTGATGAATATTATAAGGAATTTCAATTTTTGAATTCCTACATAGTAAACTCCCTGTGAAAAGCTGTGCAAGAGAGGTGTATTAATAGGATGTTAAACCATGAGCACATGTTATAGGATATATGATCCTAAGAAGAGAAATAACATTAGGACAGGAGAAGTTAAGTTTTATGAGGATGTGTTCCCATTGAAAAAAGTTGTTGAAGAATATTTGCAAGACCAAATATGGGAAGTGTATTACCCAGAAACAGAGAGAAGTGAAGCATTAAATTCACAAGAAGAATCCACAGAGAATGGAGAGAGCAAGAATCAACCACAAGCAGTTATAGAAACTAGCAGTTCTCCAGAGAAATTCCCAGAAGAGAGAAGTCATTCAAGAGAATGAGAAAGAAAAGGAGTCTTGAAGAAACTCAGAAGAATAATAACTGATGGATGGGGTGAATTCTTTGGAAAGGAATTTGAAGATATTCTGAAAGAGTTTGGAATGGAAAATATAAAAAACACCCCTCATACCCCACATAAAAATGGAATTTTGGAAAGAATGAATAGGACTCTTATGGATAGAGTCAGGACCATCATGATAGATGGAATTTTGCCCAAGTTTTTGTGGGCTGAAATACTCTCAACAGTTAGTTTTTACATAACATTATTGATGAAGGCAAAGGATGCCCATATGAGAGGTTTATGGAGAAAGCTTCAAATACTAAGAAGTTAAGGGTAATAGGATGTCTAGCCTATTACAGTGTGAAACATTATGGGCAATCTGGTAAATTTCATTCCTGATGTGGAAAAGTAGTTTTAGTAATATGATTATATGAGTACCTGCTATAGACTGTATAAAATTGAATACAGGAAGATTATTAGGACAAGGGATGTTAGATTTGAAGAAGAAGTCTTTCCCTTGAAAACAAAAAATGGCGAGTTTGTTGATCCCCCAATTGAAAACTTGGACAAATCCAAGTCAGAAGAGGTGAGAAATGAGATTAAGGGGACAGAAGATATGAGGAATTCAGAAGAAGCCAACAATGTGCCCAGAAATCCAGAAGTGATTGAATAGCCAGAAGAGAAGTACTTGTTCAAAGAACCAGTGAAGAGGAGTCAGAGGAATAAGATAAAGACTGACAGATATGGATACTGGAAGGCACATTGTGCAGTTGTTGATAACATTGAAGAATTTGTTAAAGAAGAACAAGAGATAATGGCATTTAAGGCATCATTTGAGATGGAGAAAAATGTATTTACACAAACATTTAAGCAAGCTATGAATTTTCCAGATAGGGAAAAGTGGAAGCATGCCATATTTGAGGAATTGGACTCATTAGAGAATAACCAAGTTTTTGAGATTATAAGAAGAGAAGAGGTTGAAAAAGAGAAAACCTTAGTTGGAAACAGATGGGTTTTAACAAAGAAGCTCATTGAGTTGATGCAGCTACAATGATACAAGGCTAGGTGTGTAGGTCAAGGTTTTAAACAGAAAGAAGTTCTTTAATATCAGGAAACCTTCTCCCCAACTAGAAGATTATCAACCAACTGGAAGATTATCAACTTAAGGATATTGATTTGAATTAGCAGCTCACAGAGGTGAGGAGATAAGACAAGAAGACTTTGTCACAGCATAATTGAATCCTAGTTTAGAAGAAGATGAGACAGTCTATATGAAAATACCAGGAGGTTTTAAGGAATGGCTTGTTGAGACAAAGACTGAAGCATTGATAATGAAGCATATAGATGCCTTCTTGAGGGGGGATAATAATAAGAGTATGTACTCAAACTCAAGAAGTCACTATATGAACTTAAGAAAGCAGAAATATCTTGGTATAACACAATTGCCAAGTGGCTAGATTCAAAGGTTTTTCAAAAAAGTGAAGCAGACCCATGTTTGTTTATTAATAATGGAACAATCTTATTTGTGTGGGTAGATTTAATCATATTCATTGAGTCAAAGAAGGAAGAATTATTTAATGAGATCAAGAAGGATTTCAGAATTAAGGACCTAGGAAAGGCTCAAAATGTTCTAGGAATGAAGATAACCAACAGACCAGATGGGTCAATCAGAGTAGACCAAGAAAATTACGTTAAAGGATTAATCAAGAAGTAAAATATGGAAGATGCAAAGGTTTTTGAAACACCACTCCAATCTTATGTGAAGTTGGAGAAAGCTACTGATGAAAAAATGGAAGAATTTAAGAAATCAGGTCTGGACTACAGAGCAGCTGTGGGATCTTTGAATTATTTGTCTCAATGTACAAGAAAAGACATAAATTATACTGTAGGGATCCTCTCCAAAAACTTGGAAAATCCTGGAATGCCAAATTGGAATGCATTCAAAAGATGTTTTAAATACTTGAAAGGAACTCAAAAATTAGTTCTTGAGTATTCTGTTGAAGGTAATTTTAACCTTTTGGGTTATTCTGACTCCAGTTTGGCAGCAGATGATTTGAAAAAGTCAACAAGTGGTTTTACCTACTTCCTTGGGAATAGATTGATTTCTTGGAGATAAAAAAAATAGCAGCAATAAGTGTATTGTCCACTGAAGCTGAATACAGAGCTTATCTATCTGCAGCCCAGGAGGCAAAATGGATAAGAAAAATTTTAGAAGACACTTAAAATCCTCAAGCATATGCTCTGATCTATTCTGATAATCAAGGTGCCATAAAGTTGGCAAGTAACCCATTTTTTCACTCCAGAACAAAACACATTGATATTCATTACAATTAAATCAGAGAAACAGTAAAGTATAAGGAAGTAGCATTGGAATATGTTCCAACTGCAGATATGACTGCAGACATAATGACTAAAGCATTGGATAGAACCAAACATATAAAGTTTTCCAAGTATATGAATTTACTTCCCGCTACAGGATTAAGGGGGGTGTTGAGGATTTAATCCCTGTAGAGGGAAATAAATGTGAAAATATTGTCTTTATCAATCAAAATCTATTACCAAAGGAAAGAGGAGAAAATTTGGATCATGATGGAAAAAAGAATTATATCAGTATGTTTAAAAACATGGAAGTTTTTAAAGATTCAATTCCTGTGGAACATAACACAGGAATTTCACAGAGACATAGTCTCAGTCCAGTGACTCAAGCAGAGGAGCAGAAGTATAGCTGCAATGAAGAAATCCAAAGAAATAGAATATATGCAAAGCACCTGCTAATCAAGAATGAAATGAATAAATTAAATGCTGAAAAGAAAGCATACCAAGAAAAGAAAAGAAACTTATCTGAAGCTTTTAGGTTCACTACTATTCCAGCAGTGACACTGAGAAAAAGAAAATTGAATTCCAAGAGGAATTGGAATAAGAACAGAAGGAAAATCAACAAAATTTAACATTTCAAGTTCATAGAGGTCCATTGTGTTACTCCAAAGAAAAGAGTGATATATAATGCTTTTAAATTGAAGAGGAAAAAAGAAAGATTGCTTTCATCCCCAGGTTGTAAATAAATTTTATCTTGTGTTTATCCTTTATTTCCAGTTTTTGGATGAGAGGTATCTTCACTATAAAAGACCCTCCCATCCAGCTGATGATTTTTATCTACTCACTCATGTATTTTTTCATCCCACATACACATTCATTCACTTTTGTTATCTTGTAAATTAATATTACTAGTTTTTTATTATCAACTACTCTACCAACCAAACTGCTAATTGCAACAAAGGCTGGTTTGCATTCACCACATCCCCTTTGTTACTGACCCTGATTCAAATTGTGTCCCTTAAAAGATGAATTTAAAACAGTTTCTAGTTAATTTTTCTTTCTCATTGAGAATAAACAAATCTTAAGGTCAGAAATTTTGAAATTTTGGAGTTAAACTGCAAGATTCAGTGTTCAGCAAATATGGTCAGTTATAAGTAGTTTTTTCAAGGATCAGATCCAAAAAATTAACCAGGATAGTGGTCACACATAGAAATGAAAGTTGTATTTAATTTTAACCTGATAAAATTGTGTATTTTCACTCAGGCTTTAAATCCTATAAATCCCTGAAACTGATGAATTTGAGATTTATATTTTTTTATTTACTCCTATATCAATAAATTGACATGGGCTTTCCCATGATTCAATTAAAAATTTATTTTTAATTTTTTTTATTTTGGATTTTCCAATCAACCCACATTCCTTTCCCTATCCAAATCATAAAATTACGATCAGTCCCCGAATGTGGGATCTATACTCTAGTCAAAATTATAACTCACAATCTGATTTGGGTTATTTTCCTTCTTATTTTTAACAAAAAAAATCCAACCTTATTTCATCCCTTCACTTTCAGATGTATCAAAACTTCCCCACAGGCGCACAAGGTACATTGTCTTCATTTTAAGTTGTCTCAAAAAATGAATGATTGGTGTGATTAAAATGTTTATGATGTACTGGTATTTTTCAAAAAAAAAAAATAACCTTTTGTTCTTCCTTAATTCCATTCAAAATATCAATAAACTGACTCTCACTATTGATCTCAAAAGTATTTTCAAGGAAGTAAAGAATAAAATATTATAAATCACAATCTGATATGATTCAATATGTTTCTTATATTCAAAAAAACTTCAAAGTTTTAAATTCCTTCACTTCCAAATGTATCCAACCTTTCCCACAGGCAACCCATTTATATATTAATTTTTTTTAAAATGGTTTTCATTGATATAGGTATTCAATTTTGGTTTGAATTTTATATCTGAGCCTTATATATCTGGCTCACATCATTTCACAGTAATAAATCAATCAGAGATTACTAAGGAAGACCCCAAGGTTTCCCAGTATGATTATTGAAATCCTGAAGATGAAAATGAAGTCTCTGACAAATATAATTCTGCTGACCAAGATAATTCTTCTGTGGATCAGGAAAATGATCAACATGATCAACTCATATATATATATATATATATATATAGGACCCACTCTTTGAATGTACTCCAAAATTATTGTGAATTGATGAATCCTGAGAAAAACTGACAAATGATCATGGTTATGCATTCAGAATAATGAATTCACACAGTAACCAGAAGATTCATTTGAATTTCTCTGTGGGAGGCAATATTGGATTCACTGCTAGTCTTTATTTGGTTCATATTTCTTTTATGAGGATTAATTTCCTCTTCAAGATTTATGGATAAAAATTACTAAAATAAAGCAAATTATTTTTTTTTTAAAAAAAATTAGTATACCACCATGCACCCTGTTTGGAGCCTAGTTATCATTCAATTTTTTTCCAAATTAAAAAATAAATTAAAACCAAAAGTAAGAGCATGGATCTTCTCTGGTTTCCATGAAAAAAAAATACTGAAACAATGTTACCAGAAAGATGGGAAAAATTTAACCAGAAGCACAGGTTTTTACAAAATCAAACATAAAAAAAAGAAATGAATGCTTTCCGGTAAATAATATCTGAATTAATATGTTCTGAATATGATTACTAACTCATCTGAGAGCTTTTTGTATTCACTTATTAACTCATAATATGGAACTTTGGAAGCCTTGTTGTCCTCTCACCCCTAATTTGTATCTTGGTATACAAAATTACACCATGTGTGCATAATCAATTTCACAAAAAGTAAATACAGCTGTAAATTTGAATTTTGGCACTTTTGTTAGAATGGATTTAAACTTCCAAAATTTTTAAATTCAAATTTACCTGATGAGCCATGAAACACAAGCATTCTTTTCTTGGACTTGTCACAGCTCAGATTATTTTTTATGGAGAATATTTCACCAAATTCCATGTAAAATACCAAGGTTTGAATCTTATGAATGAATTTGAGGCTAATTAAACAGAAATTTCCCAGAATAAATTGAACCAGATTAGACTTTATTGATAGTTTGAAACATGTAATGGAGAAATTAATTATCAGTGTTTATAAACCTTTCACCTGGCATATCCACAAATGCATTTGGGCTGGAATAGACAGGGTTTTATCTGAGGAGATTTGAAATTCTTTTATGCCTTGTTTGAACAAATTGTTTTGGTAATTAAAAAAAAAGAGATTCAAAGCTTATTGTTCAATATTGGATTAGATAATTAATAAATAATTAGAGTTTTCACAGCACATTATGAGAATTTTGGATGCATAAGAATAAAAAAAAATTATCCTCTGGAATTCAAAACACTTGTATCTGGGAATTAAACCTTTTCAAGGGCTGAGGGTGACCATTCCTTGATGAAATATTACTTGGTTCATGTCATAGGAAATATTTGAAAATTTCCTGGAATTATCAGAATTTTACTATAAAATCAGCAAAAAGAGATACAGACCACCACAGCTTGCAAATATTTGAAACGATTGATGGATTTAACTGATGTATGTAATAATTTTCATAGAAAAATTTACATTATGAAATGATAAAATGCCAATAATGATATTCAAATAAACCCAAATAAAGAACCAAACAATGAAAAATAAATTTCTTCATTGCTATTGGCATCCCTTTCAGTAATAATTCAGATGAAATAAGATACTCTGGCAGGCCACTTGAGCCAAATGAATTTCATTCACAGTGGCATCTATATGTGACTAATTACTATAGTAACTAATCATCTTTATTTTTGTTCCAAAAGTGTGAAGAAAAAATGAAATTGTTTTGTGTTAGTGTCATAAATCTTCAATAATATAGGAAAATCCAGATTTTAGAAGAAATCAAACTTTTTTTCTGGAAGCTGAAATTTACAAAGAGTTAAATGTTCTGAGCCTCTGGCACCCACAGGTAGAAGTTCTCAGCCCCAGATCAAAGAATGCTTGAGCAATAATTCAGCCTAAATTTTCTTAAATTGAAGAAAAGATGTTTCAATAAAAAATCAGGAAACAAAAAGTGGAGAAAGACATGATGAGACAGGGAGGAAGAATTGAAAAAAAAAGTATTTGGGGATTCAAAGGAGAAAGGAAAGAAAGGAAGAAATAAGGAGGGATTCTGAAAACACATGAGAATGAAAAAAGAAGGCATGATGATGAGAATAATTAAAATAATTTAAGATTGGAAAGGGAAAGAAGAAATATAGATTATTTTGAGGAATCATGAAAGGATTTTGGATTGCAAGCAATAGGAAAAAAATATTGAATTGCCATAACCACAGTTTTGACACTCCTTCACCTAAACAAATTTAACATCTCATCAGCTTCACTCTCAGCTACAAACAAAATTAACTCAATCCTTTAAATTCCAATGGATAGTGCTTCTGAAAATCTTTCAGTCTCCATCTTCTCCAACCAGGTTCAGACTCTACCTGTTGGTATAAGATCTATGTCCATGTACAATTCACCACTGTGTCATGTGATTCATTCAACCTTCCCAGGATCCATTCCTCTCTCTCTATGGCTTGGCGCATCCTTTATCTTTACTCAACCAAGTTTGCAGATGGTCTACATGGCCTATCATTAACCATAACCCATGGAAGCTTGGTACCACCCCTGAAACAGTATATACATTGGAGGATGTAAAA
This sequence comes from Puccinia polysora, assembly GCA_025617555.3. Classification (NCBI taxonomy): domain Eukaryota; kingdom Fungi; phylum Basidiomycota; class Pucciniomycetes; order Pucciniales; family Pucciniaceae; genus Puccinia; species Puccinia polysora. Next base: position 8,477,485 of record CM062625.1, on the reverse strand, counting down.
GTCTGTGGTTAAAATCCCGGAAGAACAAACCCCTGGCAACAACCCCTTCTATGTTGGCCAGCTACACCAACCCCATTTAATCTTTTGAAACCCTTGAAGATCTGTTCCTTTGGCCGGTTAATGGGGCCTTTAAACTTTCAATAACCATTAAACACTGGAAATGACTTGAAACATGGTTTCAATGTCAAGTCCGCCTCCACTCATCTTTCCTACAAAGCCTTATCATGTGTCTGTTGATCCCCTCAGGGAACCTATCAGACAACCTTGTATTTCACCATGCCACAGATGATTATGCCCCCTAATTGTATGGTGCAAAGCCCAGAAACTCTAGTTACATTCATAGTGTGAAAGGTTAATTCAAAATGCAATTTGAAAAAAAAATCACATTTGGTGTATGAGTTAGTACATATAACATACTTAGTCTATATTTAGTACATACTCTCAACTGTATTTTAAGCCCATACTCCCAGGATTCCAGATCAGTACATGTCAAAAATTCCTGGACAAGCCCATCACCCAATCATTTAACTACAGCCTCCATTCCAATCAGTCAACATGTCATACCTCGCACAACTGCGAAACAACTGAGAGGCAAGGCCTAACCAAAAGGCTATGAGAATGGATGAAAGCCAGTCAACTTTGCAGTTATTATGGTGTCACATACCACCGTGTGACACAACATTTAATACCATGGGAACTCCAACCTGAATCATCAGCCACTCATCCCTCAAGGCCTCCTTCTCATCTCTCACATATACTGGTCTCTCCTTCCCTCCTGGACTACTTACTGCCAAGAAATTATTATAATAATTCTTACTTATTAGTACAACTTCCAGTAGGTTTCATCTCAGCACAAGACAAAATCCACCCACCCTGGTTGACTCATATCACCTTTTCCCTTCCTGTGTGTGACTCTTATAACATTTGAAAACCCCCTCTTGGACTGCTTTATACCGTCCTTTGATTTCTTCATCACTTGTAATCCTTCTCTTATCTTTTTCATTGAAATACCAATCAAAAATTCATGAGCTCTATGAGTTCTAGTGCCTGTGCCTTCTTCCCATTGCATTCCAGGGGCATTTTTTACACAAATTTCCCAATTCAAAAAGAGAGGTGTTAAAAATGAGAAAATTATTTGAAAAGAAAGAAATTTTCAAAAAAATTAAAGCATATCCAGGAAAATAAAGAAATAGAACAATTCATAATGGAATAGTATGAAGCTAAATCAAAATGGGATTAGAAAATAAAATCTGAATTTAAAAAAAGGAAAATACAATCCAATATTAAAGCTAAAAGCCTCTTGGATGGCATTTCTAGGATTCAGCATTCTCCAGCCAAGAAACTACAATCCTACTGCAATGAAGCAATCCAAAAATTTAGATTATCTTTAAGTTATTCTATGCCATTTAAATCTTCTTCAAATCCTTCTATTCCATTCCAAACATATTCAAATTGATTTCTACGAGTCCTAAAAGGATTAGATTTCTCTTTCAGCTTCCAAGTTCTTTTTCAAATTTTCTTGAATTTTTCTATGATATCGCAAGGGATGATAATTTTTGCTGTTCTTCTGCAGCCAATAGGCTTGGTGGATTATTCTCAGATTCCAGGAAACAATTTAAGTTGAAGTTTAAAAAAAAGGATTAATTCTTATCAAGGTCTCTGGAAGGTCTTTAATGATCCTTTGTTTGTTGCTCAATTTAAAGAAAGCATTAACAAGGATGGTGCGAAAATTTCAACAAAGAATTCAACAATTTTGATGCATGTGTATTATTTAATTAATAATTCTTACAAATTCACAATATTGTTGATCTCTAAGGCACAAAAATTAATAAGTTGAATTTTTGATTTTCCTGTAAAATCAAACCCCCAGTGCTTATTGCTTTCTTGAATGATCCTCATTTAAAAGCTTTAAAAATGAGAAAAAAGTTATTGTTCTGAAGAATAATATTCAAATGGCACATGTTGATAATATTTTGAAAGAATTTATTGGAATCTAAGGATACGCAGATGTAGAGTCAGAAAGAAGGATTGATTTCATATCATAAACAGATAAGATGAGAGTGACACACAGAGAGGAAATGGAAATGAAGATAGAATTGAGAGAATCAGAAAACCATAATACTCACCTGAGGATACGCAGATGTAGAGTCAGAAAGAAGGACGAGGACAGAAACCTTCAGTCCAACTCAAGCATCTGTCCTCAGGTAGTGGACAAGCTGTTGAGATCTAGTGACATGTGAGTGTGCGCGCCTGTGATTTGTGAGAAAGAGATGATTGGGCGCGCGCACTTGACAGGTGGGTGTGAGAGAAAACAAATGATAAAAGTGATGAGAGAATGATGAAGAAGATGAGACATGGCTAGATGAAAAAGAAAAAGAGTAAGAAAAAGAATATGGGGAGAATAAGAGAAATAAGCGAAAGATGGCCCAGTATTCAAATACCCCCCCTTGCTAACCACAGCTTGAGACACCAAAAAGACACCAATGATATCAAAGGAGGACACGGAACTAAGGCTTGTTTAGGATATCTTCTAGCATGTTGTTTGTGGAAACATGACTAACCGTGAAAACCCCTGTATTGAGGCATTTGCAGATGAAATGGTGGCAGGCGTCAATGTGCTTTGTTTGGAAGTGATGCTCCGTTTTCTTGGCGAGTGCTTCAGCCCCCTTGTTGTCAAGAGCAGAGGTACAGGAGATTTTTCCCGCAGGTGTAACTCCACCAAAATGTTGTGGAGCCAGAGGTCCCTCCTTGCACAAGTCAGAGAGGGCCTTGTACTCTGCCTTGGTTCTGGAGAGCGAGACCTTAGGCTGCGTTTTGGACTTCCAAGAGATAGCGCCAAGGCCAAGGCAAAAGGTGTACCCCAAAGTTGATCTGCAATGGACCTTGTCTTTCTCCCAGTCCAAGTTGCTGTAACCACACAGTTGGATGGAGGGACCGCCCAGAGTGAGACAGTGATTGCGGGTGGTGTTGAGGTAGCAGAGGACACGGAGGGCGGCGTTCCAGTGGTCAAGAGAGGGATTCTGAAGAAACTGAGAACCTTGGTTCACAGCAGGCTACATTGGGACCGGTGCATTGAGACACCCATAGAAGGGATCCAATCAATTGGTTGTATTGGGGGGGGGGGGGGGGGGGAAGGGGGAGAGTTGGACAAGCGTGGGCAGAGGTTCTTGAAGTGGATATCCATGGGGGGGCGAGCAGTGGTGGGATCATTGGGGAGAAATGAGGCCATAAAGGCGGAGATGTAATGACTTTGACCAATGGAAACAGACCTGCTTTGCAGATCAAGACTGATGGAGATGGAAAGGAAAAGGGAGAGCTCTTTGTTGGACCCAACATTGAAACGCCTGCTGACAACTTTTGTGAAAGAGGTGAAAAAGGAGGAAATTCCAACAATGGCAAGATCATTGACGTGGGTGGTGATGGCCCCAACCAGTACGCCGCCAGATAGCTTAAAGTAAAGAGAGGGGTTGTATGTGGAACGCGAGAGACCCAAGGAATGAAGAGCAGAGTTTAGTTTGATGTTCCATTGACAAGGAAACTACTTGAGACCGTAGATTGCCCTGGAAACTCTGCAGACCCAATCCGGATGCCAGGGATCTTTGAAACCAGGAGGTTTAGCCATGAAAACAGGTTTGTCCAGATGACCATTCAGGAAAGCCGCCTTGAAGTCCAATTGCCAACCAAGCCATCCCTTATTACCGAGGAGGTTGAGTAGCTAATGGAGTGTTTCAAGTCACAGGGTAGGAGAAAACACCTTGGAAAAGTCCAAACCATGGACCTGTGAGAAGCCCATGGAAACAAGCCTTGCTTTTGGCTTGATGATGCAGCCTTCAGGACTCCTTTTTACATTTAAGACACATTTGCTGTGGATAATCTTGCGCCCCTTTGGGGGAGGAACCAGCGTCCAAATATTCATCCCCTGGAAGGAAAAAATTTCCTCCTGAGCTGAGACTATCCAGCGGCAACAATGGGGCGAGAAAAGAGGTTGCTTCCAGGTCTTGGGAGCAGTCAGATCATTGTTGACAGAGGTGTGCCGGGAGAATTTTCCAAAGCAGGAAGGTGGAAAAGACAATTGAGAGGAACAGGGTGGGGATGGCAGGCGAGGAAGTGTTAGAATTATGGCCAGAAATTAGCTTAGGCAAATGAGCAGTATTTAAAGCAAAAGAAATGCTGGACACTGGATTTCAACATTGTCTAATGGGGCTCTCACAATGGGGCAATATCTTGGATGAATTTGATTGGAATGATGAATGAATGGATGGAAAACAGCAGGGAGAAGGGTTCCTTAAGTACAAAAGATCGGCCTCTTGTGATCCCATGATAAAACAAGCCAAAAGGAAAATTTTCCGCCCCAAAAGAGCTCTACAGGCTCTAATGGCCTTGTTACTGGGTTTGGACTACATCAGCCCACATGGCATCAGTCCCTATACCCTTACAACCAGCCTATTCCGGTCATTTCTGGTATTTCCACCTCAATGGGGATGAACCAGCCCCTTAACTGTTCAATCCCCTTGGGAGGTTGTCCTTTACAACCAGCCATGATGACCTTTATTGCCTTGTTTACGGGCTGGTTGCCTCATGCAGCCAGCCCCTGGCCCCTCAAATGGGCCAGGTGGGACCCAGGGAACGCCTGGGTCCGGTCTCAGACTCAAATGGGGGGGGGTGTGACCAGCGGACATGCTGTCCCCCCCTATTTCTCTCAAATCCCTGGTGGGGGCGGTCAAATCCCCTCACCAGGGGCCCTGGGGGTCAATACCCCTAGGGCGTCGTCAAGTAAGTTGGCCTGGGAGGGGAACAGGTCCTCCCAGGCCCATTGCTCCTCCCCCTTGGTAAAGGGGGGGGGGGGGGGGGGGAGAGCGCCCCTAATTGGTCCCTTCAACCGCTCAATGGTGGAGGGGTGATGAACTCCCCCCCACCTGCCGGTCGCTCAGATTGCGGCCGGCGCCGCCACCTCCTTGGGCAAGGGGGTGGTCAGGTCCCCCCTGCCCTGACCCACCGCGCTGTTGCGGTTGGTTGCTGGCTGGTTCAACCCAGCCAGCTTGCCCCCATCCCCCTTGCAACGGCAAGCAAGGGGAGGGGGAGCGAGCCGGGGCCGCAAGAACCGGCTCCGTGGCGCTGGTTGCCTAGCGCAACCAGCCGGGCCCGCGCGGGATCCCTTGGCTGCGCAACAGCCCCACGGCGGGCCGTTGGGCCCCGCGTGGGCCGCACCGAGGAACACAGGCGGCCACGAGCGGGCCGCGACACGGGCGGCGGCCCCAATGGGCCGTCCCAAGCCCAAATTGTGAGAATTACATACTTTGGCGGGCAAGCCCGTCTGGCAAAGTATGTCCATAATAAAGCTTGGACCCTTTTATTCCCAAAAAAGCCAATTTGGCTTGGGTGGCCCATCCACCCTGGCGGGCCCATGAGGGCCCGTGTCCCAAAAGACCATAAAAACGTGTTTTGGCGCCCAAATGCCCAAAACCAATAACACCAACATAGGCCCACGTGGCCCATGTGATGTACAATGGGCCGTGGATGCCCGTTTTTGCATCCCATTTGGATTACAAACTCCTATGCACATTACCTGAGTGCATCCACATTTTAACAGGCAGAGGTTGAGAGGGTGGTTGAGACAAGAGGGGATTTGGAATGGGCAAGGATGCTCGGAAGAGAGGGATGGTGGGGGAAGGTGGTGATGTTGAAGGAGGTGTCAAAGCAAAGGGGAAGAGTCAGGGAGTCATAAGAAAAGGCAGGACTGGAGGATTGGAAAGGCTGGATGACTAAAGGTGACGGGGGGGAAGGATCAGATTGAGGTAGAGATGGGGGGTTGGGGAGAGAGGGTGCAAAAGAGAGTGGAACGGATGTTGTGTTAGGGACAGGTTTGGAGGGATCAACAGGCAAATAATGCCACAGCAATTCTACAGGAACAGGATATTGGGGAGTTTCAGAGACAAAAAGACAACCATAAGTAAAGGAAAGGACATTGAAAAGACAGTCACAGGACTTGACCGTTTTCTTGGTGATCAGGTCATTAGAGTAGAACAAGATAGGTCAAGAAGATAGGAGAGAAAAATGGCCAGAAGTCCTTTTTGATTCAGCTTGCTCCAGTTGGCTTCAGAAACTTTGTAACACACAAGGCATCCAAAGGGTTGCAGGTGTTATGGGTGGACGTTGGTTGAGTTTAGGATTGATTTTGGGGATAAAAAGCCTAGCGGGGTCTTGCATGGATATGAGTTGAACAAGAAAAGGCAGTGGCGTAGAGAATCTTCCCAAAAAGACTTTGGGAGGTTTGACAACAGAAGCACGCATTGAATCATATTGGAAATTGTCCAATTTGACCTTTTGGCAACACAATTGAGTTTTGGGGAGTGGGGTGGACCAGGTTTGTGAAAGATTCCTTTTGAGGCAAGAAAATTTTTCATTGGTTGATTTAGGTATTCACCACCATTATCTGATCTGATGGAGATAACTCTTGAATTTTATTTATTTTTGAAGAAATGGATGAAAGTTTGTTTGGAGAGTAGGAAATTGGATTTGAGACAAATGGGATAAGAAAAAATTGCCTTTGAGCAGTTTTCAATAAAGGTTACAAAATATTTGTACCCTTCTCTTGAGAAGTTTTCAAAGCTGCATACATCTGTATGGATAGGCTCCCCAGGGTTGGTTGACCGGTGACTCAAACGCGAATGAAAGGGTTTCCTTCTCATTTTGTATTGGATGAATGTGTTGCATTGCTGAAACTCCTTCTTTTTCTTTATGTGTGGTGTTATTCTGTGTGACTTGAGATACTTCTGGAGTCATTTCAAGTTTAGATGGGATAGCCTGCAGTGATAGCCAAAAAGACTGTTGTAAGATGTTTGGGCAATGCTTGAGTGGGCTGATTCCTTGTTCCTTACAATATCTTGCGGCAGGTATTACAGGTTCTCTTTTTGGTAGCTGGTTTGGAGTGGTTTTTGATTGATGTTCAAGATTGATCTGTTGAATATTTTGCAGTTTTCCTTTTGGAAAACAAACTTCAGGCCAGAGTCGCAGATACTTGAGATGGAGAGAAGTGGATCATGAAGATCTGGGGCCCCCATGGATTTCAGATTTCCAAATGGAAATGGAATTATTCCTTTCTCACCAGAGCTGATTTTTGATCCATCCGCAAGACAAATGACTTTATTGTGATGAATTTTATTCTTGACTTGATCCCCATATTGCTTCATTGAGACTGAACATCCGGAATCTAGGTTAAAGTCCCTTAGAGATTTAGAGGTGGTGTTTGTCAAGTTACATATAGCTGATCCAGCATGGACTATGATTTGTGAGTCTGAGAAATTGTCTGAGTCAGACCCAACATTGTTTGCATATGTTTTACTCAGATTTGCCTTCGCCAATTTTGGCTTGTTTGTCCCAGGTCTGTTCTTGGATCTGTTGTTTGTCTTCTTCAGTTGGTTTAAGAGTTTCTGTACTTCTGTGCATCTGGAGAATGAATGTCCTTCAACGTTAAATTGTGTGCAAAAGTACATCTTCAATGGTCTGTGTTCTGAGTTTTGATTTGAGAGGTGAGTGTTTTTTTGATATTTTCAATTTTGCTGAGTTGGCCAAGACATCTTCATTTCTGGTTTGAAAGTGGAGGTTTTCTTGTTTAAGAGCAGCAATGAGTTTGGCCAATGGGACCGATTCCTTTTTCATCATGCTGGATAAACATCCCAACCAATTTTCAGGTAACAAAAGAAGGATTGCAGTTGATTGCATATCATCAGTGGTGAGAGGATTTTTGGTAGTGATCAATGAGGAGAGCTTCTCTCTGTATGAGACAATTTTGGACGAATGGGTGGTAATTTCTTTGTTTTTCAGTCTGGTGAGAAGTAGTTTTTGCAGCCAGTACATCCTTCCACCTGATGAGTTGTCCTGGTCAGAGTCTCTTAGAGCTTTCCACATCCCAACAGTGCTTTCCTCATGTTTGCTTATGAATTGGAAATTTGAAGGCATTATTGACCTGGATATAACTGAACACACCAAGAGGTTATCTTGTGACCACATATCTTGATTTGGTTTTTGAGGATCATTGCTGATCAGATATCCAACTCCTGAGGCCCAAAAGTGGATTCTGAGAATCATGGCCCAATCAAGGTAGTTTGATTTGGAGCCTGGAGTGCTAAGGGGGAAAATTGATGGAGTTTTAAGTACTTGGTGAGTGGTTTTCACTTCTTCCATGGTTGATTAATATTGAAACTGGAAGTTACAGATCCTTCTGATTTGAGTGGCGCTTATATTGTCATTGATGGCAACTCTGGGCTCATAACCTATTGAAATCTGAGGATATGCAGATGTAGAGTCAGAAAAAAGGATTGATTTCATATCATAAAAAGATAAGATGAGAGTGACACACAGAGAGGAAGTGGAAATGAAGATAGAACTGATAGAATCAGAAAACCATAATACTCACCTGAGGATACGCAGATGTAGAGTCAGAAAGAAGGATGAGGAAAGAAACCTTCAGTCCGACTCAACCATCTGTCCTCAGGTAGTGGACAAGCTGTTGAGATCTAGTGACATGTGAGTGTGCGCGCCTGTGATTTGTGAGAAAGAGATGATTGGGCGCGATTTTCCCCTTTACTTCTGCAAGCGCTACCTAATTCTTAGTGTCATAGATTGCTTGGTCATGAATATTTTTCCACCATCAATCTTGCTCAATTTTATTTTTAGTTGAGTTGTATTAAGCCCATATTTCATGCCTTCTTTTAGATTGTCTAAGGCTACCCCAGATATTCTCGTCAGATGAAGATGCACTGAGGGGTGTGGACATGGTTCATGGTTATGTTGATCATTTATGTAGGATATTTGCCATAAGGGATTGGCCTTAGTGCAAATTGCACGGATTAAAAACTTGCACCCAAAATTCCTTGTGTGATTTTCCTTTTTCCATTTGGTGAGCAATTTCCCAGAGTACAAAACATGTCTATCACAGGCCAGATCCACATATTTTTCACAATTTGAACTGAAAACTGTTAAAGAGTAAACATGCTTCATTGCCCATGTTTGAAAATAGTTTTGTGCCTCTTCCCTAGTAGGAAAAGCTCTCATGGGAGGTGAGTGAAGTGTTTCTGTCATAGTTACATAGTCATATTGATTGCATGCACTCCATCAGTTTCAATCAATTCAATATGTCAAATACCAGTAACATAAAATGTTACTCAGCACCAGAGGTCATCTCCATTTGTGAAAAATTTTGTTCCTCCATTGTCACACTCAATGAGGATGAAATTTGGGCTTCCAATGATTCATTAACCAAATCCTTGTTGTCCCCAGCTTTGTTCATGGCACTATCAATGTAGTCCTTCAACGCAGCCATGTTAAAAAAGGAGGGCTTGCCACTTTTCCCATAATGCAAGAAAATGCAATTATAATTCAGTATTCAATCCAAATTTCAATTCAAGAACTAAAAAGTTTGCTCACTTTCAAGTTGAGAAAGATTTTAAATTCCTAGATTGATGAAACTGAAAACTGGGATCACCAGCATCGAGAGACAAGGTGAAATGGAAAGAGTAGACTGGACAAGAAGAGGTCAATATGGGAAGGATGAGATGAGAGGTGGTAGACAAGAAAACAATATCTCACCAGGCACACAGACCAGGCAGATGGTCTTTTAAGAGACAAGGCTTTTGAGGAGTTTCAAAAAGAAGAGATGATTATGGGAGCAATGGGATAAAGAGAGTAGATGAGATGAGCATGTTGAACTGATTTCTTTTATTGTTGAGGAATGATAAATCAAAAACCAGAAAACTAAATAGAATGGTTAGACAGCAGTCACAACAAAGCAACCAGTTGAAGATAGTCATATCAAAGCTGAATTAAATGAGAAGACTCAGAGCCACTTGGAAATAAAAGATTCAGGAGACAACCACCATACGTGTACAAGCTAAGAAAGGAAAATGTGCGACTTTACGGGTGAAGATGTTGGAGATGATGAGATTACAGAATTAATTCAGACACCAGAGAAAGTAGCAGGTCATTGCACCAAATTATAATAGGTCATCCAGAGTGGCCACGACCTTCTGATTGAAATTGTCCTTGAGGCTTTGTATTGGATGAAGAGCTTGAGGATTGTCGATGAGTTTGCAAAGAAGGTCTTGCCAGGAAAAAAAAGAAGGGAGAGGACTCCCTCTTGCAGGTATTTAAGCGGGTCGAGTTCTTGCCGTAGTGAATAAGCGCGAGATGAATATGCTTAACCGTAGTGTTGCGCGCGCAAGGTGACCAGTTGAGAGATGAATCGCGCATCCAGATGACTAGAAGAAAGGCGCATGATAGAGATAATAAAGGAGATAAAGTGGTGAAAATAGAAAAGGGACAAGAGAACATAGAACACAAAAAAATATGGAAGGATAATAGAACACATAAATAGATCAAGGAAATATTCCAACACCCCCCCATAATTCAGTGCAATGTAGTTGAAAAACACTTAGACGTTAGAAGATGTAGAGCCTGCTTATTTGCCGCCTTTGTGAGTGAATTGGCAACCATTGATTTGGTGACAATGAGCTTCATTTGAATTTTATCAGAGTTTGATTGATCCCGTAACCACTTCATCTTCATTTCAATGTATTTAGTCTTGGAATTTGAGCCAAAGTGCTTGATTTTATCCACCAGACCTTTATTGTCCACGTAGAAGTTTGAATGCTGAATGTGAGAATTCTTCCAGAGTTCACTGACAACTGATTCAATCCAAAGCAACTCTTGTGCCCCATTGACTAGTGCGTTTAGCTTGGCTTCAGTAGAGGAAAGGGTGATGTTGGTCTGTTTTCGACTTTTCCAGGAGACAGGAGTTGATTTACAGAAGATGATGAAGCCCGTTTGAGATTTCCGACTGTGGGGATCATCTGCCCAGGTTGAGTCGGTGTAGACTTGCAATGAATTTGGCCCACAACCATCAGGCTTGAGGGTGAGAGAGTAGGATGAAGACCTGGTGAGATATTTCCAAACGTGTAGGACCTCCTTCCAGTGAGACAGACCCGGACTTTGATTGAATTGAGATAGAATTGAGGACACCGCAGAAATGTCTGGTCTAGTGCTACACGCAAGATAGTTGAGTAAAACCGTATATTTCCTGTAATTGATCCCAAGCTTGTTAAATTCCAAGATTTCTGTGAGGGAAGCGGGGACCAGTTGAATTCCAGGAGTGAGGGGAGTAATTACTGGTTTGCACTTGGATAGGTCAAGTTCCAACAGCGTCTTTTGAACAAGTTTGGCTTGATTCAGAGTTATGACGCCATCAGTCTGGGAGAATTCCATTCCAAGTATTGTATCTGGATTGTGTGCTGATGAACGTGGAAATTTTTCTAAGAATTCGCGTTTGAACCACTCAACTTGCCCACACACAATTATATCATCAACGTGAAAAAATAGAGAGGAGCCTTGATCCTTGTGGGTTTATAGACAGGGGTTGGCGTTGGATTGACAATAGCCAATGTCTTCAAGCCAACTAGTAAGAGTTTTGTACCAGTTTGAGGGTGCTTGTCAAAGTCCATAAAGAGATTTATTAAGCTTCAAAAATTTTGACAACCGTGCACTTTCCTTGGGCTTGAGAATGTATATATCTTCCTCTAGCGGAGCAAAAAGAAAGGCCACCTTGACATCAAACTGTCTGATTTTGAGATTAAGATCCAGGCCGCTTAACAGAAGAAGAAGAAGGGTCGTAAACTTCCCTGTGGGATCATAGGTATCTCCAAAGTCCACACCGGGAGTTTGTAGATTCCCCATGATACACAGTTGTGATTTGCGTTTTTCCGGAGAAAGACTGGTCGCTGGTTTTACCTTATCAACCCACATCGTCCTCAGATAGTGATCTGGTTCAATATTGGCATCTACCCAAACATCTTGAGCCTAGATTTTTTTGATTTTGGTTTGTCTTTTGCGTGAGTAGTCCAACCCTTTAACCTTTGCAATTGACCCATAGGAGTAATTTGGTGGTTTGATTGCAGATTTTTGTTTGCGCAAGTTATACGTTCAAGAAGCTTGAGTCTGGTTCTCCTCAATGACGTGGGTGGCTTCCACAGGTGGAGAAATTGTACTGAAATTGTGGGCTGAGGGATCTTTGCCGGAAGATTCAGCCTGAGAAGTTGATTCCAAGATTGGTTCATCAAGGGTCCCCTCCCTCTTGTACGATTCCATGCACCAATTGCCAACATCTACATCGTTGTCAAAGTTCTAAAGATTGGAGTTGAAATCAAGTAGGGTCACGTGTTTTGTATCAATTACTTTATTATTGGCCGTTAAGACTTTGTACACTAGGAGTTTGTCGTTGTAACCTATCAATCTTCCAACTAGGCCACAAGGTTCAAGCTTTGAGAATGGAGGTCTGTCCTTGAGGATGTAGCTAACGGGATTTCCTAAGGGATGAAAATAGTCTAGATTCAGCGTCTTCCCCTTAAACAGTTCATAAGGCAATTTTTTTGATTTTTGAGCCGGAATTTGATTGAGTGCTAATGCGCAAAACCTGATGATTACATTCCAGTGGCGTTTATTTAGTTGGGAGTTGAAAAGAACAGTTCTGAGAGATTCCAGAATGAGACCGTTGAAGCGTTTGTCTAGCCCATTTTGGTGAGGCAAATATGGATTGGAAAAAGTCTGCCTGATCTTGTTGTCCTTGCAGTAGCTGGAGAGACTGTGATTCCAGAATTCTGTTCCACAATCTGAGTGAAGAATCATTGGCTTGTAATTGAATTGTTTGGATTCCACATTGATAAGGAATTCCAGCGTGTTTGCCGCCTCACTCTTGTGTTTGATGGAATGACTGAGAAAAATCTTGTACAACTATCAACGACTGTTAGGAAATAGGAATCCCTGTTGGTGCTCAAGGGATGAATGGGCCCGACCAGTTTGCAGTGAAGTTCCTGAAAGGTCTTTTGGCACAAGAATGCTTTTTGTTGAAAGGACTTTGACTGATTTTACTTATTGCGCATGCTTCACACGTTGAGGGCCTTTTGATTGGTATACCGGGTTTTTGTAAAATTCTCCCATAGCTGGTGTTTCCCAGAGATTTATGAAGGATTTTGTCCTGAGTAAGGAGAGCTAGCTTACAATAAGAGAGGTGAACAATTGGTATATTGCAATCATAGAATCCAATCTTTTTCCATTTCTCTTTCTGTAGTACAATATTGTCTCTTCCAAAGTCAATGTTGAATCCGTCAAGAATTAGACATTGCATAGAAAGCAAATTGACGGTGGAGTTGGGGGAGAACAACACTTTAGAAAGAGTAACCTCATGACTTAGATCATCCATCATTGTCATTTACCCAACACCTTTGTATTTGAGAGAGTTTTTCCCCAAATTTGTTGAAATTAGTCCGGTCAATGATTGGTCTAGATGATAGAAGAATTGAGAATCAGACACTATGTGTCTTGATGAACCTGAATCAACCAAAAAGTGGGCGGAAGAAAAAATTGATGTTGTGAGAAAGGAGCTAAAAGAGGCTGAGGTTCCCTCCAACCGTTCCGTCGCGCTCTTCTTCTTTTTTGGAAAGGAGGGTTTAAGATGTGGATACAATTTCCATCATCTGGCTTCAGGGTGAGCTGCCTTGGGATTGTGCCATTTATCATCGCATGGTTTGTCATTTGAGGTAAGGAAAGATACCAAATTGAAGCTCTCTTTGGGCTTGTCAGCGGGTAAGTCCCTGTTCAAGAATTGATTGTTGTTGAACATTCGTAAGTGGTCCAAGACTTGTTCTGGCTAAATCTTCTTGTCTGAATGAGTGATTTGCTGTACCACTGTGTCCATGCTAGCCGGAAGATTCTCTAAGATAAGATAGGAAATGATATCCCTTGGAAGGTCAATACCCACCTAATGAAGTCTAGATAAAGCAGTTTTTGTCTTGGTGATGAATCCAGGGATGTTTGCAAATGTGAAAGTAGTACGTTGGAATTCCTTGAAAATCCTAGCTCAATTGGATGCATGATTTGAGGCAAAGTACTTGTTAATGTCTGCCCAAATTTGATGGGCATCCTTCTTGTTATTGGGTGTGATGATGTTGGCTTGGACGGTTATGTCAAGTTTGGAGGTCAAGATGGTCCGGATTCTCACGTTCTTGCTATGGTTGAGGCCGACTGGATTACCGTTGGCATCTCTTTTTTGCTTTGTGAATTTGGCGTGAAGATCTTCCTGCAAGTCCATCATGTTAACAATTTGATTTTTCCAGATCAAATAATTATCCAACGTTAAGAGTGGAATGGCCTCTATGGCGTTTTTGAGAATGGTAGCCATGAGCAAGTCCGTCATTGTTGAGAGATCTGGGTGATTCCTTTTCAACTGTTAATCTTGTTGAACTGACGTCTTTTATTGTCAAGGAATGATAAATCAAAAACCAGAAAACTAAATAGAATGGTTAGACAGCAGTCACAACAAAAAAAGCAGTTGAAGATAGTCATACCCAAGCTGAAGTAAATGAGAAAACTCAGAGCCACTTGGAAATAAAATATTCAGGAGACGAGTTCAAATTGGTAATGTTGAGTTTCCTTGAAGTATTTTCATGTCTTCTTCAGTTTATTCCAGTGAGTAATCCCTGGCTTCAAATTGAATTGCACCAGACTCAATACTGCAAAGCTGATTTTGGGTCTAGTGTAGCAAGCTATGTGGTTGATTGATCCTATGGAAGCACAATAGTTGATGTTCAATGCTTTGAAGGCTTCATGCTCTTTGTTGGTGGAAGTTTTGAGTTGAAGGTTTTGAGTCAGAGGCGTAGATGATCTTTTACAGTTGAGTAGGCATAATTCTTCAAGACCATGGTGGATGTGATTTGGTTGACTAAGCAGTATTCTGTTGGTGTGAACATCTATCTTCATTCCAAGAATGGTTTTTGTATCTTGAAATGTTTATCCTTTGAATTTTTGCAGAAATTTTTGTTTGAAGCCTTGAATGTCCCCTACCAGGATTGAATAATCAACGTGAAAGAAGAGTCAAGATTTAGCCATCTTCTGACAAATACAAGGAGGGATTGCATGTGGATTTGTAGAAAAAAATCTCCTTGAACCAGGTTGTCAGTGTTTTGTACCAGTTTTTGGGGGCCTGCTTTAATCCATATAGATACTTTTTTAATTTGAGAAATTTTTAAGATAAATTTGATCCCTTGGAGTTTGAATGATGACTTCCTTGTCTATTGCTGAGTGTAGGAAGGCACTTTTTATGTCAAACGGCCTTATTTTTGGAGAGGATTTTAACGCATACACAAGTAGTAGGCAAAGAGTTGATGGTTTGCCATTGGGTGCAAAGGTTTCAAAGTATTCTATTCCCTCAATTTTATTGAAACCTTGAACACAGAGACATGCCTTGTATTTCACTGGATCCCTAAGACAATTTTATCTCAACTTGTAGATCCACATTGTTTGAAGAGGGTTCAAGGGTTCCAGACCTTCATAGTTCTCCCAGAAGTTGAATGATTCTATGGATGAGAGCTTGAAATCCAAAGCTGCAATCCATTCAATTCTTTCCTCACACGCCATTGCTTCTTTGTAGATTTTGGGTTTGTGGTAGTGAAAGTACCTGTAACGCTGAGGGGGCCTGATTGTGGAGCAATCTCTTAGAATTCTGGTTGATCTGCCAGTTTGGTGAGGGAGTTGCGGCTGAGGTTGAGTTGCAATGGATGGAGGATCACTTGGCAGATTAGTAGCGTTGTCTTCCAAAGAATCCAAGTCCAATGGGGAACTGAGATCCAAGTTTGAGGATGAGTCATTGTTGGGGGCAGACCTATATTGAATGAAGGAAGGAGTATCTTTGCATTGAAAATTGTCCCAAGGTAGTTCTTTAGAGATGAGAATGTCCCCACTGCAAGAGTCCTCCACCCAGTCATTGGATGAATTTGTCAAGATCTAGTTTTGGGGAATTGGCATTCTCAAGAACTTCACATGCTTGTTGCAGATAATAGAATGAGATTTAGTCAGAACTAAATACAAACAGAAGATTGGATTGAGGCCTACTAAGGTTCCTTCCTCTCCCTTTCCTTTGAAATTATGTCCCTTTGAGCGCCGTGGTAACAGGTAGACGCAAGGACTCCCAACTGGTTTCAGGAAGGAGTCCGGTAGATTATAGATGTGAATCTGAGACCATGGAAAGTCAGGTTTGTCTTCTCTGGGAATTTTATTAAGCATTAATGAACTGGATTTGATGAATTTGTGCCAGAGATAGGCAGGGATCTGGGCATCTTTCAGGATTGTTCTGGTCAATTTGATGATAGTCCTATTTTCTTTTCCCGCTTGTCCTTTGTGTTCTGGATGATACGGCTTGGAGAAAACCTGCAGAATTTGATTACTGTTGTAAAATGCTTTCAGTCTTTTGTTGACAAATTTGGACACACAACCCGAGAGTACTATGGAAGAGAAGTCTCCTCTGTAACAATGCTCTTTTTCAATTGGGTCAATGATGAGATTGGACGCTTTGCCTTTTGAGCCCAGGGGAAATGTGCTGATGTATCCTGACAAATTTTATACCAGAGTTAGGAAAAATTGATGGCCTCCCTTGGACTGTTGCTTGAGAGGACCCATGAGATCCAGGTGAATTCTTTCAAACACTTTTTTCACCTTTGTTGAGGTTTCTCTGAACGTTCACTTGGTGATTTTGCTTTTGACACAGTGAATGCACCCAAACTCTCTCTTTAAATCCAATGAAACATGAGTTTTAACTCCTTTCAGTCTTGCAATTGAGGTGTGGCCGTAGTTTCAGTGTATTTCCATAAGCTCCTCTTCAGCAGTGAACGCCAAATTTGCTGAGTGACTACGCAGATGGGTTTGATTGAACAAGGGAGTTTGGAGTGAATACAAGTTTTCAATGATGGTCCTGCCAAAGATTTTGCACCCGTCCTTAAAGACATTGAAATCATTCTTGTTTTCCACAAAAATGAAACCTTCTTGTTTGAGAGCCCCAGCACTAATAAGTTTTATGGTCAGACTGGGCATGTAGAATGCATTGGACAATTCCAGGGTAAAATTTTCCCAAATCAACACAGCCATCCCCCTGCCTTTTATTTTGTTTTCAGCTCCTTTCTTTCCAGTTTTGATGAGCTGGTTGTCACAGTGTGACATATTTTTAAATTATTGACTGTTTTTAATCATATGTGTTGAAGTGCTGCTGTCTAGAATTAATCTTGATTTTGGGTTTCCATGATTGACCCACAGTGAGAGAAGGGCAAGATAGTGGGCAACAGGATTGGCTGTTACTTGGTTCTTCCTTGAATTCCACTTTGGCTGATCCTCTTTCCACAAGTTGGGAGCTGTATCGGGGTGCGGGTGCCAGGAATTGTTGGAAAAGTGATTCTTGTCTTGCTTTGGTTTAGGATAGCCTTTGGTACACCTCCAACGTTTTCCAGGCTTGTTGCTGAGCTATGGTCACATTGACTTAGTATTGGTCAACGCAACCTCTGTTCTTGAATTGGTTGTCTTGTGTTTTCTGAACTTTGGATTTTTTTTTCAGATGAGTCAAGTGATTTATGATATATTTGATGGTACATTCCTTGTCTGTTTGCATGATTTTAAATTTTAAATCCTTCATTGACTCAGGAAACTTGAAAAGCAAGAGGTACGCCAGGATGTCATTGTGGAGGATGATTCCAACTTCTGCCATCTTCTTTGAAAACACCTTTGTCTAGGTGATGAATTATTTTATATCTTCTGACACAAATTGCAGATTGAGGAAGTTGTTGAACACCCTTGATCAATTAAATGCTTGCAATGATGCATATTTTTCAATGATTGCCTTCCACAGTAATTTTGCTGAGTTTTTGTTTTGAGGTGTGACTATGTTATTGTGCGTTGATTCCTTCAGCCTTGAGACGATGAGAAATTTCATTTGGTAATTCACATTTTTATCCAGAACCAAAGTATTGTTGTTGATGGGAATGGAGAAACCACAAACATCCAGGATTGCGTCCATCTTGTCTTTCCAAACCACATAGTTTTCCTTGCTTAATCTAGGACTGGTTTTGAGTGCAGACTTGAACATAGCCTGCCAAAATACTCTGGAACAACATTTCCCAGTTTTTCAGATCTAGATTGATAGGAGACTTGAGGATTGAGGGAGCCTTCCAGATTTCAACCGTGTTAAATTACTACATTGAGAAACTGAAAACTGGGATCACCGGAATCAAGAGACAAGGTGAAATGGAAAGAGAAGACTGGACAAGAAGAGGTCAATATGGGAAGTATGAGATGAGAGGTAGATAGACAAGACAACAATATCTCACTAGGCACACAGACCTGGCAGGTGGTATTTTAAGAGACAAGGCTTTGGAGGAGTTTTGACAAGAAGAGATGATTATGGGAGCTATGAAATAAAGAGAGTAGACAACATGAGAAGATGAGGAGTGATGAGAGGAGATGACAAATGAGAAGATGAGATGCAATAAGAAAGAAACAGAAAGAGGATCAGAGATCTGTAGAGGTCTTGTTCAAATGTGAGATCTATACATTTGAAGTATCCTCACAGGCAGTACATCTGCCTGTTACTCAGAACTTAACAAGCTTAACAAAAGATCAATTTTGTGGGATGATTTATTTGCAGTTTCCTGTAGTTTCACTTTAATTTCACTTCAATTTCAATTTAATTTCACTTAAGTGTCACTTTAAGATTGCTAGGTGTGGTCCAACAGTCCCAAATAGTATGCGTTGATCCCAAATTTGGGTTGATGGAACCCAAATGTGGTTCAAGGGGACCCAAAACGTTTGGCACAACCCCAGGGGGAGGCACATCCCCAAAAACAGCTGAAAGCGCCGTGTACAGGAGTACCTCTCCAAAATACGCCATGTCTGGTGGGTAAAAAACCCAGTAGGGGGTCACACCTGTTTGAGAAAACCCCATGGGCGTGTGTAGATGGGTGTTTTGGCCCCCAAGCTTGTTTTGGATGTTTGTATGGGGCCCCAAACGTCCATTAGGCTGTGTAGGGCCCTCAAGAACTCCCACACAACTGGGAACCGTAAATTTATCATCAACTGTTTTATTATTTTATTTTTTATTTCTTATTTCTTATTTCTTATTTTTTATTTTTTATTTTTTATTTTTTATTTTTTATTTTTTATTTTTTATTTTTTATTTTTTATTTTTTATTTTTTATTTTTTATTTTTTATTTTTTATTTTTTATTTTTTATTTTTTATTTTTTATTTTTTATTTTTTATTTTTTATTTTTTATTTTTTATTTTTTATTTTTTATTTTTTATTTTTTATTTTTTATTTTTTATTTTTTATTTTTTATTTTTTATTTTTTAATTTTTAATTTTTAATTTTTAATTTTTAATTTTTAATTTTTATTTTATATTTTATATTTTATATTTTTTATTTTTATATTTTATATTTTATATTTTTTATTTTTTATTTTTTATTTTTTATTTTTTATTTTTTATTTTTTATTTTTTATTTTTTATTTTTTATTTTTTATTTTTTATTTTTTATTTTTTATTTTTTATTTTTTATTTTTTATTTTTTATTTTTTATTTTTTATTTTTTATTTTTTATTTTTTATTTTTTATTTTTTATTTTTTATTTTTTATTTTTTATTTTTTATTTTTTATTTTTTATTTTTTATTTTTTATTTTTTATTTTTTATTTTTTATTTTTTATTTTTTATTTTTTATTTTTTATTTTTTATTTTTTATTTTTTATTTTTTATTTTTTATTTTTTATTTTTTATTTTTTATTTTTTATTTTTTATTTTTTATTTTTTATTTTTTATTTTTTATTTTTTATTTTTTATTTTTTATTTTTTATTTTTTATTCTTTGTTGCTTATTTGGAATTTTTATTTTTCATTTAAATTTAGTAAATTTTTTATTTTATATTTTATATTTTATATCTTATATCTTATATTTTATATTATATATTTTATATTATATATTTAATATGATATATTTAATATGATATATTTAATATTTTATATTTTATATTTTATATTTTATATTTTATATTTTATATTTTATATTTTATATTTTATATTATATATTATATATTTTATATTTTATATTTTATATTTTATATTTTATATTTTAAATTTTATATTTCATATTTTATATTTTATATTTTATATTTTATATTTTATATTTTATATTTTATATTTTATATTTTATATTTTATATTTTATATTTTATATTTTATATTTTATATTTTATATTTTATATTTTATATTTTATATTTTATATTTTATATTTTATATTTTATATTTTATATTTTATATTTTATATTTTATATTTTATATTTTATATTTTATATTTTATATTTTATATTTTATATTTTATATTTTATATTTTGTATGTTATATTTTATATTTTATATTTTATATTTTATATTTTATATTTTATATTTTATCTTTTATATTTCATATTTTATATTTTATATTTCATATTTTATATTTTATATTTTTTATTTCATGTTTTATATTTTATATCTTATATTTCATATTTTACATTTTAAATTATATATTTTATATTTTATGTTTTATATTTTCAATTTCAAATGGTATATTTTTTTTTTATATTTTATATTTGAAATCTTTTTTTTATTTTTGATGTTTTCTATTATACATTATATGGGCATTGTCAAATTTGAACCTAGCACAACCCTTTAACAACCCAAAATGGGTCATGTGGCACAGTTCACAGCCCATGCAAGGCATAAATTGCTGTTCACAACTCTGCATGTCCCAAACAGCTGTTCACAACTCCAGGGTTGTGGGTTTTGTGAGAAAAAAGAAAAATCAAAATAAAAAAAATAAAAAAAATAAACAAACATAAACAAACATAAATAAAAGATTGAACAAAAAAAAACAGCAAAAAAATTTAAACAGAAAAAAAAAAATGAAAAAATTAAATTGAAAAAATAAAAGAAGAATTAAAATAAAAATAGTGAAAATTTTAAAACTCCAGGTCCATGAATGCACATTCTTGACTCTATGAATTAATGAAAACAAACATGAAAACTTTGAAAAAATCTAAGAATTGTGCCCAAAAGACAATGAAAAAATTTAAAAATATGGGTAAACAAAAATCAAAAGGAGAACCATGTACATACATTACCCCCCTGAAGCAATATAACATTTGAATAAAATTCAATGAACCAACCCCAGTGGACTAGCCCTGAATTAAAATCACCAAAAAAAACAAGTTCAAATTTTTTTCAGCTGATCCCATTGTAAGAAAAAGAAAGACTACTTATGATGGGATCAGCCCAACAAAAGTTGAACTTATTTCATTGAAATACCACAAACCTAAATCAACCCCCTCATAAATGGGGCTAGTCCATTGAGGTGGAATTGATTCAATTCCACCTCAATGTACTAGCCTAATGTAAAAAATCCAAAAGAAAACCAGTTCAACTTGTGTAAAGCTAATCCCATCCTGACAAGTAAAAGTACTCCTTTTTATGGGATCAGCCTAAATCAAGTTGAACTGACTTACCTATAAACTCTCATTTAAAACACTCAAAATCAAGACCCTAAAGAAAAAAACTCAACATAATTTTGTTCAAAATGTGATAACCCTCAATTTTAATAGAAGTACAAGATCATCATTAGAAAAACATTTTAGAACAAACCCAAAAGATGAAATGAACATCCCAACAATGAAATGGTATGAGTTTTATAAATTGGAATATAAATTTGTATGATCTTTGAGATGATCAACCAAACCAGAATCTTTCTTTCAATTCAAATAATATGGTTTTGCCGCAATATGCAGGATTGGAATCATATATCCCTCAAGTAAAAGCTGAACCCAGGGGTTATTGTTAGCAAAGGCAATGAAGATGGCTTCAGATGTTTCTTTTACACCCATTTTCATAGGAGTATGAGTAAACATGAAAAAAATTAAATGAAAAAATTGGCCTTCCATCAGTATCTGCTATGATTTGGCCCATATCTGACTTCAAAAGCCATTTTGAAGAAGCAATTTTTATTGATGTCACTAAAATGAAGTATTTTTTAAATCTTTTCAACCAGTTGGATAAAACCAAGTATCTTAGGATAGCATGCCTTATTTTTACTGAATTTTTAAATTGTTTCCCTTTTCAATTGAAACCATACATTTTCATTGTATCCAAGTGAATTAGAAATGACTCAAATTTTGCAATTAAATTGCCAAAAGGATCCCAAAACCCTCAAAAGAATTTATGTGAGTTCTTGGGTATTTGATTAAGGTATTTCTGTCAGAATTTTGATCTACTAGTAGTGTTGCCTGAATCTTGAGTGCAACCAGTCCTGTAGTCCTCCATGTTGTGCGGTCTCTGATGACCTAGTATTGAATGTCTCCTATTCATTTCTATTACCTTTTTCAACCACTTGTCAGCCTCCGTTGTACTTAGCTTATTTAAGTCAGCTGAACCACAAGTGAATGAACCTCATCTGTTCTTCCCTACACTGAACCGGAGTGCCCCCTTGACTCCTGAGGTCCGCTCCTCTTGGCGTCACAAGATCTTTCCTCTCCTCCTCTTAAGTGCTTCAACTGGAGCCTCAAACTTAAAATCCTCCACGGTTAAAAGCCAAAAGCTCCCTTCTAACCTTTTTCTTGTGGCAAAACAATTGGACAACGTCTCTCAAAGGTTCTTTAGTCGCCTAAGTCTGATATGTCCTGTTGATCGATTGATCAAATGCCAATCCAGCTTTCTCTGGTCCCTACATGATCTCAGTTGCCCTGCTCCTTTTGCTTGGTTAAAGTCTTTGGCATTCAATCCCGTTCGATTTTGCCGATGTGGTCTTTAAATCTTCTCATCACAATTTCAATTGTGTTTGCTCAATTGCTCTTCAATCAGGGTCTCTCTTTGCTGCCTCGGCCATTTGCTTTATATTGCCCAGCAATTCTCAACCTTTGTTGTCACCTGCTTGGTCAATCAATTCAGCTTGGTCACTGCCTTTAAAAGTCGTCCTCTATGCTCCGGTCGCTCCATCAATTCATCTTCTAACAACTTCATCCCGCTGCGGCCCCAACAATCAAAACTCAGACTTCAGTTCCAGTTACAATATTGCTAATGTTGCTTGCATCCACTCGGTTCTTCAATATGCCAATCTTCCCCCGCTTGGTCATTCACTTGTTGCAATCTCGCGCTTGCCTGATCAGTCGGCCTCACTCATTGGTTTCAGCTTTCAAGTCACCCGCTCGGTCATTCGCTTGCTGCGATCTTGCGCTAGTTTGATCAATCAACCTCATTCATTGGTTTCAGCTGCCTCGTCGTGGCCATCCTGAAATTGTTGGTCTTTCCGGTCTTCAATCCAATACTGGTTTGGATGCTACCGTTCAAATTTGTCCAGTCGCTCACCACCTCAAATCATCCAATCAATCAAAAGTTCCCCTTCCATTTTGATCAATCAGCCTTATTCATTGGTTCCAGCTGCTTCGTCGTGGCCATCCTGCTACTGTTGTTCTTACCGGTCTTTATTCCAATCCTGTCCACTTGCTTTCAGCTGAATCAATCTTGCCAATAGTTTTATTGATCCAATCCTCGCGCGCGGCCTTGTCATCACCTTACTCGACTCGCTAGCTTTGCGACAACTGTTAATCTCACATTCTCAAGTCCAGTCGCTACCTTAAAAATTCTTCCAACTTTACTTCCATTCTCTGGTTCAGCACTACCTCAAGTCACACATAGTAGTGCTAGTTAGTCTCATCCTTGAGTCCTTCGTCTATCATGCTCCTTTGTGGGTAATTCATTTATATGGCTCCTTTGTGGGAAAATTTTTCAAGTTGTTGCTCAGAATAGTCCGGGGTTCAAAAATTATGATTGGAATTTTTGTGTAACTTGTTGATGTAATAGGCTCTATTGTAGGTTCAATTGTAGTTCAAAAATCACAAGATTTCCTTCCTCTCTAATGGAATATGCCCTTATTGTAGTGTTCAAACATCTCTTCATACCAGGTGGTAATGTTGGATTTAATAGACATGCAAGAGTCAAAAAGTCTTCAACTCATTATTGTGTTTTAACTCCCCCAAGCTTCAGTCAAGGGGGTGTGTCAGAATTTTGATCTACTAGTGGTGTTGCCTGAATCTTGAGTGCAACCAGTCCTGTAGTCCTCCATGTTGTGCGGTCTCTGATGACCTAGTATTGAATGTCTCCTATTCATTTCTATTACCTTCTTCAACCAATTGTCAGCCTCCATTGTACTTAGCTTATTTAAGTCAGCTGAACCACAAGTGAATAAACCTCATCTGTTCTTCCCTAAACTGAACCAGAGTGCCCCCTTTACTCCCAAGATCCGCTCCTCTTGGCGTCACAAGATCTTTCCTCTCCTCCTCTTAAGTGCTTCAACCGGAGCCTCAAACTTAAAATCCTCCAATTTCATTTTTGTTTCCAAAAATAAAAACATACTTATCTAACATTGGAAGATTTATAGTATAACCTCAACTGAGATGAAAATCTCTAGGAACAATATGTAAAATTTATGAGCAAATAAAATGTTTTTTCATCAGAATAGAGAAAAGAGAATATTATAGAAAATAGGTAAATCAGGATGAAAAAGTGTAGGAACCTCAAACCAGGAGTCAACAAGGATAGCTAAGCAGTAATCTGTTTGATAGAAACAATGTCCAAAAGATGGTAACCCGGAACATGAGCCTAAACCTAAATGAGTCTGACTTGTTACGATCTGAGGGTATACAGAATGGAGAGCAAATTTGAAGGATCAATTATTTCATAAGTGAATAGGAAAAATGAGAAATGATAAGAAGAAAGGAAATGAATAAAGAACATAACTTACCTGAGGGTATACAGAATGGAGACCAAAGTTGAAGGATGAGAAAAGAGAATCCTTCGACTTTGTCTCTTCTCTGCCCTCAGATATACATTTCTAGATTAGATGTCACACATGTTGTGATATTATGAAAGAGTATATTGAATATTGAATAATGAGACTGAGAAGAGCGCGCGCTAGGTGAGATTGATGTGAAACATATAAGAGTATGAGATTGAGAAGTGATTTTAGAACTGAGGATGAAAAGAATAGAAATGTGAAAAAGAAAAAGAATAAGAAGAAAAAGGAAACATGGAGAATGGAGATAAGTGATTATTCCAACATGACTTGTATCAACAAGGAGAGACATTACAAAGAGATTATAATGTTGATGAGATTGAGAATGGCGCTTACCTGACCCACCACACTCTCAGTCCAATGACACAACCGCTGAAGTTGTGTGAGGAGGAGGAAAGAGGAGTGCGCAATTAAGTTCTCAAATAATATCCAAGTGCAAATTTGATATGGAGTATCAGCACTGGAGTGCGCAGTGTGTGGACAGTGAGCGCCATAGTGATTACTTGACTTGACTCAATTTATGGAGTATGAGCGTGAGGCTAAGAAGATAAATGAGGATGGAAAAAAGGAAAAACAGAGACATAAAAACAGACTCTAAAGGAGAATAGTGAAGCTGAGGAGAAACTAAGAGATGATAAGAATGAAATGAGAATTCAACACAATTTATCCTCTTGATTCTAGTATTTCACCTAAGATGTGGGAACAGGGAAAGCCCATTGTCTTGTAATATTCATTGTGAAAAACTTGCCATGATGGTCATGCTTTAAATTGTAAAATTTTTGCTCAATGAGTTTAATTTCCTCAATAAACAATTTTTAACCCAAAGATAAAAGTTCCTTTGGAATAATGGTTCCTAACTTTTTTTAAGTTGTTAAGCAATGCATGGACTGATTTGATTTGGCTTTTGATTTTTACTTTCAGGTGTTTCCACAAATCAAAAGTCTTCCAGAGAGATCCAAAAAATATTCATTTGAAAATAGCATGGGAAACTTCTACCCAAGAATTTTTTTCATTTCCAAAGGAAGGGTTGACACAGTTTCATGCAGTTACAAACATCTCTTTGATAGGGAAAATTTTATTTTGATTTTTGAATCCCCCTTGGTTTCAGAGGCCACATAATTTGCGCACAGGGAAATGAAACATTTCCATCCTTCATCATAATTACTGAAGCAAATTTTGAAATCTGCTTCAATATTTTTAGACAAGTTTGGAGATTCAAAAATTCTGGATGATTTGGGGAATCATTTTCAATGGCATGAATGAGAGCTTTTTTAAGGTCCATCACAAATAATTTGCAAAGCCACTTTTTATCATAAGCCAACTCCTTTATTGCATTCAAAGCCCAAATTTAGAACTCAAAAATCCTTTTTGTTATGAAAACAAAAGCCTTAGTAAAAATTTTGCTGCTGGCTTTGATTTGTACATTTTGCAATAGAGCAATTCTGTACCTATTTGTTTATAAGTACAATCCAACAAAGCAATATGATGGAATTTTTTAAAAAGTTATGTAGAATCAGGTGAAGCCAATAACAGGGTACCAAGTGACCCTCTCTGCTTAATTTTGACCTGGAGATGCACTGTAGTTCTTGGAGCATTTCAAATAGCGCATCCATAAACACTTTCCCCTTGAGTTCTGCTACTTTTTCCTTGCGCTTATTTTTATAGATTTTATTTTTTCAATGTATTCTCCTCCATAAATCTTGCTCAATTTCCTTTTGATTTGAAATTTTTTGAGTATACCTTTCATGCCTTCCTTCACTTCATCTAAGGCCACAACAGAGATTCTGCTCAGTTGAGTGTTTTTTCATTTATAATGAATGGGCACAATGTGGAATTGGCTAATTACTTCCTTGCAGGGATCATGAATTCACACCCAACATGAATTCACGCCCAACCTTGCTTTTTTCAGTTTTAATTTGCCTTTTGGTAAGAAACAGAAATTTGTATACTCCATATCCTTTGCATGCTAGGTCTACATATTTTTCAATTTTTAAATTGAATGTTTTCAAGGCATAGACATGCATGGCTGCACATCTTTTAAATTATTTTTTAGCATTTTTCCTACCACAAAAGGCTCTCACAGGAGGAGAGTCAAGAGGTTCTGGAACCCCATAGTTAAATAGTTACATAGTTAAGTAGTTATAGCTTCCATGGTTGCATTAGTATTTATCAAGTCAAATCAGTCTCAGAAAATATTAAATTTCACCCACCACCTCAAGTCAATTCCAGATGTGAAAACCCAGATGAGGATGCAATTGGGGCTTCCAATGTTTTATTTCACCAATCCCTACCCAAAATCCTAGCTTCTGCCACAGCTTTGGTAACAGCCCTATCAATTAAGTCCTTTAAAAAAGCCGTGTTGAAACCAGGGGGCCTTGGGTTTTCAACAATTCCCATAATGTAAAACAAAATCCCAAGTCAATTTATTATTAAATCCTACTGTTTCATTAAATCCAAAGTTTACTCAATTTTGGTTTGAGAGAAAGATTATCCAACAAGGAATTGTTGTGTATGGTTTGTAACAAGAATTTGTTTTTCCAATAGGCAGGATGTGATCCCAAGTTCTTTTTGTGGTACAATAATAGTCCAAAAATGTATTCCAAATCCTAAAATTTGGGTTGAAAGCTGTCATGCTTCAAGGTTAAGGGTTATTGTCTTCCTCACTTTGACATATCCTTTTCCTCAGTACCATCTACCTCAGTCCATAAGCATGACACAAATAAAGCATAAAATCAATGGTGCCTTCTGCTTACCACCTCTGGCTTGCGTAACACCCTTCCAATCTTGGAAACTGACTCAGTATATACTTGAAAATCTTGCAGTGAACTCTATACTCTTCAATCCATTTGAGCTTTGCTCTTCTACCCTGGGTATCATCAGCCCTTGGACTTCCATTCTTGGTCACACACTCACACTAGTTCACACTCATGCCTAGAAAGCCTCATCAACTGTATAGTTTGCAAATAGACTAGTCCCCTATCCTGCATAAACTACATATTTGAATTCACATTATCTTCACATGTCATTCTTTCATGTTTCATCCATTACACTAATTGTAAGCTAAGATTCAATTGTCTTTCACCTCCGCTACAACCTTGAAAAAATCTTTACTGTTATTTAATTTCCAATTTCATTCATTTCATTCATTGCCTCATTGCCTCTTAACTGTAGCTGGCCATCCATCAGGTTGTATCTAGTAAGCCTTGGATTACCTTATAAAGGCTGCCTTGCCTGCCTGAAGATTGTCTCCTCAGTTAGTCAATTTAATATGTTCTTGCATTTGATAAACCTAGTCATCACATTGGGCTTGGCTTTAGTTTCCTTCCATTGGAACACCTCCCTTTCCTTGCTGTTTGTTGAGTTACCAAATCATAAGTTTGTACTTTGCAATTAGCCTTGCTACCTTGCATTTTCCCTCACACTCAGCCTCTCCCTTTGTGCCCAAAATCATCTAAGATTGCCCAATGTTACTTTTGGTGGCTGTGTGAAAAAAGCACTGAAATTTGATCCAGGGGTGCCTAGGTACCCCTAATTCCCCCCTGAAATTACCCATTTGGGACTATTTTTCCACAAATGGGCCAATTTTTTCAGGGAAGAAAGGCCCAACCCAGTTAAAAACTTTCACGTCCTCAGGGGGGGTGGAAAACTACTCTTTTGCGGCGCAAATTGGTGGAAAACTGCCTTTTTTGAAACCCATTTGGGCCAAAAACCTCCCGGGGGACACACAAGTTGTGGAAAATTTTCTAGCAACTTCAGGGATTTAAAATTTACTGCTATACTGGCTGGGTTGAAACCTGCCAAATTTAAGAAAAAAACAATAATTAAATGAGCAATTGAATTAATTAAAAGTAATATAGTTACAGAACAAAAAAAATCAAACAATACTAGTGTATTATGAGTAAAAGGCCACACCTTGATCTCTATAAATAGACAAGGGACCAGGCTTTGAAAGCCTAAAGGAGATCTTTTTATAATAATAAACTCACACCCTTTAACGTAACATAAAATTTTACCACTCCAAAATGACTTACCACACCAACTTTGAGTTGAGGAGTTGATTATTCAATGATTCTCATCCTAAGACTTAGAGCCCCAGTCAATATTCTTCTTGAGATTAAGGGGAGTGTTTTTGTTAACTATTGCTGTATACTGGATCAATAATATATAATAAATAACTGAGGAAGGGGCTATGGGGTAAAGACCCTCCTCTTTCAAGGTAACAGGAGTCCTCAGGGGACTCAAGGGATCATAATTGGAGTGCCAGGCTCTCCCCGGTTTTGTCCTCAAGGGCTTAGAAACATCTTACATCATTCCCAATGAGGACTAGGGTACTAGTACTCATTGAAGAGGATTTGCAATGTAAAAGGTTCTCTTTACATACCCCAATGGTTAATTAAATCATCCTAAGTCTTAAAATCAGTTAGAGGGATGGTTTGGAAGTCTTAGAACACACCAGAGTGATTACATACCTCTCTTTACATATAACTTGATAGCCTTGGCATGTACTTATCTCTTACTTCCCACTACCTTGGAAGACATTATACATACAGAGTATGTAAAATATTGGAAATAGTATTACAAGGCTTATACCCTACAGCTACGCTCAGGGCCCTCTGAGTGGACGCTCTCAAGGCTCAGTGATGTATATCAAAGTATATTTACATCCCAAAGGGGGATAAGATTAAGATTAGGCCATTTTCTTATACAAAGTAGAGAGTATAGCTTAAAATAATATATATAACTTATTCCCAGAAGAATGGAACATATTGGGATGCTCTATATCAATAGTTTGGACGAATCTGAGTCATCATAACTTAATTGAAATTTACGTTGAATCTCCATCTTGATAGAATTTATTAAAAAGGTCCCAATTCCATCATCAATAATCCTAAAAATATACTTGTAAAATACTATGACATTATATCAAAATTTATTATATAATTCTAAAGATCTTGACCATTATTAATTTTTTGTTCTATTTTTGGTTGAAAAAATGGCCTTGGTTTCAGGTAATGGAATATGATCCCAGTACTTAAACACTATGCTAACAAGACATATGAGTTGTGCAGAAATTTGGACAAGTCTATTTGTCTTGTGGCTGACATGCAACTTGTTGAATTTTGAACCTGTATTCACAAATCACATGGTTTTCACATGGTTTTTCATGCCTTTTTTCAACCCAGGTTTGTGAATTTAACACCAACCATTTTATATTTTAGTTAAGTAATACATTCACAATCCTGGGTTTTGAACAGGCATGAAAAACTTTTCATAACCCAATTGAGTTGTGAACAGAGGTTCAAAACTAAAAGAGTGGTAAACCAAGGTTTAAAACTCAAAGAGTGGTGAAGAAACCATTCACAACAAGGGCAACCGCCGGGGGGCTTTGTACTACTTGTTAACAACACAAATAAGTTATGAACCCTTTTTTGCAACCCAAATGAGTTTTTAACCCTTTTTCACAACCCAGATGAGTTTTGAACCATTGTTCACAACCAAAATGAATTTGGAACAAGTATTACACAACCCACAGGGGTTGGGCATGTCAAGGTAATGAGGGGTACCTAGGCACCCCTAGACCACATTTGACTTTTTTAAAACAATCTTTGGGAATTTTTCATACATTGTGGGACTACTGGAACACAAAAGGAACTTGTGAAATGTCTTGAAAGAAACATACACAATACATGATGTTGGATAATTATCTTTTTATCAACCCAAAAGTGAGTAAAATTTGGAGCTGTTGAATTGAAAGTTGGATTGAATACTGATTTTTCTTGCTTCTTATTTTTTGGATTATAGGAACATTTGCAGCGCAAGCCAACCTTGTTTTAAAATGGCTCTTTTGAAGGACTTAATTGATAGTGCTGTCAACAAACCTGTGGCAGAATATAGGTATTTGGGAATTAAAACATTGTCACCACCACTTGCATTGTCATCAAGGGTTGCAATTGAGGAAAATTATGTTTCACAAATTTTCTAAACTGGTGGTGATGCACCAAATTTCATGTGAAATTTGTTTGATTTGATTTGATGGAAAATAATGTAAGTATGAAAATATGAGGTGCCAGAAACCCTTGAACCTCCTCCAGTGAGATCCTTTCCTAGCAGGGAAGAATCCAAATACTTTTGCAAAAAATTGGCCTCCATGCATGGCTTAAGTTTGACAACATTCAATATAAAGATATACAAATACGTATACCTAGCATGCCAAAGAAATGGAATTTAATCCAGGACATTGCTCACCAAATTGAAAAGTAAAAATAAAAGAAGGATGGCTTGGTGTGAATTCATGATCTGTGAAATTTGCACAGTAGAGGATCCCACACAGCCCTTCTCCATTAGAAATGGAAATTATAATCATCAACAAGATTCAAGCCCCTCAGTGCATCCTCAACTGAGTAGAATCTCTGGTTTTTCCTTAAATCAACTCAAGGAAGGCATGCATGATGGACTCAATAGTATTCAACTCAAAATTAAATTGAGCAAGATTGATGGTGGAGAATAAATTTCCAATAGAAAAATCTCTAACATTAAGTGAAAGGTAAAGGCAGCATAGCTTGGGGTAAAAGGGTTATTGATGTGCTATTCAAAAAGGTCCAAGATAATCAGTTGGTTTTCAGTTCAAACTTTAGTAGAGAAGGTCACTTAGAGGCCCTGTTCTTGCCTCATCCTCAGTCTACAAAATTTTTTAAAACTTCCATCATATTGCTTTTTTGAAAAAATAGGTAAACATTCCGCCATTGCATTTGGTAGGAATGACTTCCAACAGGAACATATTTACAAAGGCTTTTTTTATAACAAAAGAATCATTTGAGTTCTAAAGATGGGAGGTTAATTCACTAAAGGAGTTGGTTTATGATCCGGGGAGGCTTCCAAATTCCTTTTGATGGACTGAGAAAGAGGTAATGTTTCTGCAATTCAACATATTTTCCCTGATTAATCCAGACAGTCATGCTCTTGTGGTTGCGAATTTGCACAAAATTCTGTTTAAACCCATTTGAGTGGCAAATGGCCATTGGCAATGCATTTGAGTTGCAAACAGTTTTTTGAAACCTCTTTTTATTTTATATATGGGCCCTTTATATGTATATATATATTTTGTTTATTTTTTTGCCGTTTGCAACCCATTGGAGTTTCAAAATGTTGTTAGCAATCTTTTTTATATTATATATGGACCCTTTATATACATGTATATATATAGGGTGATGAGAAATTCACAACTCCCAGTTGTGTGGGAGTCATGTAGGGCCCTACGCGGCCCAATGGACTTGTGGGGGCCCATAAACGCGCCCAAAACGCGCGTGCAGGCCAAAACACGCGTCCAAAACGCGCATGCAGGCCAGAAAACGCGTCTACAGGCGCCCAAGGGGTTAAATCAAACACGCGCAACCCCCAGGGGGTTGTTTACCACCCGGACACAGCCTATTTGGGCTGTGTACCCCCATACACGGCTGTTTTAAGCTGTGTTTGGGGGTGCGCGGCCCCTAGGGGGTCATGCCAAACTTTTTGGATCCCCCTGGACCACATTTGGGTTCAATCAACCCAAATTTGGGACCAATGCATACTATGTGGGACTGTTGGACAACACCTAGCAACAATAAAGTGACCCAAATGTGAAATTAAAGAGAAATCAAGTGAAAGATAAGTCAAATTAAACACTATAGGAAACTGCAAATAAAAAATCCCACAAAATTGAGACCTCTGGTGGTGAGTAAAATATTATGTTACTGGTCTTTGCCGTATTTAATTTAATTGAAACAGATGCCATCAATATAACTATGTAACTATTACAGAACCAATTCACCCACCTCCCGTGAGAGCTTGTCCTACTAGGGAAGAGGCAAAAATATATTGTCAAACATGGGCAATGAAGCATGGTTACACTTTAACATTTTTCAACTCAAAGCATGAAAAATATGTGGATCTAGCCTGGGATTGAAATGTTTTATAATCTGGGAAATTGCTCACCAAACCGTCAAGGAAAACTCACACAAGGGAGGTTTGGTGCAAGTTTTAAATCTGTGCAAGTTGCTTGAAGGCAGACCCCTTGTGGCGAATCTCCTACATGAATTATCAACATAACCATGAACCATCTCCACACCCCTCAGTGCATCCTCACCTGAGGAGAATCTCTGGGGTAGCCTTAGAAAATCAAAAGAATGGTTGAAACATGGACTCAATAAAATTCAACTCAAAAGAAAATTGAGCAAGATAAATGGTGGAAAATATGTTTATTCCCAAAAAATCTATAACACTAAGTGTAAGGTAGTGCTTGAAGAACAGAAGGGAAAAATTTTCATGGAGTTCCTTTTTGAACAACTTGGTAATTCAGGTTGGGTTCATCAAGTAAAATTCAGTGGAGATGGTCACTTGGAGGCCCTATTCTTGGCTCACCCAGTCATTAAAGCTTTTCAAGCAATATGATCAAATTGCTATGTAAGATTGTAATTATAAAACAAATAATTACAAAATTTCCCCATTGCACGTTGTAGGAATTAATTCCAGTCAGAAAAATTTCACAAAAGCTCTTGTTTTTATAACAAGAGAAAAGTTTTAGTTCTATAGTTGGTCTGTAAATGCACTAAAGGAGTTGGCTTGTGATCCTGAGAGACTTCCCAGAGTCTTTTTGATGTACAAAGAAAAAGATTTGATCCATGCTCTAGAACAAATTTTTGCTGAGTCAAAAAGACAATGTTGTCAATGGCACTTGTCTAAAAAGATACAAGAAAACTTTAAAGTGTGCTTTAACAATGATTTTGAAGGTTGGAAAAGCTTTATGTCTCTGTGGGCTAAGTATGGGGCCTCTAAAACCAAGGAGGAGGCAGAGGTTAACGATGCAGATCTTTAAGTAAGTGCCAAATCACTGCCCTTACTGTGAATCTTCCTTGTTTCAGGTTGGTTACATGATGACTTTTATAAATTGTTTTGTGGCAGATCTTCAGGATATATTCAAGTATATGGATCATCACATCTTCTGTATCAAAAAGACTTTTGTAATGGCTTAGACTTGAAAAAACCCAGACTTTGGAAATAAAAAAACATCTTGGGTTGAAGGGGCTCATGCTAATCTCAAACAATACCTTTCAAATTTTTTGGAAAACATGTTGGATTTTTGGAAAAACCTAGAGGGCACAGTTTCCATTCAAATTAAATTGGATCAGGCTTCTCTTTACAACTCTCAAATGAGGATTGGAATAGTTCTTCCTACTGAACTTTTACCATTGGGATAAAAGGTGTCTTTACAAGGAATCACACTTTTTGTGGATCTATTAGAGAGATTGAAGGGTAACCATGATGGGGAAGTTTGCACCAAGTCATACTGAATGACTATGGTTTTTCCCTTTTCCCACAAAATAGGTGACCTATTAGCTTCAAGAGGATCCATTGTGCCTGAGGACGTTCATCCTCAATGGAGGTTGGATTATGAACCTTGCAGTTATAGCTCTGTAAGTTTTTTTAAGTTGGATTGTTGGATTGATCAAATCACTTTGTGATTAATTTTTTTTGAATAATGATTCCTACTTGACTAATATTTGATCCTTTTGAATTTTGAAAGTTTTATGTGGATGAAATGCTCAGCAATTATCAGTTACATGACAAGCTCAATGCAATGATCTTGGCTCATCCTGAACAAGATTATTGTGGTCCGTTGAAGTACTTGATGAACAAGATGGCAAATTATCAATCAAAGCCAAGAGTAGAACCTCAATTCTTTTGGAAAAGCAGAGGCCTTCCAAAATTGACATATACCCAACAAGAGTTTTCTTTATTTGAATACGTTGAAAAGGAACTTAAACGGGAAAAGAGAATTAGAAGGGCACCAAAAAAGAAAATACAAATGATTTTAAGACTTTTCTTTTGTGAAAGGTTCATTTTTTGAGTACAATAAACTGATTGAGAAATTGTTATAGTCCAAGTCAGGCTCTTCATCTGAATTTCATAGTTCAGCTGAAGAGACCAAAAGTTCATTGGGTTTGGTGCCGTTGGAATCAGATTACTTTTTGAAGGATGAAGGAGATGCAATGGAGGAGTAAGCCAGAAGCTCATCTTTGGTGAGTGGTGATTTCTTCAATTAGATTAGAATTTTGGATCACTAATTTTTGATTTTAGGAAGTGAATTACCTCAATCAAATACCAGGGAATTTACAAAAGTTCTTGGGTGGGGCTTGAGACCCAGTTGGTGATGTAAATTGTGGTTTTAGACTCATTTACTAATCAATTGGGTATGATGAGATTGGATGGTTCAAATTTTGGAAAGAAACGCTTGAAAAATTGAGCAAAACTAAGGGGTGCTATTCTAAGATCCTTGGAGGCAGTAAAGATGTTGAAAACATTGAAAAAAGACTTGATGTCAATGAATTCAATGAAAATATTCCCTTTTCAAAATGGCTTTCAAAG
The DNA here is from genome assembly GCA_025617555.3 of Puccinia polysora. Classification (NCBI taxonomy): domain Eukaryota; kingdom Fungi; phylum Basidiomycota; class Pucciniomycetes; order Pucciniales; family Pucciniaceae; genus Puccinia; species Puccinia polysora. The sequence continues at coordinate 8,442,352 of CM062625.1, read as the reverse complement.
CTTGACATGGGTCAAATGATAGATGATACTTATGGAAGACCAATATGTTTAATTTCATTGTATTAATTTTGTACTTTTGCACCTGTGACAATGGGTGTAAAAAAACAATCAAATCCAATGTTCATTTCATTTTTTAACAATAAACATTGGGTCCAGCTTGTACTTAAGGGAGATGTGATTGCAATCCCGCGCATAGTTTCCAAAATATTTTCTATGATTTCTAAAAAAGCAGTTTGCTTGGTTGATCAACTCAAAGATCAACTTGAGTTGTATTCCAACTTATAGATTCATTTCATTATTTGGGTTTAGTATAACATGCTGATATTATAATTCTATTTACATAAAGGGTTATAACATTTGGAACATCATTATGTTGAGTGTTTTTAGTTAAGATAATTATGATGGGTGTTTTGAATAAGATTTTAATGGTAATTCAGTTCAACTTGTGATGGGATCAGCTTAACACAAGTTGAACTTATTTTTGTTTTTTTTGGTGCTTTTACTTTAGGGCTGGTCAAAAGGCTGGTATTTTTTGGCACTTTCTGTTGGAATCCTCTCATCCATTATGTTCAATACTATCTGCTTTATGCTCTCCACCCTCTTTCATTATCACCATCACATTCATCACTATTATATTCTATCATCACCCACCATTATCCTACAACTGCTACCAATCCATTTCAAAACCATCACCATCACCATTCCCATCACCATCATCATCCCATCCATCACCTATCACCATCATCATCACCATCACCACCACTATCATATTAGCTTTACCATTACCATTAACCTCATCATCACCATTATCATCATCATCATATCATCCTCCCCATTAAGCTAGGCAGCTATGCCTGAGGTCCTCGTTGCTCCTCTTAAAATAGTAATGCTATTCTCCCATATCATGCTAGGCAACTATGCCTGAGGTCCTAGTTGCTCCTCTTAAAATAGGCTTTCATTCCCCATCTCATATGCTGACAAGGTGGTGTCTTGTCATCCTTTCTCAAATCTCATATCTTTCATTCTCATATTCTCTTCTCAATTCTCATGAATCTCTGAAATGTTGATTGGTCTCAAATTGGTTCCTAAATTTGTCAGTTAAGGTGGTGTGTTGTCTTTTTCTGTTCTTATTCTGTAACTAACAAATTTAGTTACCTTTACCTCTAACTTGCTGTTTTCATTATCTCATTAACCCTGCCTCAGGCCCCCTCTGGGGCTCTCTAGTTGTCACTAACCTTCTTTCTTAGGCCCCTTTTGGGGGTTCTCCAGTTGTGCTTAAATACTGGTCCTTGCCTTGAACCAGGAATGAAAACTCATCTGATTACCAGTCAACAATACCGGAGTGCCCCTTCCTCCTCATCAGATCAGTTCCTCTTGACTATACAAGACATATCCTCTCTCTATTGGCTCTTGGTAGCCTTATTATTCCTCCTCATTAGACTCCTCAATACCCTACAACCATCCGTTCATCTCTCCATGGCATCATAGTTGTTCTTCATCTTTTCACTTTCACTTGAGGGCTGGTCAAAATACTTCTTGTATTTTTTGGATGGTCAAAACCATTACATTTTGTTTTGAAACTTTTACTTCAGGGCTGGTCAAAAGACTTCTTGTATTTTCTGGCCCTTTTACTTTAGGGATAGTCAAGTTGAACTTGAATTTTTTTCTTCAATTTTTTTTGGTTGGTTGTCTTCAGTATTTTTTTATTTTAATTTATTTTTTTTACTTATATTTATTGTATTTCCTATTTTTATTTTCTTAAACCAAAAATCAACATTTTTTGATATTTTGGTTGATTTGTGTTTTTTTTGTACTTTTATGCAGTTTATTTTTGTTTTTTTTTGGCCCAAAAGACTTATAGTTGTGTGGCAAGGCTACAGAACTACATTTGAGCTGTGTAGAGCCTTACACAACTCAAACATGGTCAGGCTGGCCATCTGGCATGGCAATGTAGAAATGGCTGATCTCTACACTCCCTCAAGCTAGACAAGCTAGACATGGTGCGGCTACTCCATTTCCATTATCACCCACGCCTACTTCCCATTGTCACTTCCTTAACCCCATGACAGCTTTGGCACAATCATTGCGGGACACATCCACCACTCCTCCCAATTCTTCCTCTCTGAATTGATCTCCTCACCATCATTCACACAAATCAACTATTCTTCCACCTGCTTTGCTCCTTCATCCTTATTCACTCAAACGCTGCTTCTCCAATCCCTCTTATTCCGCAAGCCCTCACTCCACCAACTTTTTCATTCAAAATCCTACCTTGGCTTCTCCCATCCAATCTCCTTCTTCAGTTCCTTGCTCTTTTGCATTCCTCAACCCTTGCTCTTACTCAACCAAAAATCTCATCCTCAATTTTCAAAAAACCTTGACCTTCATTAATCAGTTATTTCTTTTCTTTGTAGTTGTGAGATTTCAAATTTGAACTCTTCTCAAATTTTTCATTCTCAAATGTCATGTCTCTGACCTCTACGTTTGCAGTCTGCTGGTGCTGTTTCTTAAATTGAATTCATTTCATTCTTCACAGTTAAAAGCCAAAAGCCAACCAACTCAACCAACCAGGCAACAAAATGAACACCCAAGGACAAGCAGACTCTAACTCTTTGCTCCCAAAGAACTTGACAGACTCCATCCCTAACCTCACTGAAAGCAACTTCTCCCTATGGCGGTCAAAAATCCTCACAATCTTCTCCACCAAAGGAAACGCTCAATGGCTCTCATCAATTAAACCTGAAAAATGTCCAGTCAAAGTCAACCTCAATATTGTCAGATATATTCTGGCCAAAATGGATAACAAGAAATACGTGAATTGATTGAAAGAACACCATCTTTCCAAGGGCATCAATCTGTGGAACTTGATAAATGAATTCTTTGCTTCCTCCCAGACTGCAAATCTATCTAGGGTCTTCTTCAACTTCCTTACTCTCCAATTAAACCCCAGAAACATTGAGAAATTTATCACTGAAGCCAAATTGTGCCTGATGCAAATATCCAAAATTGGCATCAAGATGGACAACAAAATTGTAGCCTACCTCCTCCTTTACAAGTTCCCCCCACAATTGGAAAATCTGAAAACCACAATAACTCACTCTCTGGGAGAAAGAAAGATAGGCGGAGAATTGGTCCTAAGACATCTCAACCAAGTGAAACACAAAGTTGCCTCAGGATCTCAAGCCACCACCATGACCATGCAACAAAACCTCCTGAGATGCAAGGAAAACTGGCACAAACCACAAGCTAAACACCCCAAGGAGCAATGTTTCTGGTTTTTTCTCCATCTGAGACCCAATCCTTTGGCCAACTCCTTGTTGTCCTATCAAGCTAATCTGTCCAGCACCAATCCTGCTGCATCTTCTCATCTCCCCTTCACATTTTCCATGACCCATTCACACCGTCTTGACCAAAATCAAATAATTCTTGACTTTAGTTCCTCTCAATTCATGTTCAACCATCCTTGATTCTTCAAAAGCCTCAGGGCAGATAATACTTTCACCCAGACTGTCAAACTTGGATCCTTCATAGAAGCTTTGGGACAAGACACCACAACCCTTATCACCTCCCACTCAGAACTCAACCTCAAAAATTCCCTTCTTGTTCCTGACATAGCCGTGAACCTTATTTCCCTGGTTCAGCTCATTCTTGGAGGCTGTTCCCTGCAACTAACAGCAGCAAATAAGTTTGTGATCACCTTAAACTCCAAAAACATCCTCAAAGGTTACATCAAGGATAATCTCATGTTCATTTGGGAGTCCACCAATCCAATCACTCCTACAGATCACTCCTTCATTTCCTTTTCCACCCTCCATAAGAGATTTGGTCACTCCCACTCCGACTTAGTCAAGCTAATTGCTAGAGAATTTCCAAAACTAAAATGGGACCAACTTGAGTGCATCTTGTACGCTCTAGGAAAAATCCACAAAACTCCCTTCAAAGGAAACTTTCCCAAAAGCAATGCCAAGTTTGATGAAATTCATGCCAATGGCTGTGGTCCAATTCATCCTCCATCCAAATCTGGAAACAGATTTTTTCTGGTTCTCACTGGTAACTTCTCCCGCTTCAAAACCTTCCTGCCCATCAAATTCAAATCTGATGCTTCCAATTAAATAGTCAAATTCATCAAACTTTACTCCAACCAATTCAATAAAAAACTGAAGACATTCCACTCTGATAACGGTGGAGAATTCCTCAACAACCAACTGGCCTTGCTCTTCTCCAAAAAGGGCATCCTCCACTCCACCTCTGAAACCTACACGCCTCAACATAACCCCATTGCTGAGCGCGCCAACCGCACCCTGATCAAAGCCGCAAGAACCGTGATTCTTGAAATGAACATTCCTCTCATCATGTGGGATGAAATCATATCCAGATGCTGCCTCATCCTAAAACTTATTCCCTGCAAACTCAACAAAACCTCTCTATTTGAACTCTGGAAATCTTTGACTCCCAAGCTGTCCCTCATCAAAATCCTCAGCTCCAAAACTATTGGGCTCAACCAACAACAGAGCCTCTCTAAGTTTGCTGAAAAAGGGCTGGAGGGAATTTTGGTAGGATTTGATTTAGACTTGAACTCTTATCAAGTCTTCTGTTCCAAAGTTGGAGACGTCATCCACTCAAAACACGTTAAAATTTTGAGAACACTCCATTCTCTTCCTCCTCTCATCTTGCCTCCAAATCTCCCTTTGATCCTCTCCTCTCTCTAAACAAAACGCTTACTGACCTTGTAAACTCTTCCAAACTTACAAATCCCTCCTCCTCACATCCTCAATCTAATCAGAATCCTGAATCCTCTACCTCTGACTTGCCCAAACTTTTCCAAGACAACCATTCATTGTCCACTTCATCTCACTCATCTGATCAAACCCCTTCTGAATCTAATGTAAAAGATATTAGGTAAAAACTCAACAATCCATACACTTACACCCTGCGCAACAGGTCCAACCTCAAAACCCCAATTTGCTATGGCTTCCTGGCTTGCGTTGTTCCTTGAAACTATCCCAAAGTACTAAAATACCCCAATAAACCTCACTGGCTAGATTAAATGAAAGTGGAGACAAATGGTATTGAAAGCCATGACGTATGGGAAGGCTGCCACTCTTTCCCCCCTTGGTAAATCCGCTCTCTCCACCACCTAGGTGTATTTCCTCAAAGAAAACCCCAGCGGAAATGAAATCATCTACAAATCTTGACTATGTGTCCAGGGATTCAAACAGCAAGAGTTCCTTGACTATGGAGAAACCTATGCGCCCACTGGTCTCATAACCACTCTCCGCACTCTCCTTGTTTACTCCTTTCATCATAAATTGAAGACCATTCAGATGGACATGAAATCCGCCTTCTTGCACGCCCCTCTGGAGGAAGAAATCTACATCAAGCAACCCAATGGCTATGAATGTTGATTCTCATACCTCAGACTGAAGAAAACTCTTTATGTTCTCAAACAAGCTCCCAAAAGCTGGTGCAACACTCTGAAACATTTTCTCTGCTCTCAGAACTTCAAGTCATCCATTCCCAATCCCTGCCTGTTTGTCAACCACTCAAAATCCCTATACATTTTTGTCTACATCAACAATCTTCTGATTGTAGGTGAATCCAACACCTTCTGGTCCAAACTCAAGGACAGATTCAACATCTCACATGAAGGGAAACTGTCCAAAATCCTTGGAAATCACATCATCACACACGGCAACAATCATCTCCTTCACCAACCCAAACATATTTTCACTGCTCTCAAAGAGTTGGGCCTGATAAAATCCAAACCCATCACCACTCCCATGACTCCCAATGTGAAACTATTCCCTGCCTTGGAAGAGGATCAAAGCAATTTCCTGCAACTCAACGTCAAATTCCGCCCTGAAACCGGCTACTTGAACTTCATTGCCAGCCACACTAGACCCAACCTTTCCTATGCCATCTCCAGCCTATCCTGTTTCAACAATCAACCCAGAATTTCCCACTGGGAGCAAGCCAAAAAATTCTGGAGATATTTCAACACCACCCCCAAACTTTCTCTATGCCTAATGTCCTCAGAATTCAAGTAAAACATCAAGAGCTACAGCAACTCCAATGGGGGAGATAACCCAAACAGCAGAAGAAGTCACACTGGATTCATCATCATGTTTTATGGGTGCCCCATTGCGTGGCATAGTAAGCTCCAATCCTCCATATCACTTTCCTCAACCAAAGGAGAGCTCAAGTCATTAGTTCTGGCTACTCAAGAAAAAATCTGAATCCAAAATCTCATTCTTGATCTGAACCCCAAACTGAAATTAAATCACTGTGCCTACATTGATAAAAAAGCCCTCCACAACCTGGTCAATATGGACTCCCATCACAATGCACTCAAGCATGTTGAAATATACATCGAATGGCTAAAAGAGAAGAAAAATGAAGGAAATCTGTTGACCACCTTAATCACATCCGGAGAGATGCTTGCTGATCCACTTACCAAACCAGCTATAAAACCCTGCGTGATAAATTTGACCTCCAAACTTCTTTTATCTCCCTTCTAGACACGGTGGTGTGTAGAGATAACTGATCTCTACACTCCCTCAAGCTATAAAAGCTAGAAATGGTGCGGCTACTAAATTTACATTATCACCCGCGCCTACTTCCCATTTTCCACTTCCTGAACCCCATGACCGCACTGGCACAATCATTTTGGGACACATCCACCACTCCTCCCAATTCTTCCTCTCACACTTGACCTCCTCACCCTCTACTCCTCAACATTATTCACACCAATCAACTATTCTTCCACTTGCTTTGCTACTTCATCCTTATTCACTCCAATCCCAATTCTCCAATCCTTCTTATTCTGCCAGCCCTCACTCCACCAACTTGTTCATTCAACATCTTACCTTGGCCTCTCCCATCCATTAATCCCCTTCTACATTTCCTTGCTCTTTTCAATTCCTCAACCCTTGCTCTTACTCGACCAAACATCTCATTCTCAATTCGCCAAACACCTTGATCTTCATCAATCAGTTATTTCTTTTCTGTCTAGTTGTGAGATCTCACATTTGAACTCCTGTCAAATTGTTCATTCTCAAATGTCATGTCTCTGACCTCTACATTTGCAGTCTTCTGTTCCTGTTTTTTAAATTGAATTCATTTCATTCTTCAGGCAACACGACTACATTCAAGCCGTTTAGGGCCCCAAAAGACTCAAATAGATTCGTGTGGCCTACAGCTCAACCACATTTGAGTCATGTGGGGCCCTACAAGGCTCATATTTAGTCGTGTAGCCATGCCACATGGCTCATTTGAGTTGTGAATTTATCATCACCCACATAAACATGTATATTTTATTTTTTATTTTTTTAATTTTTTAACTATTATTTCTTTTTTTGATTCTAATCAAAAATAAATAAAAAATAAACAAAAAAAATAAATTAATCAATTAAAGTAAAAATATTAATATAAAAAATATATAATATGGACTAAAGATAAAAGTCACTTATTAAATTGATACTTGGTTAAAGATTCCATAAGAAGAATAAGATAATGTGCAGGAAACCTAGAGGCAAAACCCAAAATAAATTGGAAAAAATTAAAAATGAGAAAATACCACACATAATCACCTTCTCACTGATTGTTGGGGCTGCTAATACCTTCCTTCCATGAGGATGGTAAGGAGCATCACCATCTTCAACGTATACCTTTATTCTCTTGATTCTTGTCCCCAAATTGTATTCAGCAGAATCAACCTGCTTACTCACAATGGTTTGAGACCTCTGATAAATGTTTGAATGAAAAAATTAATGAAAAAAAATATCTAACTGATTAGCCAAAAATAAAAGGAAATAAAAGTTCAGCATCTTAATTACATCCATCTATTGAAGCTCTTCATTTTCAGAATCTTCCCCTTCATCCAAATATGGCAACTCATCATCTTCTGAATATTCCTCTTGAGTCAAATCTTCATTCTACATTAAAAAAATGACAAGGACTCATTGAAAAAACCCATTTCAGAAAAATAAGTATAGTTATAAAAGTACCTCTTGCTCTGATTCCTCCTTATTTTTGCCCTTCCCCTTCCCTTGGATGGCCTTTCACCTTCTTTAAAAATGAACAAATAATAAAAAAATTAATTATGAAAGTTGATATTTTTTCCAAAGAAATGGTGAATGACCTTTGAGTTTGATATGAGGTTCTTCTTTGGCCCTCCTCTCCTTTTGGTTTCTTCTAAATATTAAAAAGCAGATGTATTTGTTTTTCTTAAGGACTGACAGATCTTCTTTAAATTATTTCCTGCTCCTTTGGGTCCTCCTCTCACTTTTGATTGTTGAGTGGAATTTGACTTTTAATCAGGGTAATTCAATATCTACCACTGTACAGCTTCCTGCTATCACCTAGATGATATAGCTGTTCTCCATGTGGCATCTTGCTGAATTCTTCAAAAACTTTAGTGAAATATAGGTTTAATTTTCTGTCTTTGTTTTCAACTTGCAGTTTTTCTGAATCTTCAGTTGATTCAGGGTTCACAGGAAACTGGAGAAAGGAAAAACAAAATCAATCAGGAAACTATTTGTGTGAGCATGATTACCAAAGAAAAAAACACAAACACTTAATGAGATGGGAGAATTGACAGGCCATTGAGGATGAAAATCATCAAGTTGGAAGAGTTCACCCATTCTGGTGGCCAATTTGACTTTCTGAACACATTTTCTACCCATGTAAGAAGATTATTCACAGTTGTTGCAATTGGTGGAAGAATCGGTAACTTGATGAAATGAATGAATGATTTTGAGGGAAAATTGGATGATCTTTCCAGAAAGATGATCCAGACAGTGAGGAAACCAAATGATATGCTTGAATTATTGCTGATAGGCTTCAATGGCACTCTCATGGGTTTTGATGGTGATGGAACTGTAAATTTTTTGAACTGAATTATAGGAAGAACTAATAGAAGAACCAATGAATCTTTTGATGTAAGAGTGAGAACCTTCTATTCTTGATGTACTTGTGTTTCCAAAGTGAAAGTATTTTTTTTCCAAATAGGAGACAAATTTTCTTTTGAGAAAAACACAGTGTTCAAGATGGTATTCAGAAGTGGGAAGATTCCAGACCAGAGAAAGTTTTGTGAATTTTTTCTGATAGCTTGCTTCATATTTTGAATAGACCAACTGATGCTATTTTTTCTGGAATAGATTCCATTCATCTTCAGAATTAAAGTGCTTCCTGCAATGAGTTTAAATATGTTTGAAAATGTGCCAGACGCAGAGAAGATGATGAGAGGAAGGGAAAACTGATTCAATTTAACTAATGAATGCTTGTTCCTTTTCTGTCACAATCACACTAGGTTCTTTATCTTCAAAGATTTCCTGAAGTTGAGTCAGGGCCTAATCATAGTTCTGATTTTTTTTCCTGAGATGAAAAACAGAAGGAAACTTGGAATCTTCTAGAAGAATTTTTTCCCCATAAATATGTAGAAGGCGCATTTCAAATTTGTGGGTTTTATATGTGAATTCCATCATAATGAGAGTAGGGAAAGGTTTGAGAATTTTCATGGAATCAGGGTGTGAAATGAATACTGCAGTAATTTCATGAAAATACACATTGTTTGTTTTGTAGTAAAAAGAGGAATTCAAGAGTTCCAGTATAAGTGCTTCCACGGGTGCTTTTCCATCAGGGGCATTTCTTTGTATTTGGGATCTTTTGTTGTAAATTGTAGGGAGATTTATATGGATAGGTGATGATGAGTTTTGTATAAGATATTTGAGAATATTTAAAGGGGGAACTCCAGCCTTGGATAAATTTTAAACCACCTCCTTTTGCTCCCCTTGGATTCTTTTTTGGATGGGATGAGTCAAAGGATAAATGGAAGTTGGATGGTTGTGCTCTGGAAATAGAACCTTAACCACCAAAACACCCAATCCTTTTTGAAAAATTCCCTGATAAACTGAAAGGAAAATTGGTTTTCTATAATTTTTTCATTTGGTGGTATCCTTGCTGGGTTCATATCCCCCATATTTATCACATTGATAAGTGCAGACCTTATTCTTGCATTTTAATACTCCAGTAGATATGGAATATTGATTGGAAAGCCTCAACAATCTCCTCCTTTTGATTATATGATAGCTCAGGAGGAGGAACCAGAGGAGTGGAATCAGGATTTTGGGTATATCAAGAAGGAGCAAGAGGAGTTGAATCAACATTTTGATTAGATAAGATAATGGAGGATGGGCCTGGTGAAACATTTGAAACAGTTCTGAAGAGTGGATGGATGTTTTCTTGAGCCATTGGAAAAAGAGATGTTCTTGTTTGAAAGTATCTGGAGTGTTGATTTGTTTTGAGGGGTGGTTGGTGGTGTAGTGTGGTTTGAGGATGTTTGGTGTGGTGTGGTGTGGTGTGGTGTGGTGTGGTGTGGTAGTGGTGGGGATTGATGGGAGGGTTGAAAAGTTCAAGGGGGTGGTTTTTGAGATAATTTGAGGGCTCCAAGATGGGTGTTGGTCCCAGGAAAGAATTTACAGTTATATTAAATATATGCATGAGAAGGGCTCGAAGAAGAGTAATATGACACTTGTTTGTTTTGGTTTTTGAGACAAAAACTGTGCCTCAAAAATCAAAAAAAGATTGAAAAGCTTCACATAATCCTTTTAAAACTGAAGCTTCAAATAAATAAAGGCAAAAAGAAGGATTCAAAAATCCAGTTGAGAAAATGAATTTTTTGAATTTTCTGATTTTATGATGGAATTTTTTTGGGGTAAAAAATGAAATCCAAAAATCTGAAAAAAAGGCTAGAAATCTATTTAATACTTTTTTTAACTTTATAGAAGCTTGAAAACCCAAAAAAATTAATCAAAACAGCAAACAAAAGTATCCAAAAGTCCAATGAGAAAACTGAATTTTTTGAATTTTTTGCTTTTTGAAAGGAATTTTTAAAGATAAAATGATACATCCAAAAAAATTGAAAAAAAATATTTGAATGCTCCTTAAATGTTGTTTCAACTTTTTCATTGCTTGAATAACCCAGAAAATTGAAATAAAAAGGAAAATAAAAGGATTCAAACATCCAAAGAGAAATTTGATTTCTTTGGTTTTTTGTGCTTTTTGAAGGAATTTTTCAAGTCAAAAGGATAGATCTCAAAGATATGGTAAAAATATTTTAAAGATCTTGGAATTATTTTTGAAATCTAGGCCTGCTGAAATAAACAAAAAAAAATTAAAATAAAATATCCAAAATAAAGATCCAAAAACCCTTGCAAAAATTTGTTTGTACAAAATTCCTTCATTTTTTGATTAAATTTTTGAAAGGTTTCTAATGGCTCCAAAATTACCAAAAATTTTGGTTAAAGGCTTAATGAATCCGGCTACAGGGTTGCGGACTCAGAATTCAAAAAGAATGAATTCTTGGGATTTGAGTGAAATAAAGTTTTTTTGCATGAAAAACCAAAGGGGCGGGACCACACAACAATGTTGAAATGCTTAAAATAAAGGGTTGGATGCTTGAAAAAAATAATTCCCTTTATTTATTTACATTTTTTTAAGGCTGGAAATTTGCTTTTGCTACTCATTGAATTGTTGAACTCATTCATTTTCTTATTTATATGTTTTTATTTTATTTTATTTTTTTAAATTTATTGATTTGTTTTTAATCATTTGTGTTTACTTAACTTATTTATTTATTTATTAATTTTTTTAACTCATTGAGTTTTTAACCTCTGTTAACTAGTGAAAGGTGTTTTGAACAGCTTTTCACACCCATTCTCGCCCAGGGTTTCCAATTTAACGTTACCTTTTCATATTTTGGCCCATTTTATAAAAATATGGGAAACCAATAAAATATAAAGTGTTAAATTACATGTGCAATAGAAGGAGGTTCAGTTCATCTGGTGGTGAGTTCAACCAACATGTGGTTAGGATTTTGTGAAAAGCTGAAGGAAAAGAAATTATTTTATCACTTTAATTTGCAGAGCAGATTATTATATGGTTCATCAAGCAATTTTGGGTCCCACAAAATCTCTGATTTTCATGTGAAAATTAGAGCTTTTAAGGCACTCAAAGGGCTTGATTGGATAGGTTGAGTGGGTTTTTATTTGTTTTTTTTCCTGATGAAGATTTTTTGACCCAAATCAAAGCTTGTTGCACACAATTAATTACCACTTAACCCAAGCAAGGATCAATTTATTTCATGTTGCACCTTTCTTTTTCTTTCAATACCAATTTGGCCTGGCACCAATTCACCCTTGTCCTGGAAGAAAAATGGCTTTTCTAGGCACCATGCCTGCTTTCTAAAACTTTTGAAAAATTTGGTTGCTTCCCAGGCAGGATTTAGGGACCATGTTCATATTAGGGTGCATCAGAATTAACCAAACCCACCATTTTTAAATTGCGGGTTTCAACCCAAATCTTCCAGTTCAAAACTGCCACTAAAAAATCAAAAAATTCAATTGTTTCAAATTAGAAGTGTCAGAGTTACCTTGAAATAAGTTGGTTTTTTTCTAATTTACTATATAAATCTTGATTCAATCTATTTCACCTTTATAATCCCAACTCTTTGTCCCTTAATTGTCATTCATCCTCTCATTTTTGATCCTGTGCATCTTATCTTGCCCTCTTTTGCATCCAATCAATCCAAAATAATCACCCTCAGTTGTATTGCTTTCATCTTCCTCCCCACATAATCCTTCAATAAGTAAAAATTCAGATTACCAAGCTTCCTTTTACTCACACCAAACCCTCTAAAACCCTGCATCTGATTACTGTAATGACTCTGCCCATAAAAATATGCATTATTGAACCCATCTTACACTATAAGCTAATCTCTCTCTATCACTCTCATCACCAATGCCTCACTCTGCACCAGTCACCAAATCCAAAAGACAAAGGAGAAAGAAGAAGATGGCTTGTCAACACCCACTAGATCAGCAAATTGATGATGGTCAATCCACCTCTTTGTGAACCCAAAAAAAACAAGAAGAATCTCAGGTTGATGGTTGCAAGACAGTTGAAACTTTAGAAAAAATAAAACCTCAAAAAAAACAAATCATGAGAGCGTTCAAGACAGTACTCAAAAAAAGCAGCAAAAAATATCAGCAACCCCCAAACCCCAGGACTGAATCAATTGAAAGAACAACCAAACCAATGCATAAATCAATTGGTGTTTGAATACTTTCCAACCAATGGATTGAGAAATGGAAAAGAAAAACTTGCGCAAGTGGCAAACCTCAAAAAAAAACTCATCAAGATTCATTTCAACTGCCCTGGAAAATCAGCACACAAAAAAGGAGAAAAATAAAAGTGGAAAGGAGGAAGGCCATGAATTCAAGATTTCAAGAGGGAATTGGCTGTGAAAGAAAGGAACAATGGATGCAATGGGAAATCTCATCAAAAACAGGGGCCGTAGGCTGGGAGTAATTGCGGATGTGTAGCAGGGAGTTGCCATTGTCAATGGATGAGCCAAAAATAAAGCACATTGGTTTAATTATCATATTGACAATCCAAGATAGGCTCAAATTAAAAAATTGATCAACCTGTGGAGGCAGTCACCAGGAAGAGCCCAGCTAGAGCAGGATTCATGCTAGGAGGAAATTGAAAATGGCTCCTTTCAAGACTTGAGGTACAATAGAAGTCAATCTAGGTTCAATGAAGTCACCACATTTCCCAAAAAAATTCTCTAAAAAGATTGTGGTCAAAATGGACTAACAAGCGGGGTTTATAATCAGATGGATGAGAAGAATGTGAAACTGGAAGGAACAACTGGAAGAATTGATTGAAACTGAGACCAAAAACAGGTAATTATGTAGGATGAACAGAAGAATTTTGTTCACCTAGTCAAATCATCTCATCCTCCAAAGAATCAGCATCATCCATTGGGCTGAAATGCTAGGTGGGAACATCAAGAAATTAAAAATTATCATGATACTCAGCTCAAATCTAATCATAATGCCGGTCTTAAAAACCGTGGAAATCATTTTTGGGATAGTATCTGTACCACTGCTACAATTGGATCAATCAACTTTCTTGATAAGTTTACAGCAGGTACCTTGTTAATCAATCATCATTGTTGAGAAGAATTTAACTGTATTTAATCATTTTTCTCTGTGTCCCTCCCCCCTATAATATTGAAGATGATGCTAAAATTTGTTCTGTATTGAAGATAAGAAATAATTGTGAATCTAGATAAAGAATTAATCTTTATCTTAAATAAGGAAAATACAATGAAAATAAATAAACAGATAAAAGGAATGCCACAGATTTGCTTCAAGTGATTGAACCACTGATTTTGGCTACAACCAGTCTGGCTCTAGGTAAACACTTGGGGTCATTGGCTTGGCCATCTTGGTATGGAACAGTAGGTGTGAGGGGCTAATGCAGTTCATGGTGCATAGGGATGGTTTTTTCAGATCCCTATGCGCTTGCTTTCCTTAATGAGAATCATCAAGTGATGATAGTTCCCATACATGAGGTTTGGAATTGGATGGTTTAAATGAATCATCAGGATGAAAATTTTCAAACAAATAATGGAACCCAATTGAATGAAGTGTTCCTCCCTCCAGGTTTCCATTATTTGTCATGGCTTTGACTTGAATTGATTCTAACAATGGGTTTTTTGGAGGAAGCAAACTGAAAAACACATTATCTGTTGGTATTTCTTTGTCTTTTCCCTCTCATTGCGTAGTTATTCTCTCTTTCTTCTTTTTTGTTTTGTTTGTTTTGTTCTCTTTTTCCTTTACGCTGTCATCTCCTGTTCACTCCGTTGACATTTTCAAATTTACCTAAGACTGCCGCGCGACTCTTGCAATTGACATTGCTGCGCGACTCTCTCTCTCACCCTGCTCCGGGTGCGAAATTATCAAACACGAAAATCCAAGTTGCTTATAAAAACCCATCCGATTCACAAACTTTCCACATCTGGTGACCCTCATCTCTCGATCTCGAAAACTATCCTCAATCACTCAACCTCTCCTCTTCTTGCTCTCTTCATCCTCCTCCATCACTCTTCATCTCAATAATCTGGCACATCATCCCTCAACTGCTCACTTCACGACTCCGCTGCTATCTCAATTTCAACCATTCCTTGCTCCGCTCGAACTAAACCTCTCCTCAACCATTTCCTGCTCAACTCAAACCTAATTTGAATATCTTCAATTATCATCAATCTCGACTAAATCAAACAAAAGCTTCATATTACTAAGGTTGATCAGATGTGAAATATCTGACAGTCTTTATCTCCAACTATCGATTCTCCCCTTCTCATCTCTGCTTCTTTGTCATCACAGATCCATTTCATTTCATTATCTTCTTTCATCATTTCCATTCATTGTCCTCCTCATCATCCACAGTTGGTCCTAACATTAGAGAAGGTGCCCTGGGTAAGAATTCCGTCAATCATGTGTCATTCCTTATCATCACTCTCCTTTTTCAAAAGTTGTTTATTTGAGGTTGTTTGCTAGTCCATTGGTCTTTTTAGACAATAAAATCTAGAAATTTTCCCTCAACTTATCACGGTTAAAAGCCGAAGGCTTTCGCACAAAACTATTCGGAAAACTTTTGATCGTCAAAGACCAATGGATCCCTTGCAATCTCTGCTCAAGACTTTGACTGACTCCATACCCAATCTCAACGATTCCAATTTCTCCTTATGGCAATCAAAAATCATCACTATTCTCTCTCTGAAGGGAATCTCTCATTGGCTTAACTCCTCAGAACCAGAAAAATGTGCTCCGGAGGTGAATCTCGAAATTGTTGGATATATCCTAGCCAAGTTGGATAATCGCACCTACATCAACTGCGTCAAGGACCACCTTCTGACCAATGGAATTGAATTATTGAACTCAATAAACAAATACTATGCGTCTTCTCAGACCGCCAAACGTTCCAGAGTTTTCTTCAATCTCCTCAATCTGCAGTTTGATCCCAAGAGGGTTGAAAAATTTATCACTGACGCTCAATTGTGTCTACTTCAAATCGCCAAGATTGAAATACAGATGGACGACAACATAGCCGCCTATCTACTGCTTTACAAATTTCCACCATTGCTCAAACACCTTAAAACAACAATAAATCACTCACTTGGGGAAAGCAAAATAAATGCCAATCTGGTTCTAAGACACCTCAATCAGGTTAAAAATGAGGTCATGGCCGGATCAAGCGCCTCAGCTCTGGTAACCAAAAACAAAGCAATCAAATGTTGACCTACCTGGCATAATCCTCAGGCCAACCACGAGAAAAGCAAGTGTTGGTGGCTCTACCCTCACCTTTGACCCAACTACGGCAGTCATCAAAGTAGCTTGCAACCAACGACTCCTTCCAACACTCATTCCAATCCACAGAATTCATCCTCAGCTCATCTCGCTTACATTTTTTCCATGATCTCGTCACCTCTTCTGAGCCCTAATCGAGTACTGCTGGATTCTGGTGCTTCAAACAGCATGTTCAACAACCCAAACTTCTTTCTTCACCTTCATCCAGATGGAACCAAAATGCAAACGGGGAATCCAAATGCGTCCCTTGGAAAAGGGACAGCTATCGTAACAACCACCTCCGCTACCATTTATCTTCAGGACTCCCTTTAAGTCCCCAATCTCGCCATTAATCTTGTTTCACTTGGCCAACTCATTCAAAAAGGATGTTCCTTAATCCTTCTATCGACAAATCAGTTTGCTATTACTTTCAACAACACGCAAATCATGTCAGGAGTTATCGAGGATAACCTTTTCTTTATTAATGAAGGATTCAATCTTCCACCTCTCTCTTACTCATTTATATCTCTTTCCACTATTCATAAACGGTTCTGTCATCCCCACTATGAAAAGACTCGCCTGTTGTCCAAAGAATTCACCAAACTTAAATACGATCAGCTCGAATGTGTTTCCTGCGCAAAAGGAGAGATTCATTGTCAACCCTTCCAAAATAATTTTCCATCAAGTCAAGAATTGTTTGAACTGATTCATGCTGATGTCTGTGAACCTATCAACCCACCTTTGCTCTCCGGGTGTTGCTACTTCCTGTTGCTTACCGACAACTGGTCAAAATTCAAGACATGCATCCCAATTAGATTCAAATCCGACGTGCCAGACGAAGTAATTAATTTCATCAAGCTTCATTCCAATCAAAAAGGACAAATGCTAAAGACTTTTCACTCGGACAACGGCGGCGAGTTTGTCAATCATTGCCTTTCAAGTTTTTTCTCCGAGAATGGAATCAAACATTCTACCTCCGAACCATACACTCCCCAACATAATCCGGTGGCCAAGAGGGGAAATCGAACCATTCTCGAAGCCGCACGGACCACTATGACTGACAAGAACATCCCCTCATTCCTGTGGGACAAAATCTTGGTCAGCTCTTGCTTAATCCTCAATCTTCTTCCATCCTTCAAGTCCAAACTTTCACCCCACAAACTCTGGACTGGGACTCCTCCCAAACTTCATCTCATCCGCATCCTTAGCTCCAAAGCTATTGTTCTAAATCAAGCACACTCCACTGGCAAATTGGATGAAAAAGGTTTAGAGGGTATCTTGACTGGATTTGACTTAGACCTTAATTCATACCAAATCTATTGTCCATCCTCAAAATCAATTGTTTGTTCCAAACATGCTAAAATCTTTGAAGATCTATCTCCTTCACTTCCTCTCTCAAATGAGTGCTCTGACTCCGATTCCCTCTTTAATTCACTTCTTAATGATGATTCTTTCCTCATTGATACTCTAAACTCTCACTCGTCTCCGACTACTTCCTCCAATTAAAACAATAACTCCTTCTCCTCTGCCACTGAATCCATTCCCACTCATAACTTTCCTCAGAACAACCTTAACCCCAGCAATCAATCTCCTCCTCTCTCCAACTCAATCTCTGAATCATCAAGGTCCAACTCGGAGGAAGAAAACATTGTCGCCAACAAACTACTTTCACCTTCTGTCCCAACTTTACGAGATGGAAATACCCTTCAAAAACCTCAAAGATACAGTTTCATGGTCCAAACCGTACCCAAGAACTACTACAAAGCTACTAACTGCAAAGAAAGCTCAAGTTGGATTAAATCGATGAACTCAGAGTTATCCGGCATTGAAGCCATGAAGGTCTGGGAAGGATGTCAATCACTTCCCGAAGGCAAGAATGCACTAACTACTGTCTGGGTGTACAGAATCAAAGACGGTCCCAACGAATCCGGAATCTCATTCAAATCGCGCCTATGCGTTCAAGGATTCAAACAGGTGGAGTTCTTTGACTATGGTCAAACTTATGCTCCCACTGGCTCAATTACGACCCTTTGAGTACTTCTCGTTTACACCTTACATCACAAACTCACCCTTTGGCAAATGGAAATAAAGTCTGCCTTTCTCCACGCTCCCCTCGATGAAGACATCTTCATCAAAACTCCTCTTGGTTATGACTCTCCTTTTCCTTATCTTAAGCTAAACATGGCGCTTTATGGACTGAAGCAGGCGCCAAAAAGTTTGTACAAAACCCTCAAAACCTGGCTCCTGAATGAAGGTTTTGTCTCTCCCAGCGCCGACCCATGCCTCTACATCAGCACAAATAGGCAGCTCTATGTATTTGTCTATGTCGATGATCTATTAATTGTTGGGAACTCTGTCAAATTCCGGAACAGTCTCAAGACCACTTTCAAAATTTTGCAAGACGGACCGCTCAAGAAGATTCTTGGCAATAAACTAGTAGAAACCAAAGATGGACACGGACTCCTCCAGACCAACCACATTGAAACCGCCATCAGAGAAATCGGCCTCACTGATTGCAAGCCAATCAGTACACCCTTTACCGCAAACATTAAACTCTCCGGTGCCTCCAATGACGAACACAAGGCTTTCCTTAAGCTTCACATCAATTTCCAATCCTCCACCAGGTTCCTCAACTTCATCGCCAGTCAAACTCAACCCAATCTTGCTTATGCCGTCTCCAATCTCTCTTGATTTAATAACAAACCTGGTACTCAACACTGGCTCAAATTGAAACACGCCTGGCGCTACCTTAACTCCACCAAGAATATGGCTCTTCGCCTTCAAAATCCTTCCTTTCAATACAACATCAAAGTCTACAGCAATTCTGATGGTGGGAATGATTGGGAATCTTGACAAAGTCATACTGGATACCTCATTATGCTCTATGGCTGTCCCGTCTCGTGGCACAGCAAGCTCCAGGGGTTGATTTCTCTATCATCCACCAAAAGCGAGTTAAAAGCCCTTGTTCTGGCCACTCAGGAGAAGATTTGGCTCTCAAAACTTCTTCTAGAAATGAATCCCTCTGCAAATCACACCTATTGCTCATTTATCAATAATAAAGCCTTAAATGATCTAGTTAATCAGGAATCTCATCATGGTGCCCTAAAAAATGTCGATACGCAAATCAAGTGGTTGCAAGAACCACGGGACAATCATTCACTCATCACCCATCTCATTCCATCCCATCAAATGCTTGATGATTCTCTCACTAAGGCCGCACTAAGATCTTCAGTCGTCAATCTCACCTCAATCATTTTATCTCCTCACATCTGATCACGGCGGTGTGTTGGTATTTCTTTGTCTTTTCCCTCTCATTGCGTAGTTATTCTCTCTTTCTTCTTTTTTTTTTGTTTGTTTTGTTCTCTTTTTCCTTTACACTGTCATCTCCTGTTCACTCCATCGACATTTTCAAATTCACCTAAGACTGCCGCGCGACTCTTGCAATTGACATTGCTGCGCGACTCTCTCTCTCACCCTGCTCCGGGTGGGAAATTATCAAACAAAAACATCCAAGTTGCTTATAAAAACCCATCCGATTCTCAAACTTTCCGCATCTGGTGAACCTCATCTCTCGATCTCAAAAACTATCCTCAATCACTCGACCTCTCCTCTTCTCGCTCTCTTCATCCTCCTCCATCACTCTTCATCTCCATAATCTGGCTCATCATCCCTCAACTGCTTGCTTCACGACTCCGCTGCTATCTCAATTTCAACCATTCCTTGCTCCGCTCGAACTAAACCTCTCCTCAACCATTTCCTGCTCAACTCAAACCTAATTTGAATATCTTCAATTATCATCAATCTTGACTAAATCAAACAAAAGCTTCATATTACTAAGGTTGATCAGATGTGAAATATCTGACAGTCTTTATCTCCAACTATCGATTCTCCCCTTCTCATCTCTGCTTCTTTGTCATCACAGATCCATTTCATTTCATTATCTTCTTTCATCATTTCCATTAATTGTCCTCCTCATCATCCACAGTTGGTCCTAACATTAGAGAAGGTGCCCTGGGTAAGAATTCCATCAATCATGTGTCATTCCTTATCATCACACTCCTTTTTCCAAAGTTGTTTATTCGAGGTTGTTTGCTAGTCCATTGGTCTTTGTAGACAATAAAATCTAGAAATTTTCCCTCAACTTATCATTATCTACTTCTAGGGCATCTGAGGAACCCAAGTAGATTCAACAAAAAAAGTTTTAGATTGTTGCCATTGAGCTCAGTCCATCTGAGGAGAGAGAAAAAAGTGACAAGAAAATGATCAATCAAGCACTTACCATCTTCTGAAATTTTTGGTTAAGCAGTACCTCTCAAGACTCAATTGGTGTCAGTGTTGTTGAGTTATTGATGATCTTGGTGGCTCATGAGTCCATCAAGAGAGTTGATGAGATAAAATCTTGCCCAACCCAGATTCAACATGTTTCACTTGCTGGAGAAGGCCAAAGGACCCTGGAGGATTTTGGTGGCAGTAAAGATGAAAAATTTATGGGGATCAGGGCTGGTGGGGAAAACTCATCAATTATATACAGTCAACTTACCCATCTTTAGTCTGCCCATCTACAATAAATTTCTGAACTCAAAAACATCTTTCAGGCATTTTGGGCCATGCTTTCATCTGTTGCTTTGAAACTCAATTCTTGGAAGAACCAGATGGTCCTTGTTTGAAGGCTTGAGAAGAGGATGGAAATCATTTCAGTCTCCTTCCTGCTACCAAGGGGGCCAGGATTGAATATATGGAACATACCATCCAAAAGTCTTGCCTGGCCTCTGGTTTTTGTTGGTAAATCTGTGGTCACAGTCTTTTGAAATTGCCTTGGCCCATCTGCCCTCTCCCCTTGTCCAACTAAATCAATTCAAACCCATCTCCTATCTGACCTGTCTGCTGCTGATGGGAGTTGAGTGTCTCCTTATCCTCAAATCAGTCTCCCCAAATTCCATTGGAGATTCACAATGAACAATTTGGCAATTCACAAAAGATTAAGCCAGTGAATGAGAGAGAGGATGAAGAAGAGGATCAAAATTAATCAACGGTAGTTATGTATGTAGGAAAGTAGGAGTGGGAGGTTGAGATTGAAATTGGGGTTTCTTTTTTTTAAAAAAAAATCTGAAAGCTGAGGATGAGTTGTAGAACTTTTGACAATCAACCAACCAAGTCTGGCATCAATCATCCCAAGCTTGATGATAATTGTTTTCCTTTAAAAACTGACTGATATTGATTGACTTCAGGCCTGTTGATTATTCTTCTCCTAACATCTTGGCATGATTTTTCTTACCCATTGTGGAAAAATATTTCTTGTTCTGTAAAATTCTCCGCAAAAACCTCCTCCAAGTTCCAGAAATCCCAAAGCCCTTGAGTTACACTCCTGTACCTCTGCAATTCTACATACAATCCCCTTCCACCAGAAAGGTTACTAGCGCCCACAGTGGTTTAAGAGTCACTCCCAACCCCTATTCCGTTATCTGAAAAAATATCCTGCCCTCAATGTTCACCACTAAAGCTAACTTGCAATGAATTAATAGTAAATAAACAGCGCGGAATCTCCAGAAAGCTCCGCACATTAACTATTTCCTAATTAAGACTCAGAGCACTCAAGCTGGTATTCCCTTTTTCAAAGAAAAGAAAAATAAAAAAAAGACTCCTTTATTGTACGCCATCTAAGGTAATACTCCAATGATACGCTGATTATTCAATTTGATAGTCCCCTTTTTCCGGTAAGGGAAATTTCCTCCTTATATATGTACAACTCAGAAAATGAACTACTCCAAAAATAATGTAAACTGCAAAAGAAAGACCCCTCCACTAACCCCCTCCATGCATTCCGCACTGCTCCTCCTTATCAATAGTCCAATCCTTTACCCAATCCAATGACTTGCAGTAGGTTTTACAATCATGTTTCCAATCTTCCCTAACAGTAAAATTGCGCTGATGCATTACTAATAACAGATCCCCATTGATCTTCCTCAGTGGATCACTCTCAATCCTGCATGCAGAATACTATTGATCCTTTACAATCTGCATGCCGCCTCCTCAGCTTCAGTGTTGATTGCCCCATAATCCTGCAACCTCAATGCATAATTCATAATTGGCCTTGTATTTACTACTGAGCCTGAACCAATTTCTTCCACACTTGCAAATCCATAGTTGCGGAGGGGAAGTTATTTTTGACATACACAAAAGGAAAAAAATACAGTTTATTGTGCTGCAAAAAGCGCGCTGCACCAATGCAGAGCCCCCAAATTTGTGCTGCGGATTAGACAGTCCGCCAATGCAGCCTTCCTGAGCCTATTGTGCTACAGAGTTCTAACCAAATTTCAGCCACTCCGAGTTGAATGTCCAGAGCTGATCCTACTAACCTCTGTGTCTATAAATAATCACCAAATGCCTTCAAAACTTGAATTCCGTCCCCAGGATTCCCATGCTCCAAAAAGTTAGTCAACCCATTGGACAACCCATCCCCCAACGCCTAAAACTCCACCCAAGACCTGCCTAAAGAAGAAAAGAAATTTCACCATGCAATTGTATGAGTACTGTACAAGAATGAAAAGAGAATTTGTACCCGCACCGCTGGTCTCCTGGCCTGCAATGCCTGCTGTCTAGGCCACCACAGGTGTTCATTTTTTACCCCAACTCCTGGATCCTTGCGGACCTGTCCCCCTCCCCACCCTTGCTCCACCACCGGCCCCTGTTGTAAATTTCATTTCTGCAGCCCCATGGCCAACTTTGTGGTGGATGATGATGATTCAATAAAGAAAAAAAAACTGGACTATGGACCCGGATTTCTCCAAATCCTTGTTTCCCGTTGCAGAGGTCATAGACATGCTTTCTGCCCCTCCTTGAGGCGCAGACTTTGCTACTGCCGTCGCCTGAGGAGATGCCACCTGAGCTTGGGGCTCCCATCATAACTTGAATCTTGGAATCAGTCAAGTACCCTGGGGGCCAAACACCGCTCCCACATTTTTCTGAGTGGCTACACCTCTGATACCCCCCTGGCTGCACCCAACATTCCACTATTCCAATTTCCATCACCCACTCTTCCAGCAACAACTACCCTGACCGCATCTCCCCTGACCACAACTCCTCCTACGGATAATGAGTCCCAGAACTTGTTCATTTTCATCAAATCTGATTTTCTGCCCATACCACGTAGGTTTTTTGTTTTTAAGTTTTAAAGTTTTTTTTTCTTTGTTTTTTTTTATGCTAACTCCAACAAAAATCTCCTAACAGCTCCCGCGCCCATCATTGAGTTGCTGTTGCCTCCATTTCCAGTCTAAGTATCTCGGTGCTCTTCTTCTTCAATCTGGAATCCATCTCCTCAACTCTCCTTCCAATGCTCCAACTCCTGGCTATCAAGATGAACCCAATTCCTCCTGGTCTCTCCATACCATGCGGGCATCCAAAGCAACAACAAAGATTGCAGTCAAGGAATTGAGGAAGCCTAAATCAACTGGTACCTCTGCAATTGGGATGAAGGGATACTGGCCATCCTCCAACATTTGGTTGGAATCCCAACTGCGGAGCGTTGCAAGCTTCTCCATGAGCATCATTGCACCAGGGGTGAGCTCTATTGCAGGCTCCAACTGTCCATCTTCATTCCTTGGATTTTCCCCAAATCTCTCCCTCAATCTCTTTTAACAAGCTAAATTATCTAAATAGGAAAAAAAGATCTCTACCTCAAAATTTTTAAAATCTTTTTCCATGCTCCTCAATCCTTGTAAATAATCTTTGAAATAAATATGATTGCTTGCCCACCCCAGAAAGGAATCCTCTTGATTCCTCACACCATCCTACAAAGAGAGAAAAACACACAGAAACAAGGAAAGAAACTCCTAAAAAAAACTCTGCAAATAAAAAATCACCTGACAACCTGGACCATCCCAGACAAAGGCCTCTAGAGACTACACCTTCCACGCTGCTCTGGTGATCTGAGCTTCCCCATCCTCCTCTCCCCCACACCTTGAATGTTGACACCAAAGTTCATTCCTCCAAGGAGTCCTCCTCAGAAGACTCCCTCTCCTCTGCCACCAGCTCCTCAACATCAGCCATTTCCTGATCTTTGTCTCCCAAACCCCCAGTTTCATCAAAATACATAGGCCTGTATGCCTGATCTTTGTCTCCCAAACCAGCGGTTTCATCCATATCTGTAGCCCCGCATGTGGAATTTATTCACATGAGCCACTGCCGCCTTCTTCTTGAGCAGAGTGACATCCACTTCTTCTACCTGATAAATTCCGCCAACGGTACCAGGTTTAGACAGAGAAAAGGACTTTCCTGGCCAGACCCCCAATTTGTAGAAAGAGATTTTGTGTTCTGTAAAATTGTCCGCAACAACCTCCTCCAATTTCTGGAAAGATCAAAGCCCTTGAGTTAAACTCCTTTACCTCCACAATTCTAGATATAATCCGCTTCCACAAGAAAAGTTATGTTGGAATAGAGGCTTGACAGGATGAACTAGGAGGGATTTTGAGAGAAGAGATGGATGATGGAGGGGATTAAAATCCAACTTTTGGGGGTCCAGAAGGGACCAGATTCAGTGGGCTTCAGTGTGTGTGCCCAGATGAAAGGAGAAAGAATCTGATGTCTTTCATTCAGTGGATCAGAAAGAAGGAGTATTTTATGGACAAATAAGGAATCACAAGTTGGAACCTTTGACCAGTAAGAATATTCAATAAAACAGGAGAGGCGGTAAATGACTGAGACAAGAGGTTTAACAGGAGAATCACATGGGCTAAGGATGGTGAAATTTGAGTACCCAGATCCTGTGAAATGTGTAAGATAAGGTGGCCAGTAGACTACAAGTACCAGACATAAAATGAAAAGGTGGCATGGATAATCACAAGTACTAGGACATAAATAGGTTTTAATGACTACTAAAAGAATCACAAACATATAATAACATAGATAGATTGCTCAGAAAAAGCTAAATGTATTCCAAACATGCATGATAATTGTTGGAATAAATTGCCTCAATCTTTATTTAGTATTCATTTCTTTCATTTCTTTATTATTTTCTTTCCTCCTTATTATTTTATCATCTTCTTCATTATCTTTTTTCTTATTATCTATTCTTTCTCAGGCGCGTACTTTTCCCTGAGTCCGCGCTACACTACTTCAGCCTATGCATATTCATTATTATCATGAGTCCGCGCTACTTTACTCAGCATATGCATATTCATCATGATCATACGAGTCTAAGTCTTGTTCTACTCTCCGGGATCACTGTGGTCCCTTTCAATTGTCGACCTTCTTTCTCATTTCTTTGAACCATCCTCAAGATTCAGCATTTGAAACAAGGATTAGATCAATCAGAAGGTTCTGACCACCCGCGGTTTACTTGGATAATTCGGTGCGATTACCTACTGCAACTTCCGTAGCTCAGGACTATCCTAATCTTCTCTTCTCTGTCTTTTTGTCTCTAAAGTTTATTGTCTTTCTTAGCTCGTATTGTGGTTGTCTCATAAGTCTTCTTTATCTCAAAGTGCCTCTGAATCCCCTCATTTTCATCAGCTTGGGTATGACCATCTCCAACTCTAATTGTGTTCTAGTGATAAAATTTCTAACCACTTTGTTCAGTTTTCTGGTTTCATGTCAATCAATATTTTATTGAAAAGGAAATAGTCATACAATTAACAGTCAAAAACGCGATCAACCAGAAAACCAACAATGACGGACTCACTCACAGCTACTATTCTCAAAACGGCCATAGAGGCTATTCCACTCTTGACTTTAGACAACTTTTTGATCTGGCAAAATCGGGTTGTGAACATGATGGATCAGCAGGAAGACCTTTACTCCAAACTTAAAAAGGAAAAGAGGGACGCAAACGGGAATCCAATTGGACTCAGCAATAGCAAGAACATAAGGATCCGCACTATCCTAACCTCCAAGCTCGAAACTACCATTCAAGCCAATATAATCACTCCCAGAACAAGAAGGATGCCCATCAGATTTGGGCGGACATCAACAAATACTTTGCCTCAAATCACTCATCCAATTGTGCAAGGATTTTCAAGGAATTCCTTTGAACTCCATTCACTTTTGCAAACATTCCCGGATTCATCACCGACACCAAAACCTCTCTCTCTAGACTTCACGAGGTCGGCATTGATCTACCGAGTGATATAATTGCATATCTGATTCTGGAGAAGCTGCCGCAAAGTATGGATACGGTGATCCAACAAATCACCCACTCGGAAAAAGACATTTCACCCAATCATGTACTGGACCACTTACAAATGTTTAATAATAATAGATTCTTGAATAGAGACGCACCAACGGACAAGTCCAATGAAAATTTGAACTCTGTCTCTTTTCTCACCACCAGCATCAAGCCATGTGACAAAAAATGGCACAACCCAAAGGCTGCTCACCCTGAAGGTAGATTTTGGAAGCTATACCCACATCTCAAACCATCCTTTCCTAGAAAAAAGAAAAACGGTTTGGAGTCTGCGTTGGAGGGTACTTCTGTTAGCTCCTTCCTTACGAACTCAGTTTTCTCCTCTTATCACTTTGTGGTTGATTCGGGCTCTTCAAGACATATAGTGTCTGATTCAAAACTCTTCTCCAATTTAGACCAATTGTTGACCGGATTAATCTCAACTACATCAGGAAGGAATTCTATCAAATATGAAGGAATCGGATTGATGATTGTCTTGGATGATCAAAATCAACAGGTTACCCTCTCTAACGTACTGTTTTCTCCTAACTCTACCGTCAATCTACTGTCAATGCAATGTCTTGTCCTCAATGGTTTTACCATTGATTTTGGAAAAGACAAATTTGTATTACGGAAAGACGTATGGAAAAAGTGTGGCATCTATGATTGCAATATACCTATCCTTCATTTACCAATTCATAACCAGTCTCCGTTGGCCCTTCTTACGAGTGAAGAAATCCTTCATAAGTCCCTAGGACATGCTAGCTACGCAAGAATTCGTCAAAAACTTGGTATGCCTATAAAGAAACCATCAGTATGTGAAGCATGTGCCATTGCTAAAATCAGCCGAAAACCCTTCAACAAGAAACATACTTGGGCAGAGAGACCTTTTCTGGAACTACACTGTGACTTAGTTGGGCCTATTCACCCACTGAGCCTTAACGGCAATGCTTATTTTTTGACCGTTGTCAACAGCTGTACCAGATACTTCGTGGTAATTCCCATCAAACACAAAGGAAAAGCTGCAAATACACTGGAATTTTAAATTGAGGTCAAATCAAAACGCTTCAATTATAAACCCATGATTATTCATTCGGACCAGGGAACAGAATTCTGGAATCAGAATCTCTCCAGCTACTGCAAGGAAAACAAGATCAGACAAATCTTTTCCGATGCGTACACACCACAACAGAACAGATTAGCTGAGGGATTCAATCCTCTTGTCCTGGAGTCTCTTAGGACGGTAATTTTTGACTCACAACTTGATAAACAGTTCTGGAATGTAATTGTTAAATCCTGCGCATTAGCTCTCAACCAGATTCCCGCTCACAAGTCAAAGAAATCACCCTACGAATTGTTCAAGGGAAAGACGCTGAATATTGATTATCTTCATCCCATAGGAAATCCAGTGAGCTATATTCTCAAAGATCGCCCTTTGTTTTCAAAACTGGAACCCCGTGGACTTGTTGGTAGGTTGCTGGGGTACAACAACAAACTCCTGTCTTACAAAATTCTGACAGCCGACGGAAAAGTGATAGATACTAAGCACATAACTCTGCTAGAATTTGATTCAAATCTCAAGATGAAAGTCGCCAATGAGGTGAACGTTGGAGACTGGTGCTTGGAGTCTATTGGACAGGATTCTTTTGATGATGCAAATTTTGTTTTGAATCCAAATTCCGTCTCTCCTGGAGAAGACTCGGCTGTCATTGAAGCGCGGGAATTGTCGGCTCCAGTGGATTCTGTTGACTCTACTGAAGTAGATCAGACTCAGCCTCTACAGACGTACAACTTGCGCAAACAAGTTTCTTCCATCAAACCACTCAAATATTCCTATGGTACTTTTACAAAAGAAGGACCATCAGATTTCACTAATGAGCAAAAAATTGAGATTCAAGACGTTTGGGAGGATAAAGACACTGTATCAGATCACTATCTCAGAACGATGTGGGTCGACAAAGTCAAGCCAGCAACCAGACTTTCTCCAGAAAGACGAAAATTGCAACTGTGCATTATGGGAAATCTGCAAACCCCTGGGGTGGACTTTGGGGATACCTACGCTCCCACAGGGAATTTTACTACCCTTCTTCTTCTTCTTTTAAGCGGCTTGGATCTTAACTTAAGAATCAGACAATTTGACGTTAAGGCGGCCTTTCTATTCGATCCACTGGAAGAGGAAATTTACATACTTAAACCCAAGGATTGTAGAAGAGCGTCAAAGTTTTTAAAACTCAAAAAATCACTCTACGGAAACCGACAAGCTCCATCAAACTGGTACAAGACCCTCACTGAATGGCTGGTTGACATTGGTTACGAGCAATCAGATGCCAATCCCTGTCTTTACTCTCACAAAGATCGACGTTCACCCATCTTCTTTCATGTAGATGATCTGATTGTGAGCGGAGAAGTCGAATGGTTTGAATAAAGATTCTTAAAGAAATTTCCACACTCCTCGGCGCATGATCCTGATACTATTCTTGGCATGGACTTTTCCTATTTGAAGGGGGGTATTACGTTGAATCAAGCCAAGCTTATTCGGAAGACTTTGGAGGAGCTGGAGCTCTCAGATGTTAAACTAGTGATTACGCCTCTTACTCCTGGGATTCAATTAGTTCCAGCTTTGCACGCAGATATCTCTGAATTTAATAAGCTCGGAGTGAACTACAGAAAATACACAGGTTTGCTAAATTATCTGGCGTGTCGGACTAGGCCGGATATTGCCGCAGCTTCCTCCATCCTATCTCAGTTCAATCAAAACCCAGGTTTATCTCATTGGAAGGAGGTTCTTCACGTTTGGAAATATCTCGCGGGGACATCTTCATTCTCTCTTGCTCTGAAGTCTGATTTGTCTGCACCAAACTCGCTACAGGTCTTTACCGATTTGACTTGGGCTGATGATCTGTGCAGTCAGAGGTCTCAAACTGGCTTCATCATCTTCTGGAAGTTGTCGCCCATCGCTTGGAAGAGTCGCAAGCAGTCTAACATTACGCTCTTGTCTACGGAGGCCAAACTGAATGCTTTGACCGATGGTGCTCGGAATCCATGTGGATTCAATCTATTATTAATGACCTCTGGAAGGGTTCTCAGATTCAGCCGTCTACTCTCTACGTGGAAAATAAGGGACTGGTTGACAAAATCAAGCACTTTGGATCCAATTCCAAAACCAAGTACATCAACATGAAAATGAAATGGCTGAGGGAGCAATCAAGCTCCAAGGCTATTCACGTGAAACTCATAGTCACCAATAAAATGGTCGCCGATTCTCTTACAAAGGCGGCCGATAAACAAGCCCTTCAAATTTTGACCTCCAGGTGCTTCTAGGCCTACATTGCACCAAATTATGGGGGGGTGTTGGAATAAATTGCCTCAATCTTTCTTTAGTATTCATTTCTTTCATTTCTTTATTATTTTCTTTCCTCCTTATTATTTTATCGTCTTCTTCATTATCTTTTCTCTTATTATCTATTCTTTCTCAGGCGCTTACTTTTCCCTGAGTCCCCGCTACACTACTTCAGCGTATGCATATTCATTATTATCATGAGTCCGCGCTACTTTACTCAGCGTATGCATATTCATCATGATCATACGAGTCTAAGTCTTGTTCTACTCTCCGCGATCACTGTGGTCCCTTTCAATTGTCAACCTTCTTTCTCATTTCTTTGAACCATCCTCAAGATTCAGCATTTGTGACAAGGATTAGATCAATCAGAAGGTTCTGACCACCCGCGGTTTACTTGGATAATTTGGTGCAATTACCTACTGCAACTTCCGTAGCTCAGGACTATCCTAATCTTCTCTTCTCTGTCCTTTTTTCTCTAAAGTTATTGTCTTTCTTAGCTCGTATTGTGGTTGTCTCATAAGTCTTCTTTATCTCAAAGTGCCTCTGAATCCCCTCATTTTCATCAGCTTGGGTATGACCATCTCCAACTCTAGTTGTGTTCTAGTGATAAAATTTCTAACAACTTTGTTCAGTTTTCTGGTTTCATGTCAATCAATATTTTATTGAAAAGGAAATAGTCAAAATAATAAAACTAAATGTAAATGCGCTGAGAGAGGGAGGTGAGTGGAAATGATGGTGAGGTCAAAAACTCAACACACCCCCGCCCAAAAAAAAACGGGGTGAATCTGACAGGATGGTAGGATGATGAAGTAAAAGAGAAGAGAGTGCAACAACATTGCAAGCTAAGGTGAGGAGGGATAGTGAGAAATGTTGCAGGAAAGGCGCAATCAAAGTGGGTAAATGAGAAGAAATCAATGTTGAAATTGAAGGGTGAGCAAGGTTGCAGGTAGGAGGTAACTTTAGGAGCAATCAAGGTTGCCATTAAGGTAGCAAGCAAAGCTGCAAGTTGAATTTGGCAAGCAAGTGAGTGAGACAGTAGCAAGAAATGGTGTTGGAAAAGTCTGGATCAATATTGTTTTGAGGTTCTCAAGTTAATCTGATGAACAGGCTTGATTATCCTTGGTCCTTTTCATTTTTCTGATTATTTCTTACATTTCTGCCTGTCAGCTCAAACCAAATTTCAGATGTGATACAAGCGCGCATTGGACACTGTGAATGTAGATACTCCAAATTTGGGTGATCTTCCATCACTCCACCTTGTAAGCCTGGTCCAAGATCCACTTCAGATTTCTTTGTCACCTGAAAAACCAGGTGATCTGGCAGTTGTGGTTCAAGGATCAGTTAAGTCTCTGCGTTCTATTTCTTTCTCAACCAAATTCTACTTTTCTTTCTGTTCTCTAACTTTTAGTCAACTCTGGGTTCAGATTAGGAATATTCAAGGAGCGTTGCAGCGGTGCCTTATTCTATTAAATTCTATGTTCTCAGTCTTTTAGGTAATCCTATCTTTCTTATCTTTTCTCATTTTACTATCTCATTCTGAAATAAATTCTCTTTTTACCCTCTCATTCTAACAGATCTACAGTCCCGAGAATCAAATGAAAACTGAATGAGAACAATTTCCAAAAAGGAAGAAGCCAAAGGAAAATATAAGCAAAATATCCCAATTCTCTCTGATGATAACTTTGTGGCGGGTTTCTAAGAATTCAAAGTTATCTCAGACAAAAAGAAATTCTGGATGTTTTACTTGAACAACCCAGAAATACTCCAAATCCAACTCTTTGAAATAAGCAATTTGAAGCAGCCAACATACTCATTCAACACTTGGGTAACTCCACCTTTGATGCTATTGTAAACGCCAAAAATGATGACAATCCTACGGCAATCTGGAAAGCTACACATGATTAATACGCCTCTCAATCCTAAAATAACCAGGGTTGCCTCTGGCTTAACTTTATCCATTACCAGTATCAAGGAAACCTGATGCAAGACATAAGCAAATGTAGAAAACTAATGAACAAACTTTTGGTTGTGAAACTCAAAGTTCCTCAAGATATACTTAGTTATACTATTCTTGCCAAGTTACCAAAAAAACCTCCATCACATTGTAGATACAATCCTGCTCAACAAAAAACTTGTGAAAAGTCCCACAAATGTTCTCAAAAAAACCCAAGAGGTAGTTCACCTGGAATCAGCTAGATTGGGACCTGCAGACTTACCAGAACCTGACAATACAAAATCCACATCTCTGTTTAAAACCAAGCAGAAATACAAGAAAACTGGAACCAAACAACCGTGCACCAAGGGCCGTCATAACTCCTTGGTGGACCATCCGGAGCACAAGTGCTGGGCTCTTCCTCCTCATCTCAGGCCTCTTGGGAACAACCTAAATCTGATCACCACAAAGGGGTCACAGGAGATTCATCTAAGGTACCAAAACCAAGACCCCCAAGGCACACCTCAACATCTGGCTCTACCTAAACAACTCACCAACTCCTGATGGAACTCTAATCCCTGTAATCAACAGTGTTGTCACCCATCACATGATATCTTCCCAGAACTTTCTTTCTAACTCCCAATCTACCAAAATTTTATAAGAACTGGCAACTCTGAAAGACCACTCCTGGCCAGTGCTATAGGAGATGCCATACTTGTGAATCATCTGGGACAGTCCATGAAACTGACCAACGTCCTGCATGTGCCCCAACTCAATTGCTCCCTTATCTCTCTCAACAGTCTGTTTGCCAAGAAAGCCTCACTGACTTTTTTTGAACACTCCAGAATTTAATTCAAACTAGATAAATTTGAATTAATTGGTTCCTCTCAAAACCACTTAGCTGAACCCTGTGGAACACGATTCAAATCTGTCACCCAACCAAAGGTCCATCTCACCAAGCCTGTCACTGCCATTCTTTGGCACTCTCTGTAAGAATGTGAAGATAAAATGTGTCCTCTGGGAATTGAACCCAGGTCTCTCATGTGCATGGAAAGTGTACTACCAACTGTACTAAGGACGCTGTAAGACTCCCAACGGTGCTAAGCCTTGGCAGTTCTGTGGAGGGGAAAGGTGCTGTTTAGGCTGCCCTCCTAGGAGTTACAATAATATTTAAATGTAACCGGAATCAAGGTCCAGAACCTTATGGATGAGAAATCAAAGTAAGGGAAGAGGATAAGAGTTGTCGGTAGCGATGGAAACAACACTATCTGAGGCAAGATGGTACAGGTAAAGACTTGAAAAAATAAGTCAAGGTTTGTTCAGAGTTCAATAGAACAAGGCAGTTGTAAGTAACAACGCCCACAAGCTAATAACTCTGGTCGTCAGCAGTTGATTAGGAACAATCAACTCAATCCCAACCAACCTCCAGGTTCTCAATGAACCTGCCCAACTCTCCGCAATCAAGCGCTTGAAGGGTACCAGATAACTGTGGGAGGCTGAACAAAACAAAAGCAATTTGTTTATGAAGCTCTAGAAGCAAATCAATAACAAATTTGAGCAAGAATATCCCAACACTTCTCAAGGGACTCAAGAATAGTGTGGCGAAATTCAACCTTAAAGAAGAAGGGAGGTATAACACTCCAGGTTTTAAGCTTAATAAAACCTCTTCAATCAAACGTGATTGGCTCCAGAAAGATGATCAAGGAGAGATCAAGACCAGTATGATCGGAAAAAGGGATCAGAGTGGTATAACACACTCAAGAATTCAGACAGACAGGAATTCTTCTTCAACCAGCAAGGCTATTGGTTGTTGATAAGGATCAAGGTCACAAGGGACAGAGTTTGAGTATGGAGGCTCAAAGGATCAAGGGGCAATCATAGATATACCCGGATAAATTGCTCAGATAAGTGGGGAATGATGCCCACGGATAAGTTTGATTATGATGATGGTCTCATTGGATGCTAGAATGATGATGATAGGATCCTGGAGTCCTCTGCCGGGCCAAAAGGCAGGGGAGAGCCCCTCTTTTTATAGACATGAGGCCCTGTATACTATGTACAAGAGATACTACAAATAGGTGCGGGAAAATGAAAAAAAAAGATGAGATGAGAGGAAAAAAAAAGAAATGTTGCCCGCGTCAAGAAAAACCGCGGGCAACCAGATGGACGCACGGCTGTCGTCGCCTGATTGGCGGCGACAGCGGGGTGAAGGTTCCGACGGCCGCAAGCGGTAGCTCGCGGTCTTCGGGCAGATCAGATGATGGGCGAGGTTGAGGTAGTCGTGATCAAAATCGACAACCGGATTTTAGGAGGATGATCAACCGTGGTGACGATTTTTGACGGGTTCGACAACGAGTTGAAACTAGGGACGATTTGATGACTCAGTTGATTGAGCAAATGCAACAAGGAAGAGTAAGAAGAAGCGATTGATGAGGGGGAGGGTGATGGTGAGGATGAAGAGGATGAGGATGATTGATCAGAATTTGCTCGATGGCAAGAGTAAGATTTGACGTGCGGAAGGCTGGAATGACAATTCAACATGATCGGTGATGAGTGTTGGGTGACTGGAGTAAGTGGCAGTCCAGTCAAACTTGACACCAAAGGAGGGGTAAAAGAAGCTGGAAGTAAGAATGGTTTGAGACCAGTCAAGCGAGCCTCTAGAGGACTCGTTAGGGAGTTTAAGGCTGATGGTTCAGATTGGATGGTCTCCGCGGATGGGTTCAAAGTAGGTGTGGTGGTTCTGTCACTATCCATTTGACTCGGACTCATCTGCAAATTAGTTGTGCCAACGGTCATGCCTGATGATGAAATGGTTGATGAGCTGGATGGGGATTGGTTGAGAATGCTGATATTCAAGTACGTGGTATTGGTCTGAATCGACTTTAATCAAGTTGATCGTGGCCTTGGAACTGACTCTTGATCACGAACGGGCGCGTCGACAATTGGTGTGAATTTGTTGGGGAGCTCTGGCGTTTCTTCAGATTCTTCAATTCCTTCCAATGGATGTCGAAGTTGGACCAAGATCGTAATGCCGTTATCATCAGCGGCCCTTGACATTGAACTGTTGAGCGAGGCAGTTGGGGTGGTCATGAAGGTGGTCGCAGTTTTAGAAGAAGAGGCAGATGCTGATGATGATGACGATGATGATGATGACAATGATGGGAGTGGGGAGATAAAATCAATGGTTGACGATTGCTCGCGTTGCCAAAAGTCAGGGCCGCGAGCGCAACAAGTAGGAGTTGAACATAGGAGGGGGGGGATAAAAGCCGAGAGACAGGCAAGAGGCCTGTCCTAGACCGCTAGGACAAGGAGAAGTTGAGAGATGGGGGGAAATGAAGGTACCCATAGGGGTACAACCAAAAAAAATTTTTTTTTTTTTATTATTATTTTTTCATTGGCCGTGGTGTCCCGGATTGGTCACCACATCTCTCCCCAACTTACAGACTGTCCCTAGTCTGCATCTAAAGTTTGAAGGGATTTTTTAAAAAAAAGGCAGGGAACAAAGAAATTGAAGCAAAGATTGGCCATTTCTTGATCTTGAGAGAAATTGAAGAGTTGAGGAAAATATCTTGATTCTTCCAAATGAGCCCTAGAAGCGGCAGGAATAGAACAAGGAGGGCGTCCCAGGTGCTCACATATGTGGCATACAGTAGAGTTTTACAACAAAAACGCAGCAAATGACCTTGGTGGTGCACAATTGGGAGGACTTACTTCTGAGATAAGTTGCCCCCACGACGATGAAACTTCTTTACTTGATCAGCAGAGAACCTTCTGGCCAACCGAGTACCATCCAGCTCCTCCAAAACATAAGATCCACCTCTAACTTGATGAACCACTTGATAAGAGCCATTCTAACGATTAGAGAAAAGCTTGCCCCACTGGGTCTCCAAAGATTGATTATAAGCTAAAACTAGGTCACCAGGGTTCAAGGGCTCCCTGACTCAATTAGAGTGCTTTTCCTCCCAATACTGGACGGATTTTGCTCTGGACTCCATCATCTTTTGATAAGCTTCTTCACGAACGTCTTCAATTCGCTCCAGTTGCTTGCATCTGGCAACTAACAGATCAGTGGTTGAGGACACCTCTTCCCAAGAGATACCCAAGAAAGATTCCATTTCCAGATCCAAAGGAAGGACTGCTCTTTGACCAAAGATAATTTCATAAGGTGAGTAGCCAGTAGTCCCTTTGGTTGAGATTTGATCAGAGAAGAGAACAAGAGGAAGGAATTTTTGACAATTCTTGCCACTTTCACCAGCCAGTTTAACAAGTGCAGCCTTCAAAGGGGCATGGCCTCGTTCCACCATGCCTTGGCCTTCAGGATAATAAGGAGTAGTAACTCTATGTTGTCCAGGAAGGGATCGGATCATTTCAGCAAGCTTGCCCCCAAATTCAGAGCCACCATCAGTAGAGTAAGATTGAGCCAGGCCATAACGCATTGTCCAGGTCTTGTAGAGGAAAGCTGCCACTGATTCAGAGCTAAGGTTCTTAAGAAATTTTGCTTCAACCCATCCGGAAAAATCATCTCTAGCCACAATGAGATACTTAGCACCACCTGATTTAATATGAACCACATCCATAGCAATCCTTCCAAAGAGAGTGGACTCCCCAGTAGGATAACAAATTTCATCTGGGCGCGTAAGATCACGTTTTTGACAAACTTCACAACTCTTGCACCATTGGGAGACGGATTTCTTCAAAGATGGCCACCAGAATCGTTCAGATAGTCGTCGATAAGTTTTGGTTTCCCCACAATGACCAAGGCCTTCATGGAGACTTTCAAGGATAGAATCTTGTTTAGAGGGAATAGTAACAACAATAAGAGCACAAGGATTGCCTCTCTTCATAAGTCTAGAGCCTTGAACAAAAAAAATAGAAGACTTTTGTTTAAGAGATCAAAATTCCTTAGCAGAGAGATCAGGAGGTTTTTGAAGAGTTGAAAGGTACTGCTCTAATTTAAGCCAGAAGCCTTGTTGAAAGCCAGAATAATTTTGAGAAGAAAAAGAGAAAATAGGTTGGATTAAAGGTTCCTCTTCATTGAAATCGGTTCCAACATCAGATTTGTTGTCCCCAAGAGGTCGTCGAGATAAACCGTCAGGCATGGTGAAAGATTTCCCCGGCCTGTGAACAATATCAAAAGAGAAAAGCTGGATAAAGGCCACCCAATGAATCATAGGAGCATTGGGAAGACTGGGAGCGTTGATAATTTCAATGATGGATCAAGCAACAACTTTCAATTCGAAATGTTGGCCCCAGAGAACGGTTTGAAGTTTCTTCATCATTCGAGCCACACCACAAAGTTCCAGTTTGGGCTGGGAGTATCTAGATTCTACATCTGAAAACAACAAAGATTCATAAAGAGCAGGACGGTCCCAACCATTTTCATCCTCCTGAGTAAGGATGGCCCCAACAGATTGATAACTAGAATTGACAGCCAGCTTGATCTTGCCAGCTCCAGGTCCATAAGAGATCTTTTTCAAAACTATGTCTTTACCAACTATCCTTTTGAGTAGCTGGAAAGCACATTCACAATCTTGGGTCCAAATCCATTCAGCATCTGTTCTGGTTAGACGACGCAAGGGTGCACAGATTTTGGATAAAGATGGGATAAAGATTCTAACATAAGTGACAACACCTAGAAAGCCCCTAACTTCAGTTGGATTGATTGGGGTAGGCCAAGAGATGATCTTGTTGACTTTGGCTGGTGCCATCATTCTTCCTTCCTTGCAGACCACATGACCAACAAATTCCAGAGCAGGGACACAAGCCGCCAGTTTGGATCCAGAGACAGTAAGGCCAGATTCCTCGATTCAAAACAGAATCCTCTCCAAGGTAGTAGCATATTCCCAGATAAAACAACGAATTCCTGAATGCCAAGGTAAGAGCTCATTATCATAGTCAGATACTGGACCTTTAATTCCACCATTGTCAATAAAGATACCAGCATGATCAGGGATTTCATCCTGGAGGATCCACATCATCTGAGCCTGATAGACTGCAACCGAGTTGGTGGCTCCTTGAGGCAATTGAGTAAGTTGAAATCGACCAAGAGGAGTATTGAAAGTAGTGAGAGGACAAGAAATAGGATGTAAGGATTGTTCGTCATAGCCACCCATAATATCCCCTAGACCATAGCAAGCTCTTCCCGCGAAGGATTCAACAAATTCTTCAGTAGCAGGAGGGATACCAGAGTCTTTAATAGTAAGTTTATTAAGAGGTTGGAGATCATGAATTATTCTAAGTTTACCATTACTCTTGAGGACACAGAAGACGGGGCTGGAGTAACTAGAAGTTGAATGTTCATACAGGCCAGTTCAAACTTGTTCCCGGACCAACTTGATGAATTCGTCAACTTTAGCAGCAGGGATAGGGATCTTTTTCTTTTGCCAAGGATCATGTTTAACTACAGGATTGATATAAGGGAGGCCATATAATTCCCGCAAGAGACCTCTCTCTTCTTCACAGAAAGCAATAGATTTTTCCCTTAGAGATAAGACATTTTTGATTAAATTTAACTCATCAGGAAGAAGCCATCCATCTGGACCAAAGTTGACCACCTTCAGACGTTCTTCAGTGACTCGTCCATTAGGCACAAAGGGACAAGTAAGAGATTGAGGAAGACCACAGTAAGGATTGCGAGATAGAGGAGGACGCATAAGGGGAGGATTGAGGTTGAGAGGCATAGGCTGGTTGACTGGTTGGATCTTCTTAGCAACTGGTTTATACTTAGTGGCAAAAGAGAGAAGTTCTTGTTTCCTCCAAGAGTTGACCAGAGAGACTTGATTACAAAAGCTGAGTCCAAGTTCCAACATCTTCCAAGTCCGATGTTCTGCAATATCCTTGAAGGGTGCCTTTTCCATAAAAGGAGAACCAGGAGATAATACGTTGCTCACATGTGTGGCACAAGGTAGGGTTTCAAAAATGATGGTAAAAGATTGCCCTGGCAGTGCACAATTGGGAGGACTTACTTGTACCCCAAATTGCCTCCACTGAAGCCCATATTCCTTCATACCAAAATCACCAAAAACTGAATTGCAATTAGGATCTAGTTTAGACTCATTGCGGAGATTCAAACCGGAACTGAGAGAAGATTGATCAGACTCAAAAGTAGACGGAAAAGAAGACACAACAGATCCAGAGAGAGAAGGAGATGGAGAAGAAATATTTTTGGATTTTTCTATTTTGATATGTTTTTGTTTTTTAATATTCTTGAGCTCAGAAGAGAATGATGAAAGGAATGAAAAATAAGCCTGCGGGATGGGAGTTGACCCTTGAGTTGCAGTCTGAGGCTGAAAAGAACTACAACTATTAGTAGGATCAACTATTCCCCTAAAAAATGAGAGGAACTAGGGTTATCCTTCTGCTTCCCCTTAAAAGATGACTTGGGAGAATGACAAGGAAAATCTCTTTCCCAACGACCAGAATCCAAAGAGCAAAGAGGAACTTCAATTTTCCTGCCATCAGCATCAGGGAGAAGAATTCTCTCCCCAACTTGATCAGAAAACATCAGGGTTGCACCAAAGTCCATTAAGAAGGGTCATCCCAAGATCATAGGACTGTCCAAACGAGTGATCCAAAAGTGGCAGGTTACAAAAATATTTCCACCAATCCTGACTGGTACATCTTCAGCAATACCAACCAGTTCACAAGCTTGATTTCCTATCCCATACACTGCAGAGTTGAAGCTGACCCTAGGACTAAGTTTGAGCTTGCAGGCCATAGCATCCGAGATTAAGTTAAGCTGAGATCCAGAATCCACAAGAGGAGAAACAGTTTTAGCTGAGTCACCAAGATAACAAGGAAGAAAGCCAAGGGGACAGGAATAAAGGTTGGAGTCTAATGAAGGACTGGTTCCACCAGAGTCCTCCATTAAAGTGCCGGAGGAGACTTTGAGTTCTTCAGGGCCAATTTCCACACGTCGACAAGAGACCCATTTCTTCATTCCTTCAGCAACAGATGGAGAGATCGATAGGAGTTCAGCCACAGATAGATCAGGAATTTTGAGATCAGAAATTTTCTTTAATACTCCCTCCACAGCATTGGGGTGATCCTTGGAGATGCCCCTTTCAAATCAAACTTTGGGCTGAGTGGAGGGAGGAAGTTCAGGTGACGCAGAATCTAAGATAGGATTAGAAGGTTGAGGTGAGGGAGAAGGATCAGGGTGATCTGGGAACCTTTCCATGAGTGGTTCCTTTTCCACCTCCATGTCTTCTACATCAGAGGAAGGAGGCTCAAGTGATGATTGACGTTTAACAGGTTTTTGAAGGATTGAAGTTGGCAAGGAAGGAGCCTTATGAGGTTTAGGTTCCTCATGTTGTTTCCTTGCTGGATCAGATTGATAAGTAGGCCCAGCAAGACTAGAGGAAGAAATAGCTGGAGGATACCAAGGTTGGAGGGTACCACAGGATGATCGAAATTCAAGGGAAGCAAGAGATGCTTTCACAGGAGGTGATGGCTGGTAAGAGGCCACCACATGTTGGATAGGACAAGACGAGTCAAAAGGGATTAGAGCACCATTAGGGAGGATGTAATTGTTTCACCTCTGCTCTACCAATTTTTCCTTTAGGTACTT
Source organism: Puccinia polysora (assembly GCA_025617555.3). Lineage (NCBI taxonomy): Eukaryota > Fungi > Basidiomycota > Pucciniomycetes > Pucciniales > Pucciniaceae > Puccinia > Puccinia polysora. Next base: position 8,402,158 of record CM062625.1, on the reverse strand, counting down.
CTGAAGTTCATGGCATCTTCCGGTTCCATGGCCTTCCCTATGACAGTAGTAACAGACCAGAGTTGATTTGGGGACAGAAGAAGGAGTTTTAGGAGTAGCTAGCAAAGAAATCTTTTGATCTATTTTGTTCTCAAAGGCTCTAAGTAACTTGGTGATTTCATCTATAGTAGTAGGTTCCCAATTGGAATTAGGATCTGCTTTAGGCCTACGATCTGCCTCCATTTTAATCATAATATTGTTTGACTCTTTAAAAGAAGGAGCATGGACCAGTTCAGTAGTTCTAGGCTTTTCAAAGGTAAGAGAAGTTTGACCTTTCATGACTTTATCCACAGTACTCCTAAGGCTGAGAAAAACAGGGAGCTTGAATCGATTATCCCTGGTGGTAATCATGGATCCAGATTTGACCAGTTCTTCTTTAATCCTTTCCTGCACAGCCAACGAAAAAGATTGGAAGAACTTTGCTCAAATTTCGTCCACTGTTTCAATGTGATTGTTTCGGATAAGATAGTTTTGAATGGGATCCCAAGACTTCCTAAAAATCTGATAGTCAGAGGCTGAAGAAATACCACCATTGGAGATCCACTGAGAAACCAGAGCATCCAAATCCTGCAGAGTAAACCTAGCCACATCTATTTTACCCCAGTATGCCAACATAGCCTTCCTGAGAAGCGTCCAGTTATGGGATTCAAATCCCTCGAAAGACTCGATTACCTCCATAACTTCATCAGAGGAGATAAAGAATTGCAACTGATAAGCCATATCAAATTCACTAGCTCCATCCACTTCAGCAGCCATTTTGTAGGAGTCCAAGAATCGCTCAACATTTGTACCATTGAAGCCTAATTTCTTGTTCTGAGGTTTGATCTTTACCATCTTAGGTTGGACAGGGGTGGTTGGAGTAGCGGAAGATGCCATATTGAATAACAGAGTTCCTAGGGGATCCAAAGAGCAGATTTCCAAAGTGGCTCACGAGTGTGGCAAGAGTAGGGTTTCGCCAAAAACGACAAGTATCTTGCCCAAGCGGTGCACTAATTGGGAGGACTTACTTCTAGGATAAGTTGCCTCCATGGATCAGATTTGAGAAGAGAAAAAAAATAGGAGAAAGAAAAAAAAGATCGGATTTCAAGGTTGATTTTAAATGTCTTGGGACTGTAAATCCCAAGGTTGCTGGTTCAATCCTGGCCCGGGGGACCAAATGTAAGACTCCAAACAGTGCTAAGCCATGGCAGTTCTGTGGAGGGGAAAGGTGCTGTTTAGGCTTCCCTCCTAGGAGTTACAATAATATTTAAATGTAACCGGAATCAAGGTCCAGAACCTTATGGATGAGAAATCAAAGTAAGGAAAGAGGATAAGAGTTTTCGGTAGTGATGGAAACAACACTATCTGAGGCAAGATGGTGCAGTTAAAGACTTGAACAAATAAGTCAAGGTTTGTTCAGAGTTCAATAGAGCAAGGAAGTTGTAAGTAACAACGCCCACAAGCTAATAACTCTGGTCGTCAGCAGCTGATTAGGAACGATCAACTCAATCCCAACCAACCTCCAGGTTCTCAATGAACCTGCCCAACTCTCCGCAATCAAGCGCTTGAAGGGTACCAGATAACTGTGGGAGGCTGAACAAAACAAAAGCAATTTGTTTATGAAGCTCTAGAAGCAAATCAATAACAAATTTGAGCAAGAATATCCCAACACTTCTCAAGGGACTCAAGAATAGTGTAGCAAAATTCAACCTTAAAGAAGAAGGGAGGTATAACACTCCAGGTTTTAAGCTTAATAAAACCTCTTCAATCAAACGTGATTGGCTCCAGAAAGATGATCAAGGAGAGATCAAGACCAGTATGGTCGGAAAAAGGGATCAGAGTGGTATAACACACTCAAGAATTCAGACAGACAGGAATTCTTCTTCAACCAGCAAGGCTATTGGTTGGTGATAAGGATCAAGGTCACAAGGCGCAGAGTTTGAGTATGGAGGCTCAAAGGATCAAGGGGCAATCATAGATATACCCGGATAAATTGCTCAGATAAGTGGGGAATGATGCCCATGGATAAGTTTGATTATGATGATGGTCTCATTGGATGCTAGAATGATGATGATAGGATCCTGGAGTCCTCTGCCGGGCCAAAAGGCAGGGGGGAGCCCCTCTTTTTATAGACATGAGGCCCTGTATACTATGTACAAGAGATACTACAAATAGGTGCGGGAAAATGAAAAAAAAAAGATGAGATGAGAGGGAAAAAAAAGAAATGTTGCCCGCGTCAAGAATGACCGCGGACAACCAGATGGACACCCGCGACAGCGGTCGCGGGTGTCCACAACGGCTGTTTTTGCCTGATCGGCGGCGACAACGGCTGTCGTCGCCTGATCGGCGGCGACAACGGCTGTCGTCGCCTGATCGGCGGCGACAACGGCTGTCGTCGCCTGATCGGCGGCGACAACGGCTGTCGTCGCCTGATTGGCGCCGACAGCGGGGTGAAGGTTCCGACGGCCGCGAGCGGTAGCTCGCGGTCGTCGGGCGGATCAGATGATGGGCGAGGTTGAGGTAGTTGTGATCAAAATCGACGACCGGATTTTAGGAGGATGATCAACTGTGGTGACGATTTTTGATGGGTTCGACGAAGAGTTGAAACTAGGGACAATTGGATGACTCAGTTGATTGAGCAAATGCAACGAGGAAGAGTAAGAAGAAGCGATTGATGAGGGGGAGGGTGATGGTGAGGATGAAGAGGATGAGGATGATTGATCAGAATTTGCTTGATGGCAAGAGTAAGATTTGATGGGCGGAAGGCTGGAATGACAATTCAACATGATCGGTGATGAGTGTTGGGTGACTGGAGTAAGTGGCAGTCCAGCCAAACTTGACACCAAAGGAGGGGTAAAAGAAGCTGGAAGTAAGAATGGTTTGAGACCAGTCGAGCGAGCCTCTAGAGGACTCGTTAGGGAGTTTAAGGCTGATGGGTCAGATTGGATGGTCTCCGCGGATGGGTTCAAAGTGGGTGTGGTGGTTCTGTCACTATCCGCTTGACTTGGACTCATCTGCGAATTAGTTGTGCCAACGGTCATGCCTGATGATGAAATGGTTGATGAGCTGGATGGGGATCGGTTGAGAATGCTGATATTCAAGTACCTGGTATTGGTCTGAATCGACTTTAATTGAGTTGATCATGGCCTTGGAACTGACTCTTGATCACAAACAGGCGCGTCGACGATTGGTGTGAATTTCTCAGGGAGCTCTGGAGTTTCTTCAGATTCTTCGATTCCTTCCAATGGATGTTGAAGTTGGACCGAGATCGTAATGCCGTTATCATCAGCGGCCCTTGACATTGAACTGTTGAGTGAGGCAGTTGGGGTGGTCATCAAGGTGGTCGCAGTTTTAGAAGAAGAGGCAGATGATGATGATGATGACGATGATGGGAGTGGGGAGATCAAATTGATGGTTGACGATTGCTCGCGTCGCCAAAAGTCAGGGCCGCGAGCGCGACAAGTAGGAGTTGAACATAGGAGGGGGGGGATTGAAGCGGAGAGACAGGCAAGAGGCCTGTCCTAGACCGCTAGGACAAGGAGAAGTTGAGAGATGGGGGGAAATGAAGGAAATATATATATTTTTTTTTTTTTTTTTTTTTCATTGGCCGTGGTGTCCCGGATTGGTCACCACAACGCTTGCTTCGCGGTGGTCAACATATGCTTGTAGAGGTCAATGACAATGTCACTTTGTGAGGACATATGATGAATGAGTAACCAACTACAAGCATGCAGGGACTGAGGTCCTGAAGACTGCATGAAAGCATTGATCATATCTCAACACTCTTGACTTGGCCATCCAGGTGAAAGGAATATCAAATAACTCTTTCCTAAAGCTTCTACCTCAACTGGCAAGGCCCTGAGTGGATGCAATGTATGCTGAACTGCCAAATGCACTGCAAATCTGTTCAATCACCATTTCAAGAAGGTTTCACTACCACTTGAAGCATTCATCTCAATATTGTGGACCTATCTCTCCAATTACACCAAGAAGGTTCAGCTACTTTCTCACCATAGTCAACAAGTACACCAACTATGTTACAGTCTCACTCCTCAAAAATAAAAGCAATGCAACCAAGGCCATTGTGAATTACATTTTCAGAGCTGAAAAAATCACTGGCTGCAAAGTCAAGGCCCTGACCTCAGACAATGGAGGGGAATTTATTGGTCAAGAATTGTCCAGCCACCTTACCCGCCTAGATATCATCCACAATTTCTTGCCACCACACACCCCCCAACACAACGGTATTGCAGAGCAAATGAAACAGACTCTCCTGGAAAAGACCCATTGCTTACTTCTTCAAAGCCAGTTCCCAAAATGCTTTTGGGGGGAGGCTGTCATTCCTGCAGCAAACCTAATCAATATCTTACCATCTTCCTCCAACAACAAAAGAACTCCCTTCAATGTGTGGACCAACCAATCATTCAACTACAACTTCCTTCAAACTTTTGGGTGTAAGGTCAGCTTCCTTGATCCAAAGACCAATTGGACCTCAAAGCTGGAACCTCCTTGACTCATTGTTTTCCTGCTAGGGTATTTACATAACTTCTCAAGCTACAAAGTGTGGGCTCCTATGAGTAAGAAGGAGGTAATTACCTGCACCCTCAGGTTCCACAAAAACAAATTCATCAATTGGCCAAACCAATCAACTGAGGACAGAATCCAATCACCTGATGAACTGTGTGTTGAGCAACCGCTCTCAACCATCCCAAATAGGCTAACCCCTGCAAATGAAAGTGAACAATGCACTTTGCCAGAGGAGGTTGGAAAAAAGCAGAATTTGCAAGAGCCAAGTTCCATTGTTTCACCAGTATTGGCCGATCTGTCTCCACTTCACATCATAAATCATCCTCGACACCCTGGCTCAAATATCAGTCAACTGGGAACATCTCTACTCACCTACGTTGAAGAAGATGAGCCAACCAAACTGGACCAGGCTCTTAACTCAAGGAATTGGCTTTAATGGATCAAAGCAATGAACCGGGAGCTTCTCAACATTCTTACCTTTTGATTCTGGGAAGAATTCAAGATCTCCAAGGTTGTGGACCTGGTTAAATGCATCTGGGTTTTCAAAAAAAAGAGAGACAAGAAAAAAAATAGTTGAGTTCAAGGCCAGGCTGTGTGCACAGGGATTCAACCACAAATTGGGTTATAATTACCATGACTCCTTTTCTCCCACAGGTGAAAAGGCTTCTCTTTGACTGCTTATTTTATTTGCGGCTCAACACAACCGCGCTTTCACCAAATCAAGGTCAAATCGGCATTTATGAATGCCCAGATTGACAAATTGGTCTATTTAACCCCGTCATCAAATCCCAGCCTTGGAACAGACAAGGTTCTCAAGCTCCTCAAGGTGCTCTATGGCCTGAAGCAATCCCCAAGAGCCTGGTATCAGTATCTCTCAGATTGGCTTAAATAAAAGTGAAAACAACAAGTGTTTCTTCTGGGATGCTACCACATGGCTATATGTACGCATTGACAACATTGCAATCTTCAGCAAGGTCCCCTCTCTATTTATCAAAAAAATCAAATCCCAGTTTGAAATCAAGGACCTGGGACCAGAAAAAGTATTACTGGGTATGAATTTCAAGCAGACACCCAACAAAATCAAGCTCTTGCAGCGCATGTACATCAAAGGAATGGTCAAAAAGTATAAGCTTAGAAAAAAAAAGGTTCTTGACTCCAATACAACCGTACTCAAAGCTTGCATTGTCAACACTTGCCAAACACAAGGATTTTGTGAAAAATAAACTGGACTACCAAAAACTGGTGGGAGAACTCAACTATTTCAGCTGCAACACGGGCCCAGACATCAATTTTGCTTCCAATGACCTGTCTCAATTTCTTTAACAACTAAATCAGCTGCACTACAAAGCAGCGCCTTGCTCCACTACCTTCAACAAATGGCAAACCTGGGGCTGTTGCACATTAAGTCACAGTTTCCCAACCAATCCAAACAATATCAAAGATCACTTCCAGTCAACCTCAATTGAAAAACAAGAAAGAGTATTTCAGGACTTTCTAACACTCACCTTTTATGAAAAAATCAAAATCTTTCTCAAAAATCTAGCTCATCACCGGAGGGCAATGAGATCAGTAGGCATTAAAATTGGAATTCCAAAGTACTTTGAACTAAATTAAAACTTATTAGAAGAAGTAATAGTGGATTGAATTCCAAAACGTCTTGAAAATATCAAAGACCATCTCACAATTCATCAAAATTTGACTCTAGACATCATACAGCAATACCTGTAAAACAAATCCAGGGGAACTGTAGTAATGGGTACGACCCACACAATCAAACAAGAAGCTGCTCTCATATCAAGAGGAGATCACAAATGCAAAAATGGGGAACACAACCCTAATTCATGGAACAATATTCACAGATGTTGGGAACATCATCCCAAATTGAGGAAGAGTGCCAAAGAAAGAGTTGAAAAAAAAATCCAAAAAAGGCAAAAGGAGACCCACAGCTAATACATGATGGAATCAAGAACTAAAAGGATGTCATTGGAAGTGAGTAACTGATAAGAAAAAACAGATAAAAGGAAAAACAAAATCTCTGAGAAAGTTACCTAAAAGGACCAGACAGACTCTGGTGATGAGGAGAAATATAGCAGAGGAAACAACAGCAGAAAAGGAAACTTCAATTCTTGTGATTTGTCAATAGCGTAGCGGGTTGGTTGGATGGTGAGGCAGATTTGGTTGGGGACCATCTGATGGGAAAGCTTGGTGAATCAGTTGATTGGATGAGATGAGGCCTTGAGGAGAATCTGATTGTAGCTTACCTGAATCAGATACCAGGGGTCAGTGGTGCAATCTCATGGTTGCACAAGGAGAGCATTCCCCAGGATCAGGGTCAGGAAGCAGGCTTTATGGGTGAGCAAGCTTGAGGTGAGCTTGGATTGGAGCATTTGCAGCGGCTTTTCAAGTTGTTGCAGGCTGCTTTGAGGGTGAGAGCTGACAGACAGGAGACCAGACAGGAGATAGGAGGAGGGACATGACACCCGTGAGAAAAAATGGCGGACAAGAGAATAGAACATGGAAAATAGAAAGTAGAGAGCGCAGTGGAGTGGAAAAAGCAACAGAGATAAAAAGATGATTTGAGCATATTCATGAGCATGCTGTAATTATTCCAACATCCTCACTTGCTCAAATCAGGCTTTAACATTGAGCCTTTGCAGCTTCTGCTGCAGCGCCATTTGGGAGACCGGTTTGGTTAAGAAGTTGGTGATGTTTTCCTTTGACGGAAACTTCTGGAGTTTGATTTCCTGCTTGAGGATTTCATTTCAAATGAAGTGAAATTGGAGTTCAATTTGCTTGGTATGGAAGCTGGCATGGTTTGCCTTGTTGAGTGCCAGCTTGATAGCGCCTTTGTTATCTTCAAATACTGCAGTTTTCTTTCCAGCCTCTCTGGGGGCAATGTCAAAGAGAAGAGATTTGATCCACTTGATGTCCTTCACAGCGTCCCTGGGAGCCTTATATTCAGCCTTGGTGGTGGAGAGGGATAGCGTTGGTTGCTTCTTGCACCTCCAGAGCACCATTCCTCCCAGCCACTGGATTGCCACACCTGTTATCAAGGGGCGCTTGCTGGGGCACGTAGCCCAGTCAGCATCCACATGAGCAACCATGTTGTTGAAGGCAGTAATTGAACAGAAAAAGAGACCCAAGGAGCTGGAGTGTTGGATATAGTTTAGAACCTGTAGCCCTGCCTGGTAGTGGTGGATATTGGGTTTGAAAAGAATTTGAGAAAGATAGTTCACCACAAAAGTTATGTCTGGTCAGGTGCAGATGCTGATGTGCTTCCATTCTCCAATGATTTTACTGTAGTTGGCCCCTGATGAGAGGAAATCCAGGTGATCCTCTTCACTGGAAGGGAAAAGTTTTCCGTTTGGCTTGATAGCGGTGGAGAACATTTGGTGAGTGGGAAGAGGATATTGAGCACATATGTGCCGAATGTACAATTTCTTGTGAATTTTGAAGCCGTTGTCCAGGTGAACAAAATTCATTCCAAGCAGGAGGGAGGTGTTGAATAAATCACTCTGCCTCTTTTCTTTTTCTTTTCTCTTTCTTCTTCTTCTATTTGTCTTCTATTTTTCCTTCTATTTTTCCTCTTTCTTTATCCAGTTTCTTTTACTGTCTCTTTCATGCCCGCGCGCCTCTAGTTACTATCACAAGTCTACCTTTACATGTCACACCCATGTCCCTCAACTTATCTCTACTCTCTTCAAATGCGCAACTCTCTTTCCTTCTCTTCTCTTGTGATTCTTCCTTTCAATCTCTCATTCTCCTCATCATCTTCAACCACCACTCACCCACTTGCAACTCCTCAAACCCAAATTCTCAACTCAACTCATTTTCAAGTCCTGACTGGTAAGAATTTTGATTGTCATCATCTTTCTCACATCAAAAAAGTCTAACGCTCTATTCTCAATTCTTTCAAAGTTTTTTATTACCATTTCTCCATCTCTTATCTTTCCACCGTCAACCATATCTCAGAAGAACTTGGCAATTCTTAACTTCTTTAATTTGCTCAATGTTTGTTCTTTTCTTCAAATCTTTATCTCTTTTCTTATTTTTCCTCTTTCTATCTTTCTTTCCTTTTCATAAAGAATGTTTGTTTTGGCACAGCCCTCTTTTTTCAATATTCATAAAATTCATTCACAGCAATTCAACACGGTTAAAAGCCAAACATCCGTCCAACAAATCTAACCAAAGCAATGGAGGGATCCAGAAATGATGGCTTCAGAAAAATAATTCTCAAGGCCGCTCTTGAAGCCATTCCTATACTCTTGGACAAAAACTATTCAATATGGAAAGAAAAAATGTCCATGCTTCTAGAGCTGAAAGGCATCAAGGAAGCCCTGGAAGATGATTCAAAAAGTCTCAGCTTGGTCAAGGATATGGAAACCAGAGTCATTCTTCTCTCACGTATTGACTCCATTACCCACAATAATGTGGTGAACCCGGCAAAAATCTCATTGGCTTGACTTCTTTGGAAAACAATCAAAGAACGCTTTGCCTCCTCCCAAACCACCAATTTTGCCCACATTTTCAACGAGTTCCTTTACCAACAATTCAAACCAGACGCGATTAATCATTTCATCACCAAAACTAAAATCTCTCTCAAAAAGATGGTTGATGTTGGAATAGATCTTCCCAACAATATTCTTGCCTACCTCATTCTATTCAAATTCCCCCCTTCTCTCCACTCCTTACATCAACAAATTATGCACTCACATAAAATAGTCACTATGGATCTTGTTCTTAACCACCTCACTCAGCTAGACAACAAAACCAAGGTGAAATCTAAAGAAACCAAGCTCGGCAACACGGCTCTTATTTCTTCTCGGCCAACTAAGAAACCAGTCCCAGCAGAATTCAGATGCACAAGGGGATATCAAAACCCTCAATCACCCAATCATCCTGAAAGCAAGTGCTGACATCTCCACAAACATCTTGCTCCTGATTGGTGGAAAGAATCACAAGTTTGGTGCAGAGCTCAACTCAACTCCCAATCAAAGACAAAAGAAGTTGCTCATTACGTGACCCTGCTCACCAAGTGGATCAAAGAAATCAATCCGTTAAATCAAATCATCATTGACTCTGGAGCTTCATGCCACATGTTCAACTCTCATCTCTTCTTCACCCATCCCAACAATCTCACCACTGACAACTTCATAAATACCGGGAAAGAAGGAGCCAGGTTACCCATCAAGGGCAAAGGTGTTGTCAAACTGTCCTGGAAGGGCTCTTCAGTCACTCTTAGCAACTGCCTTTACGTCCCCAATCTCGTGGTCAACTTAATAAGTCTGGTGAACTAATCTTCTCCAAGAATTGTACTCTCTTGTCCTCCAAGAATCAATTCTCCCTTTTTGCCGGATCTGAACGTGCTTTTTATGGATTCATCCAAGAGAACCTCTTTGTGCTTAACCCACCTTCTTGAATTGGCAACAAAGCGAAATTCTGCCATCTTTTACTTAAAGATCCAGATCTAACTCAAATCAAATCCTTGGATCAATCCTTCGGTCATGCCAGTGCATCCTGTCTCAAGAATCTCTTCCCATCCCTATCCTCCAAAAATATCTCCAAATTCCAATGCAAAGACTGCGTCTTCTCCAAAATTTCAAAAACACCTTTCAAGAATACTTTGATGTGTTCCTCAAGACCTTTTGAACCCCTCCATGTGGACTTGACAGGTCCCATCAATCCCTCTTTGCAAAACAATATGAATTATATCATGACTGTGATTGATAACTTTTCTGGATACATTGCAGCAATTCCTCTTCAATACAAGTCCGACGCCTCCCTTCAACTGAAGATCATCTTAAACCATGAGAAGCACAAACGGGATTGTTTTCCGGCCACCATTTGCACTGACAGAGGCGGCAAATTCACATTGTCTGAACTTAAGGACTTCTTTAAAATTAACTCCATCCAACATCAAATCTCAAAACCGTACCATCACGAGCACAACGGAAAGGTGGAAAGAGCCAATTGTAAACTAACCAAATCAATAAGAGCCATCCTACAAAGCTCAAAGCTTCATCTCAATCCTTGGGAGGAAGTTGCCAAATCCACCAGTCTTTCATTGAATCAAATCCCTAAATCTCCCCATTCTCCGTCTCCTTACCAACTTTTCTTTGAAAAATCCCTTCCTACCAGTTACTTTCACCCCATTGGGTGCAAATTTGTTTATCTCAACAACAAAATCAATCGCGGTAAAAAATTCAAGGACCGTGGTCTTTCAGGCACCCTTATGGGTTATAAACCAAATTTCCTGTCATATCAAATCTTAAAACCTGACAATTCTATAATTTCCTCCAAACATGTTTGATTTCTCAAGTTCGACAATCTTTCCCCAATCTCCTCCAACTCCAATACCTCCCAAAATCGCCTGCAAATTAAGATTGATGACAACCTTTCCAAATTTCCTACAATCCTGTCTTCTCCTATCTCACCTTCCAATGACATCCATCCTCAATCTTCTTCCAACAATCCATTCTCTTCTCCCGTCCTTCCTCCCAAACCCCGTAACAATCCTCCCTCCAATTCCAAGTCCAATCCTTCTGAAGAAGTGGCTGAACAGCTTGTTCCCAGCTATGCTCTTCAAGATCAATTGAGCTTAAATCATCCTCATTGTTAGGGGTACCATCATTATTATTACGTCCCCAGGACATACAAACAAGCAAAAAGATGCCACAACAGTCCAAAATGGGAAGCCTCCATGGATTTCAAACTGAACGGCATAGAATCTCTCGGCGTCTGGGAAGATTATAAGGGTCCCAAGCCCATTAACCCTCTCAATAAAACATGGGTCTATTGCCTTAAATACAATTGCCACGGGGATCCCTTAGTTTATAAAAGCAGATTGTGTGTTCAAGGATTTCACCAAATCTACGGCCTAGATTTTCAAGATAATTTTTCCCCTACTGGAAAGCCCGCCTCTCTTTGCATCGGGTTGCTTTTTGGCTTGTTTCATTCCCTTCCTATCTCTCAATTTGATTTAAAGAGCACCTTTCTCCATGCACCATTATACAACAAAGTTATCATCAAGAAACCCAAGGGCTCAAACAGGAAATCCAACTACCTCATCTTGCAAAAATTGCTCTAAGGCTTGAAGCAAGCACCTTCCAATTGGTTCAATACCCTTACGTCTTGGATTTGAGAACAAGGGTTCCACAAATCTATCTCGGACCCTTGTTTATACTTACACTCAGATTCCAACTTGGTTCTTTTCTTTCATGTCAATGACCTTATCCTTGTTGGCACTGGGAATGAATTCAAGAACAATTTTCTCAAACGTTTTCCTAATTCAAGTCACCATGAACCAAACACAATCCTTGGAATGAAATACAAATGTTTAAACAATAAAATTCAACTATCTCGAACCAAACATATCAAACACGGGCTTGAAGAACTGAACATGAGCAATTGCAAACCCGCCTTGATCCCTCTTACTTCCAATATAAATCTTACTCCAGCCAGCAACAAAGAACATGAAGAGTTCAAAGCATTAAAAATCAATTATTGATCAGCTGTCTTCCTCATCAACTACATCGCCTGCTTAACTCACCACAATCTCAGCTTTTCCGTTTCAAGTCTCGCAAGGTTTTGCAAAAAACCTGGTATTCATCACTGGAGAGAAGTTAAAAGATGTTGTAAATATTTAAAGGCTACAAAATATCTCAAACTCATGCTTCAAGTTCATCATACCAACCCTAAAATTCAATGCTACAAAGAAGCCACCTGGAGCCACAACCAGGAAACAAGAAGATCCCAATCAGTTCATCTTTCTCTTCTGATCAACTCTCTCATCTCTTGGATTAGCTATTGGCAACCTAACGTCACCCACTCAACTACAGAAGCCAAATTGAATCCTCTTGTTGACTCATTTCTGGAAGCAATCTGGATGAGGGGACTTGTGGCAAAACTTTGGAAATCAAAAAAAATTCCAAGTCAACACTTCACTGACAACAAGGGTCTCAACGACAAGCTCAAGAAATTCGGTTGCAATCTTCAAACTTGTCACATTGATATCAAAACCAAGGCTCTCTAACAAGAACTCAAACTTGGAAATCTTACTATAGAATTAATTCCTTCCACCAATATGAAGGCCAATGGTCTTACTAAAGCTCTTCCTCTCTGTTTCCTCATCTCTCTCTTACATTCAATAAACCCTTCCCATTCTACTCCAACATAAGTCTTACAAGTCACGGGGGGTGTTGAATAAATCACTCTCCCTCTTTTCTTTTTCTTTTCTCTTTCTTCTTCTTCTATTTTTCTTCTTTTTTTACTTCTATTTTTCCTCTTTCTTCATCCAGTTTCTTTTACTGTCTCTGTCATGTCCGCGCGCCTCTAGTTACTATCACAAGTCTACCTTTACATGTCACACCCATGTCTCTCAACTTATCTCTACTCTCTTCAAATGCGCAACTCTCTTTCCTTCTCTTCTCTTGTGATTCTTCCTTTCAATCTCTCATTCTCCTCATCATCTTCAACCACCACTCACCCACTTGCAACGCCTCAAACCCAAATTCTCAACTCAACTCATTGTCAAGTCCTGACTGGTAAGACTTGTGATTGTCATCATCTTTCTCACATCAACAAAGTCTAACTCTCTATTCCCAATTCTTCAAAGTCTTTTATTACCATTTCTCCATCTCTTATCTTTCCACCGTCAACCATATCTCAGAAGAACTTGGCAATTCTTAACTTCTTCAATTTGCTTGATGTTTGTTCTTTTCTTCAAATCTTTATCTCTTTTCTTATTTTTCCTCGTTCTATCTTTCTTTCCTTTTCTTAGCAAATTTTTGTTTTGGCACAGCCCTCTTTGTTCAATATTCATAAAATTCATTCACAGCAATTCAACAGGAGGCTGGACCAAGGTCCTTTTTTTTGAAGCAAGATGAGATTTCCATGAAAAAGCAGTCCGGATCACCACTGAAGATTGCAATTTTGTCCACATGCACATACTGGAAGGTGTCCACGCTTCAGAACATGCATTGATCATCCTTGCACCGGTAGAAGCCAACCTCCCCAAGCCATTTGCACAGTGTTTTGTACAAGGCAAGCGGAGCCTACTTGAGGACATATAGAGCCTTCCTTAAAGAGATTAACTTCCCATGAGCAACAGTGAGATTGGTTGGGGGTGAAATTTAAATTTCTTCTCAAAGGGGGGCCTTCAGAAAAGCAGCCTTCATGTCAATTTGGCAGAATTGGAGTTTTTTCAAGGCTGCAAGAGAAATGAGGAGTATGAGAGAGGTCTTGTTGCCGGTGGGTGAGAAAGTGGAGCTGAATTTGGAGCTGTACTCTTGATTGAAGCCTTGTATGCAAAGTCGGGCCTTGAACTCCATGATTTGATTTTGATCATCAGGTTTGGTCCTGAAGACCCAGATGCATTTGAGAGGTTTCTTCCCAGAAGGAAGGACCAATTCCTCCCATACTTTGTGTTGAAATTTCTGACATCTCTCAATCCTCTTCCTAATACAAATCACTGCTCTGCGGGGCCCCTTTTTCTTTCTCTACACTGTCTCTCAAATGTCACGCACACTTGACGCGCGCCCCGTACTCTATCTTAAAATCCTAAATGTCTACTTGTAAATTCAAGTGATGATTGGGTGTCTGTCACTGCATCCTGCTCTTCTCAACCACTATTTTCGCCTCTCTTCTTTCCAATATTTCCTTTTTCTTATTCATTGTCCTTACTTGTTTCCGCCTTTCATCACACTCAATGCGTTCACTCGAACTCTCTCAAACTCACAACCTCAACCTCAAGTCTTCAACCTCATCCTCTACCAGCCTTGTCTGGTAAGACTTCATCCAAATCTCTGGCCGATCTTATATCTTTCAAATCTAATCCTTCTTTCTCTTTTCCTTAGATTCTTGCCTCTTTTACTTCATCTTTCTTCTTTTGTCAGTGTCCCAACTCAATTAAACCTCTGTCATCAGCTCTGCGGTGTCTTGATGTTTGTTATTTTCTTCTTGCGTCTTACTTTTCCTTTTTCTTGTTGTTTCCTTACACTGATTTAACTTTATCTTCAGCCCTCTTAAAATCTTAATCTTTGTCATTTTCTTAGAATATACCTGAAATCCAACACGGTTAAAAGCCAAAGGCCATCCCGACCAACCCGATTGGACGAATGGAGGGATCAAACACCGATGGATTCCGCCAAATTATTCTCAAGGCTGCTCTCAAGGCTATCCCCATACTCACAGACAAAAATTATTCAATCTGGAAGGACAAAATGACAATTCTTCTAGAACTCAAAGGCGTTAAAGAGGAACTAGAGGACAATTCCAAAAGACTTAGCTCTACGGACGACATGGAAATTCGCGTTATTTTGCTCTCTCGCATTGATTCAGTTACTCACAATAATGTTGCAAACCCATCAAACATTTCATCAGCCAAGCTTTTATGGCAAAGTATCAAGGAACGATTCGCTTCTTCACAAAAGGCAAATCAAGCCAGAATCTTTAATGAATTACTATACCAACAATTCAAACCTGAGGCAATAAATAACTTCATTACCGACATCAAAATCTCCATGAAGAAAATGATAGATGTGGGCATTGATCTACCCGAGGATATTCTTTTGTATCTCATTCTTTTTAAATTTCCTTCATCTTTACAATCTCTCCATCAGAAAATCATGCACTCGGACAAAAGCATCTTTGTCAACCTAGTACTGAATCACTTAACACAATTAGAGAATGAATCAAAATACAAATCCAAGGAAATCAAGACAAATGATACTGCTCTAGTCGTTCCTCGAACTATTAAGAAACCCGTCCCACCCAAATTAAGATGCAAACAAGGCTTCCATAAACCAATGTCTCCCAATCATACAGAGGAAAAATGCTGGCATAAACACGAACATCTTGCTCCAGACTGGTGGAAGGAATTGCAAGCCAATTGGCGAGCTCAACTTAACTCTAATTCCAAAGGCAAGGAAATCGCCCACTACCACGCCCTACTGACCACGTGGATAGAAGAAATTAATCCTGTCAATTGAATTGTACTCGACTCCGGAGCTTCGTGCCATATGTTCAATTCTAACTACTTTTTTGAGGATCTTGATCCTTGCACCAATGGAGACTTTGTAAATACTGGAAAAGAAGGTTCCAGATTCTTGATTGAAGGAAAAGGGACTGTTTGTCTCATCTGGAAAAACTCTGTTGTCACTCTAACCAATTGTTTTTATGTTCCCCATCTTGTCATCAACCTCATAAGTCCTGGCCAATTAATATCCTCTAAAGGTTGCTCGCTTGTCTCTTACGGATCTCAATTCAAGCTCTTCTCCAAAAGTCGTCTTGCCTTTTCCGGGTTCATTCAAGGCAATCTCTTTGTTGTAAACACACCTTCTCTCGTTGGAACCAATCAAAAGTTTTGTCATCTCTCTCAAAAGGAACCTTCAACCAAGAATTTGAAATACATTCACAAATCTCTTGGACACGCTAGTCCTTATTGTTTGAAAAATCTCTTTCCAAATCTTTCTGCAAAGGCTATCTCTGAGTTTCAATGCGTGGATTGCTTTTTCTCAAAACTTTCAAAATCCTCTTTCAAAAATCAACATTCTCATGCGTCTAAGCATTTCAAACAACTCCATGTCAATCTCATTGGTCCCATAACTCCCAGCTCCAGAAGTCACATGAACTACATCATGTCCATAGTTGACAGCCACTTGGGATACATATCCGCCATTCCGCTTCAACATAAATCCGATGCGAGTGCACAATTAAAGATCATTCTTAACCACGAGCGCCAAATACGGAACTGCTTTCCTGCCATGATCTGTACCAATGGTGGAGGAGAGTTTTCCTCAACCGAGTTCAACAAATTCCTCACTTCAAAATCAATACGCCATTTAGTCTCTGAACCCTACCATCACAAGCACAATGGAAAGATTGAAAGGGCCAACAGAACTCTAACTCAATCTATTTGAGTGATTCTTTGAAGCTCCAAGCTTCCTCATAACCTGTGGGCCAAAATTTCCAAACGGTGTGTCTTGCTTTAAATAAAATTCCAAAAGAACCCCATTTCCAATCTCCCTATCAGATCTTTACTAATAAATTGCTACTGCATAGTTACTTTCATCCTGTCGGATCCAAAGTTGTCTACTTGGACAACAAAGTTTCTCAAGGCGAAAAATTCAAGGATTGAGGCCTTACAGGCAGTCTTGTGGGTTACAACCCCAATTTTCTTTCCTATTGAATTCTGACCCCTGAAAACTCAATTGTCTCATCCAAACATGAAAAATAATTAAAGATTCCTCTCCCTTCTCTCCTTCAAACTCCTCCTCTTCTCCTAATGCTGACTTTCCTCTCTTAATCAAGTTTGACGACAATCTCCCTTATCCATCTGTTCCCCAGTCTTCTATTTCTCTTCCCAACTCTCCAGAGAGACCTCAACTTCCCTCCACTCCTTCTCCTTCTCTCGATAACTCTCAACCTGAAGATGTTTCTTCCAATGACTTGTTCAACTCGTCTGAGGATCTGGCTTCTAAGTTAGATCCCAGATATGAAATTCAAGATCGCTCTTCACTGAATCCTCCACTCAGATATGGATACCATCACTATTACGTCCCGCAAACCTACAAACAAGCAAAACAATGCTTCGACTCTACCAGATGGGAAGCTTTGATGGATTCCGAATTGAACGGCATAGAAAATTTAAAGGTGTGGGACAATTACAATGAACCAGAACCAATTAACCCTCTCAACACCACCTGGGTCTATTGCCTCAAAGACAATTGCCACGGCGATCCCTTGGTCTACAAGAGTTGGTTATGCGTTCAGGGTTTTGATCAAATATATGGTCTCGACTATCTCAACATGTTTTCTCCTACAGGTAAAGCGGCATCTCTCAGAATTGCCCTTCTCTTTGGTCTTTTCCATTCTCTTCCCATCAGGCAATTCGACGTCAAAAGCGCCTTCTTACACGCACCTCTCAAGGACAAAGTCATCATCAAAACTCCAAAAGGAAGCAAACAAAAATCAAAATACCTTATTCTCAACAAGTTGCTCTATGGATTGAAACAATCCCCAGCGAATTGGTTCAACACTCTTTCGTCCTGGATTAAAGAGCAGGGCTTTCAAGAGTCCATTTAGGATCCCTGTTTATACATACACCCCAAGAGCAACTCCGTCCTATTCTTTCACGTTGACAATTTAATTCTTGTTGGCACGGGAGAAAACTTTCAAGATTCATTTCTCAATTGATTTCCAAACTTGAGCCATCATGAACCTAACACAATCCTTGGTATGAAATACAAGCAAATCAACAACAAAATTCTTCTTTCTCAACCAAAACACATTGATCATGGTCTGGAAGAATTAAAAATGACCAATTGCAAGCCTTCCTCCATTCCTCTTACCGTTAACGCTGGTCTAAATACCACATCAGACAACAATCACGAAGAATTTAAATCTTTAAAAATCAACTATTGATTGGCCGTTTTCCTTATGAACTATATAGCCTGCCTCACCCGACCAGACTTGAGTTTTGCAGTGTCTAGTCTTGCTAGATTCTGTGAAAAACCAGGTATGCGTCACTGGGGGGAAGTTAAACAATGTTGGAAGTATTTAAAGGCCACCAAAAACCTAAAACTTACCCTTCAAATCATCACTCCTAGCCCCTGAATCAAATGCTACAGCGATGCTACTTGGAGCGATGACCTTGAAACTCAATGTTCTCAATTGGGCCATATTTCACTACTCTTTGGGTCTCTTATCTCTTGGAGTAGCTACAGGCAAAGAAATGTTACACACTCTACGACGGAAGCAGAATTCAATCCACTGGTAGATTCCTTCTTGGAAGCTATCTGGATGAACAATTTAGTGACCGAACTTTGGAAGAAGAAATTTGAACCCAGCCTTCACTACATAGATAACAAAGGTCTAGAAGATAAACTCAAGAAATTTGAGTGAAACTCAAAAACACGTCATATAGATATCAAAACCAAAGCCCTACATGAAGAACTATCCATGGGCAAACTCATCATAAAGCTCATTTTTTTGTCTGAGATGAAAGCTGATGGGCTCACTAAAGCGCTTCCCTATCCCAGTATATCTCTTCTTCTTAATCTCATCAACCCTTCTTATTCTACGACTTCTTCAGTCATACCAGCCACGGGGGATGTTGGAATTTCTGACATCTCTCAATCCTCTTCCTAATACAAATCCCCGCTCTGTGGGGCCCCTTTTTCTTTCTCTACACTGTCTCTCAAATTTCACGCACACTTGACGCGCGCTCCGTACTCTATCTTAAAATCCTAAATGTCTACTTGTAAATTCAAGTGATGATTGGGTGTCTGTCACCGCATCCTGCTCTTCTCAACCACTATTTTCGCCTCTCTTCTTTCCAATCTTTCCTTTTTCTTATTTATTGTCCTTACTTGTTTCCGCCTTTCATTACACCCAATGCGTTCACTCAAACTCTCTCAAACTCACAACCTCAACCTCAAGTCTTCAACCTCATCCTCTACCAGCCTTGTCTGGTAAGACTTCACCCAAATCTCTGGAAGATCTTATATCTTTGTAATCTAATCCTTCTTTCTCTTTTCCTTAGATTCTTGCCTCTTTTACTTTATCTTTCTTCTTTTGTCAGCATTCCTACTCAATTAAACCTCTCTCATCAGCTCCGCGGTGTCTTGATGTTTGTTCTTTTCTTCTTGCGTCTTACTTTTCCTTTTTCTTGTTGTTTCCTTACACTGATTGAACTTTATCTTCAGCCCTCTTAAAATCTTAATCTTTGTCATTTTCTTAGAATCTACCTGAAATTCAACACTTTGTAGCTGATTAATTTTAGTTCTTTGTGCTTCATGGCCTCAATCCATTCATTGCGGTAGTTGGAATGGAGTGCCTTGTGTACATTCTGAGGATCTACGTAAGAATGGTCCACTATCAAGTAGACTGATGGCAGAACCACATTGAAGTGAGGCCTGCGTGGTTTTTTGATGATTTTAGCAGCAGAAAGTTTATTTTAACAGTGGATAGGAGGGGGAATGGTGCAATCAAGGGTCACAGGAATAGGAGCAGAGTGAAGGTGAGCAGGAGAAGGCAAGATAGAGTTGGGAATTGATTCAGGAGGGGTAATAGTGGGAAGAAGATTGGAAGGAATCAGGAAATCAGTTTCCTTGAACAACAAGCAGGGAGTTAAAGATGGATAAACAGATTTGTCAAAGGTGAGGTTGACAGACAGAAAAATTTGAAGGGAGTTCATATCCAGCAGGAAATATGAAAAGAAGTCATTGGCGTACCCAAGCATTATTGCCTTTTTGCCTGTGGGCTGAAATTTGAACGTCCTGTTAACTTTAGGGATTAGAGCATAGGCGGTGTGGAAACTTTAGAGGTTATCCCTCACGAAGTTGTCCCTAGTTACGGGATCGATGGTTCTAGCGTGTGTAAGACCGAGAATGCTTCCTTTCCTTTTCTCCGAGAGAGAGAGAGAGAGAGAGAGAGTGAGAGAGATAGTAAGATAGAGATATATCGTCCGATGGATGTCCCCCTACAACCCAGAGTCGAGGGGAAGGGTATTTGAGCCCTCCCCCTCAACCCTAACCTAAGCACAAGCACAAAGACAGACTGGCAACCATGAAGAAGGAACCCTAGACCCAGAACCCTGACCCATCCCCCAACCCATACCCATACCCTATCCCCGCCAGCTTGCCTGTCATTAAGCGCATCCGGTTCGTCTTTTTGTGGCGCGGCCCTCTGCCGCGCGATACCCAAAGTTCGCCGCGCTTGCGCGCATCCACCCGGCGCGCCGTCGTGGATTTCCTGTCCCGTGGCCGGCCCGCGCTTGCGTGCGGCTGCCCACGCATATAGCCCCGCTGTCGCCCCGCTTTTTCCTCCCCCCACTAGCCGTTCCGAGAACCTGGTTGGCCCAGCTCCATCCATGAGTTGGACATCCAAGCGGGTCGCGGCGCGCCTCCCTTAGTCAGGCCCGGCCCGCAGTCGCGTGCTCAATCCCGCCGCGCCCACTGCTGAGCCCGCAGTGGCTACTGCTGAACCCGCAGCGGCTACTGCTGAGGACCGGCGCACCCCCACTGCTGAGCCTAACCTACCAGATGCTGAGCGCACAGGCCGCGACGCAGTCCCCAACCCGAGGCTATATAATGACACCACATCCCCCCCCAACTTGAGTTCTGTCCCCAGAGGTCCCTTCCCATCGCCACCTCGACTACCCGCACCCTGCTCCTCCCTACCCACTCCTCTTCTCACACTCCACCAACTCCCCTCCCACGCTCATTGCCGTCATGCTCCCCTGCAAATTCTGCGCCCAGAATGGGCACGCGTGCTTGATTGCTCCTGGTCGACGCGCCTGTGTCGCTTGCCGTCGCGGCCATTGCCGTTGCTTGCTTAGCGATGGCATGCCCCAAGCTCCCCCCAACTTTGGCTCCCCCCCCAGGCTGCGCAAAAGGGCTCGTCCCGGCCCGTTTGTGGTTTCGGACGACAACACCATCTTGGAGGACTCGTGGACTCCGCCGGGCTCCCCTTCCTGCCGCCCTCCGCCGAGCAAGGGTCGCGACTCGGCTTCCCCCTTTCGCCGCGCGGGACCGCCGCAGAAGGAGGATTTCTCGTCCGTTGACGACTATTGGAGGGCCGTACAATTCTGGTTGGACCGCGTTTGGATGAGGGAAGGGGCGAGGGACCCGCGACTCGATGAGATTCTCCGGCGTCGCGCTGCTGCAGCCCCAGTTCCCCCTCCGGCACCTACACCGGCTCCTTCCGCCCCGGCTCCACAAGGTACTCCACCGCCGCCCGCGTCACCAGCGGTCTTGGATGGGAGGCCTACTACTCCGGAGGTCCCTCCTCCGCTGTCCCCGATCATCGTTCCGTCATCGCCCCCAGATGGACCAAGCCCTCCGCGCGATGCCCCGGGGACCCCCTCATCACCTCCTCGCTCGTTTGGATCAAGCCCCGTCCCAGCACCGGCACCGCCTTCCCTCAATTCCCCCAAGATCCCGGAGATCCCGGTCGTGATGGCACTCCCGGCGGCTGGCTTCGAGGCTTTCGCGGAACGGTCGACCGCGATGCTCCGCAACTTCCTGGCGACCCCCGGAGCCCAATCCTCCGAATCCCGGCACGAGTTCTTGGCGTCTTACCGGGCCCTACTGGCATCATCGAGGGCGGACATGGAGGAAATGATGCGAATGGCTTAGACGCCCCCACCCCCTTCCTTTTCTCCCTTCCCGCCTACTTTTCTTATCCTATTGTTGTACCGCGTTCGTTGGAGAAATACATATTGCTGCGCGAGGAAAAGAAAGGGCCGCGTCCGCGCGTCCGGGTGGAAAGTGAGTAAAAGACCAAGAGCCACGTCCGCGTGAGAAGTGAGTGTGAGTGAGGTTGAGGTTGAGATCCACGTCCGTGCGCTCCCTCCGTGAGAAACCGTAAGTGACCAGTTATTCCAAGAAAAGAGGTACCTGGACCGCCCCAGACGGACTGCCACACAGTTCCCCGTACCCGTACTACAAAACAAAACAAACACCGCGCCGACAGCGCGCGCTCACAACCGGGAGTTTAAGGGAGAAGCGATGGGAACGAACATTCTGGGGTGTCTAGTTGTTCCGGCTGTGAAATGGCTAGAGCACCCCCTTACCAAGCTAAGCTTTAATCCGCGTCCATACCATCCCTGACCGTCGCGCCCATCCGTTGAAGAAAGAAACAGGAGAGAAACAGACAAAAAAGGAAAGAAAACAGCCCGAATCCAAAGAAGAGAAAGAAAATATCCTATATTTATTATTTCATTCATATTTTATTTTATTTTATTTGATTTTTTTTTTATTGTTTATTTATTTTTTTTTTTTTTGCAGAGCTTTTCGTCCCGCCATCCGTGCGCGGGGCTCGTCCTCGCGTTTGCGGGCCCGACGCCACGCCGCGCCCGCGTACCTGCAATAAATAAACCATAACCAGTACCAATCCAAAGCCAAGCCCAAACCAAAACATAAGGAAACAAACATTCTGGGGTGTCTAGTTGTCCCGGCTGTGAACCGGCTAGAACACCCCCCTCACCAAATAAAGCTTAACCACCTAGCGCCCCCCCCAGCTTGACAGCTGTCCCCAGCCGTCTGCAACCTCCTACTTCTCCGGGGTTGCGCGTCGCGCGCCGCTACTTTGCTATCCGAACAATCCGCGCCATTGTCCGACTCTGGAACCGCTTTGCCCCTGGGCCTCGAATCATCGCTCGCCGTCTCGTCGAAGGAAGTGGAACCGCGCGCGAAGAAGCGTTTCACGTGCGAAGCCGCGGCCTTCTGCTTAAGCGGCGTCCCGTCCAATTCCTCAAGTCCGTAGCTGCCGCCCAAGAACTTAGAGGCCACGCGGTACGGCCCGTTCCACCGGTTGGCGAAAAGCCGGCCCCACTGGGATTCCAGACTCCGATTATACAGCAGGACCAGGTCCCCCTTCCACAGCGGATCCCGGAGCTGATGGGAACAGCGCTCGTCCCAATAGCGGACTGACGCCGTCCGGGTTTTCTTCAACCGCTCCGCGGCCTTTCCCAAGGTCTCCTCATGCCTAAGGAGCTGTTCAGCCCGCGCCTCAATCAGATCCGCGGACGTCTTAACCTTCCACCAATCCACGCCCAAAAACGTGTTCAGCTCGATGTCCACGGGAAGCACCGGCCGCTGCCCGTAGAGTAGCTCGTAAGGCGAATACCCCGTCGACCGCTTCACGGAGATCCAATTGGCGAAAATGACCGCGGGGAGTGCCACCTGCCACTTTTTGCCGTCCTCACCGCACATTTTCACCAGGGCATCCTTGATTGGCTGATGCCCCGGCTTGATAATCCCCACACCCTCCGGGTAGTATTCCGTCACGCGGCCGAATTTCGCTCCACAACTCTGCACCAGCGTCATCAGGCGTCCCCAAAACTCCGCCCCTCCGTCGACGGTGACAAAGCGAAGCGACCCGTAGCGCGCAAACCAGTCTTCTTCCAGAAACTGAGCCACCTTTTCCGCCAATAGCTTTGCTAGGGGCCTTGCTTCCACCCACCCAGACAGATCTTCGTGCGCAACCAGCAAATACGCAAACTTACCCGCCTTGATGTGGACCACGTCCAGCAAAACGCGCCCGAACAGCGCGTCCTTGCCCGTGGGGCGGCCGACCTCCTTGGGCAGCCTCGAGCTTCGCCGTTGGCAGGCCTCGCACGACTTCACCCAGTCGCGCACCGCGCGAATGACCCCCGGCCACCAAAACCTCGCTTTCACCCTCCTCCGCGTCTCAACCTCACCCCGATGACCAAGGTCGTCGTGCAGACTTCCTACAATCACCTCCTGGTCGACCCTAGAAGTCGCGACAACAAGAGGCACGGAACCGCTCCGCCGCCATAACTGACCGTCCTGTAAGAAGAAGTTCAGAACCTTTCGCCTCACCCATCGGGCGACCGTTTCCGTCGTGCCCTCGGGGAACCGGAGATCCTGCAAATAAGAGCACAAGACCGCATAACGTCCCGACTGACGCAACGGAAGACAAACCGCCGCCTCCGTCTTTCCTACCCAAACAACCGGAGCTTCCACATCCAAGGGTTCCGCCCCCTCGTATGGGTCGTCCCGCGGGTACCGCGAGAGCGCGTCCGGCATCGTGAACGCCTTTCCTGGGATGTGCACCACGTTAAAGGAGAATAACTGGAGAAACTCTACCCATCTGGTCATGGGCGCGTTCGGCAGCATCGGTGAGTTAATCATTCGCGCCAAGGCCTCCGCGTCAACCAGGAGCTCAAAGTGCACGCCCCACAAGATGTGCTGCAACCGCCGTACAATCTTGGTGACACCGCACAGCTCCAACTTCGGCTGCGAATACTGACTCTCTGTCGCGGTAAAGGTGACCGATTCGTAGAGCACCGGCCTATCTTTTCCGTCCTCCTCCTGTGTTGAGACCCCCCCGGTGCCGAACTCACTAGAGTCCACCGCCAGGCGTATCCCTCCGGCGTCGTAATTGAGGTCCCGAAGGACAATGTCGCGCCCCACAATTTCCTTGAGCTTTGCGAAAGCGGCATTGCATCCCTCGGTCCACTTCCACTCCGCCCCCTTACGCGTCAATGCCCGCATTGGGCTCGCTACTTCCGCGAACCGCTTGATGAACATGCGGACGTAGCTGCACAACCCCAGAAACTGCAGGACGTGCGACACTGTCCGAGGGGTCGGCCATTCAAGAACCTTATTCTGCTTCTTCTCTGCTATTCGCCTCCTGTCGTAGGCCACGACATGCCCCAGTACTTTGAGCGCCGGAACGCAGACCACCAACTTTTTCCCGGACACAGTAAGGCCTGCCTCCTCAATTCGGAAGAGGACTTGTTCCAGAGTCTCCGCGTATTCCCAGACGAATCGCCGGATCGCGGGTGCATCCTCTAGGACCGCGCCCTCGTAGTCCGTTCTGGGGCCTTTAATGCCAGCGTCGTCGATGAAGATCTGTACGCCTTCCGGAAGGTCTTCGCGTAGTATCCAGGTCATTTGGGCTTGGTATACCGCCACTGAGTTGGTCGCACCTTGCGGTAGCCGCGTCAGCTGCATCCTCCCTAGCCCGGTTTCAAACGCCGTCAGTGGCCGCGAGTCAGGGTGGAGTTCTCGCTGGTCATATCCCCCCATCACGTCCACCAGCCCGTAGCAAGCGCGCCCGGCCATCAACTCCATAAATTCTTCCACGCGCGGGGGAAGCCCCGCGTCGCGAATAGTGAACGAATTTAGCCTCTGAAGGTCGTGAACAATCCTTAGCGACTTCCCGTCCTGCTTAACGACCGCAAAGATAGGACTCAAGTAGCTTGACCTGGATTGCTTGTAAAGCCCCGTCCTCACGCGCTCCCGCACCAGCTCCAGAAAGGGTTCCCAAACAGTACGGGGGATCGGAATCGGCTTGATTTTCCACGGTTCGTGAGGGACAGTGGGAATAACATAAGGGTCCCCGATCTCACCTCTCAACAACCCGCGCTCGTCCGGTCCAAAAGCAAGCGCCTTCTCCCTCATTACCAATACCGACACCAACAGATCCATCTCCTCCGCACTCAGTCATCCCGTCGGTCCAAAGTTAAGGGCGTCCACCCGCTTGTCCGTGATCCACACCGACCGCGTTACCCATCCATTCTTCCTAAGGGGCGTCTCCCACGGGTCGCGGGACCATGCGATTGGTCGTAAGGGTCCGTTGAGCCCCTGAGGCATTGGCTCGTTGCGCGGCCGGACTTTCCGCGCTACCGGTTTGTACTTGCCCGCGTTACACCCCGCCATCCAGACCCGATCGTCGCCGTCGTAAGTCCTAGTAATGACCAGACCGTGGCTTTTGCCTTTGCTCACGACTGTGGCACGATGATAGGGTTTTCAAAGCGTAGCGCCTTCCGGCAATGCATACTGAGGAATGGGACTTACTTCTGGCACCTGCGCCCCACGCGCGCCCTCCCCCGCTTGCTCCTCACCTGTCGGCCGCCCGTGCTGAGCCGGAGCCCGCTCCGCACGGTTCCCGCGGCCAACTAGGAAAAATTCTCCGCAGGGTAACCCTTACGGTCAACCCCCGCGCCGGACTCTTCTTTGCCGCCAGAAATTGGGTCCTGTACCCATTTCCCTCTCCCGTGATCGCAGATCGTTGTCTCGAACCGCGCTCCGAGCGAGTCTTCGACGGTCAGCGCCTCCGTTCCTTCCTCGGCGTTGAAGGCCATTTGGGCTCGGAACCCAAACATGAATGGCCGTCCTAAAATCACGTCTCCGCATTCCACTGAGAGAAATGACAGAGGCTTACAGACCTTGGCGACTTCCACCTCTTCCGCCTCTACTACCCCATCCACGCGGCGTTCCCCGCCATTTAACGCCCAAAGGCCCATCGCACACTTCCTCCGCACCAGACCGAGCTCTTCCACCAACCTTGATGGGAGCAGGTTGACCATCAACCCGCTATCCACCATTGCCCACACCTTCCGCCCGGCAATGGTCATTGCGACATAAGCAAGCGGGACGGATACCGACTTTGACCGGCACAGCTCGGGATCCATCTCCTCCTCCGCCACATTAACCCGCTGAACCGTCGTCCGCACCCGACCCTGACCACAATCTTTCAAGGCCTGGACCATCTCATTGACGACCGCGGGGGACACCGCCGCTAGCTCTTGTAGGGTCAGGGGTATTGGTGAGTCGTTCCCCATTACCCTTTGGACTATGTCCGCGGCCTTCTTCTTTCCTGCGGGATTAGAGGACAGCCCGTCCGAAATCGGTACTCGCGCGACTGGCTTTGAGGCCGTTGGTGGCTCGTCGACATCCATCGCAATACGCTCATTCATCGCCAATGCCCTGACTTTGGCCTCCACTCTCGGCGCTACCCAGGTTCCGGGCGCGGTGACAATCCCGAGCGAGACCCAAGCAGTCTCGGTCTTAGCCTTTGCTCTTTTCCGTACTTGCACCATTGGTGGCGGCTTGTCCTTGGTCAGGTCCACCAATTCACCCGTTGGAAATATGTACGTCATCCCGGATGCGCAAACAAGCCCTTCGTCCATATCCCGAGTGAGATCCTCACAAACTGACTTCCAGTGCCCTCTCTCCCCGCAATATGAACATCGCGGCGACCCGTACAATCCAGATGATCCGCTAGGGGGCTGGAACCCCTCCGCCATGTGAGGCGGCACCGCGCGCGGTTGAGAAGGAGCCGCCGGAAACGGTGCGGCTGCCGGAGCTGTCGGAGCCGGTGTCAGGTTGAGGAAAACCCTTATGTCCCGCAGAATCTCCGTTATCTCCCCAACTGATGGTCCCTGAGACTGCTGGGAAAGTCCGGCATGAGAGGGCATCGGCGGCCGTGCCGCCGGAGTTTGGTTGGGGGCCGGCGCCGAGATCGTGACCAATTTCTTGGAGGAAGACGTGTACGTTTGTGCCGTATCCGCGATGAGCTTGTCCAAATCAATTTCGCTTTCCACGGCTTGACGGATAACCGAAAGATCGGGGAGAATCGCGACGCTCCCATCCAGCGACCTCTTAACCAGGCCGTGGTTGTACAGGTATTGTTGCACTCTGGAACGGAGCTGGGGCGCGAGACCCCCCAGAAACGCCCCCTTCATGGCACCCGTCTGACCCGCGACGACCTCGTTCTTTGCAAGGTACCCGTAGATTCTCTCAAACCTTGACATATATTCCACTAATCCTTTGCGCAATCGCACCCCGCCATTCTCGATCGCCTCCTCCGCAGCTCGATCAAAGTCGCTTTCCCGAAACCGGGGTTCACGCTTCCCCCACCTTGCCAACATCTTGCTTTTCAACTTCCCCCAGTCTTGCCTCTCGTATCCAACCATTTCTTCCACGTCCCGCAGCTTCTCCTCCTCAGTAATGAACAGCACAATAGTCCGAACTTTATCCGCGCCTGACGCGCCCTCCGAGTCCGCGATCCCTTTGAACCTAGAGAGGAACCGCTCGACATCGGAGGTACTGAACCAAAGATGAGGGAAATCCCTCGGCCTCAACCAAACGCGGCAAGGGGCCTCTGCCGCCATGTCCAACGACCCTTCCAAGGGAGGAGCAAACCCGCTAACTCTAGGAGCATGAGCGGACGGCGGCAGAGGGGGTTGAGCAGCAGAGACGGGAGTCGGGCGTGGAGGGTAGGGAAGGGGAGCATTGGATCCCGGAGCAGTTGTCGGTAGCATTCTGCGTAATCTTCAAGAGACTGAGAACGGATCAAAAGTTCCCGGCCAGACCCCCAGATGTGGAAACTTTAGAGGTTATCCCTCACAAAGTTGTCCCTAGTTACGGGATTGATGGTTCTAGCGTCTGTAAGACCGAGAATGCTTCCTTTCCTTTTCTCCGAGAGAGAGAGAGAGAGAGAGAGAGTGAGAGAGATAGTAAGATAGAGATATATTGTCCGATGGATGTCCCCCTACAACCCAGAGTCAAGGGGAAGGGTACTTGAGCCCTCCCCCTCAACCCTAACCTAAGCACAAGCACAAAGACAGACTGGCAACCATGAAGAAGGAACCCTAGACCCAGAACCCTGACCCATCCCCCAACCCATACCCATACCCTATCCCCGCCAGCTTGCCTGTCATTACGCGCATCCGGTTTGTCTTTTTGTGGCGCGGCCCTCTGCCGCGCGATACCCAAAGTTCGCCGCGCTTGCGCGCATCCACCCGGCGCGCCGTTGTGGATTTCCCGTACCGTGGCCGGCCCGCGCTTGCGTGCGGCTGCCCACGCATATAGCCCCGCTGTCGCCCCGCTTTTTCCTCCCCCGACTAGCCGTTCCGAGAACCTGGTCGGCCCAGCTCCATCCATGAGTTGGACATCCAAGCGGGTCGCGGCCCGCCTCCCTTAGTCAGGCCCGGCCCGCAGTCGCGTGCTTGATCCCGCCGCGCCCACTGCTGAGCCCGCAGCGGCTACTGCTGAACCCGCAGCGGCTACTGCTGAGGACCGGCGCACCCCCACTGCTGAGCCTAACCTACCAGATGCTGAGCGCGCAGGCTGCGACGCAGTCCCCGACCCAAGGCTATATAATGACACCACAGCGGTACATCTAAATTGCTGGAGGCGGTTGTAGTTGAAATTTTGATTGTGCCACATCTGATAGGGAGTCTTTTCTCCGCAGGATTTGGAGGGGAGAGTGTTCAGAACATGAGCTGCAGTGTTAACAACTTTCTCCCAGTATTTTGGGGACAGATTGCTTTGATTCAGCAGGCATCTAGCCTTTTCCAAGATGAGAAAATTGGATCACTTTGCAAGGCTTTTCTGCTGAGGGGTGTAAGAGGGGGCAAAGTTTTGTATAATTCCTTTCTCTGGGTGGAATTTGTTAAAATACTTATGCATTTACGTGTGTTCTACGTATGAGTGTAATTAAAATGAGATGCACATATGGGCCTCTGCGACCAATTGGACACAAACACGGACCATACAGGCCCATGTGGATGTCACAGATTTGGGGAAACTGGCCTCAAAATGCGTTAAATAGGCCCAATGGTACACGGGTCCTAAGGGGCCTGGTGGGGTATATGGGCAAATACAGCCAGATGGGCTTGTATGGGCATGATTGGGCCCAAGGTTTTTTTTGGACATACTTGGTCAGACAGGCTGGCCCGCCAAAGGAGTCAATTCTCACATTTTGGGCTTGGGGTGGCCCATTGGGGCCGCCGCCCGTGTTGCAGCTCACTCAGGGCTACTGCCCATGATGGGCCCTCCTCAGGGCCACTTGTGTTCCTTGGTATGGCCCACGCGGGGCTGTTGCGCGGTGTGATGCCGCATGGGCCTGGCTTGTCGCGCCGGGCAACCAGCACCGCAGGACCCTTGGCCCCGGCTTTCTCCCCTCCCCTTGCTTGCCATGGCGAGGGGGATGGGGACGGGCTGGCTGGGTTAAACCAGCCAACCAACTGGTTGCAATGAGACAGTTGGTCAGGGCAGGGCGGATTTGATCACCCTCCTGCCCAGGAGACAATGGATCTGGCCGCAAGGAAAGCAACCGGATGTTAGGGGGGGGGGGTGTTTGACCACCCTCCCACCAGCAATGAGTGTTGCAAGGGAGCAAAAACAAAAGGGGTGCTCTCCCCCCCATTTACCAAGGGGGAGGAGCGACGGGCTGAGGGGACCTGACCACCCCCCAGCCCAATGACTTCTTTGACGAAAACTCCCTGGGGGTATTGACACCCAGGGCCCCTAGTGAGGGGATTTGACCGCCCCCACCAGGGATTTGAGAGAAAGAAGGGGGGGGAGGCATGTCTGCCGGTTACACCCCCCCTAGTGAGGTTGAAACTGGACCAAGGTGAGTCCTGGGTCCCACCTGGCCCATTTGAGGGGCCAGGGGCTGGCTGCATGAGGCAACTAGCCCATAAGTATGGTAATGAGGTCATCAGGGCTGGTTGTAACAGACAACCAGCCAGGGGATTGAACAGCAAAGGGGCTGGTTCAGCCCCATAACGTTGGAAACACAAGAATGGACCAAAATAGCCTGGTTGTAAGGGTTCAGGGACTGGCGCCATGCGGGATGATGTAGTCAAAAACAAGTAACAAGGCCTGTAGAGCCTGTAGAGCAGTTTTGGGGCGGAAAATTTTCCTTTTGGCTTGTTGTATCATGGGCTCACAAGAGGCCAATCTTTTGTACTTAAGGAGCTCTTCTCCCTGCTGTTTTCCATCATTCATTTATCATTGAATTGAATTCATCCGACGTATTGCCCCATTGTGAGAGCCCCATTAGCAACTATTGACACCCAGTGTCCAGCATTTCTTTTTCTTTAAATACTTCCCATTTGCCTAAGCTAATTGCTGGCCATAACTATAACAGAATTGTTTGAGTTCGGAGGAGATGAACTCCCCACCGTTGTTGGGGATGAGACATTTGATGACCTTCCCTGTTTGGCTTTTGGCTTTAGCCACATAATCCTTGATTGCCATGTGGGTGCCACATTTGTGTTTGAGCAGGGCCATAAACCTATTCCCAGAGAGCTTATTGGGGAGAGACAGGAATTAGTTGTAGCCAAGATTTTAGGTAGTTTGGATTGGACCCACTAGATCAAGGTGGAAAGACTCCAGATTCTTGGACACAGCTTTGAAGCAATGGTTGAAGGGGGTAGCGGTGCCTTTGCAGTTTTGGAAGATCTTGCATGGCATGAGATCTGAGTTATTGATTAAGCCAAGATTTTTGAGAGCGGAGGGACCAGGATGACCCAGGTGGGAGTGCCACACCAACAAGGAGTCCTTGAGCAGTACTTCAGGATGGTGTTTGGTGGAGAATCTGGTTCTGCAGAGTTTGGTAAGATGATTGGAGGTGGATCCAATTAACACAAAGTTGTTTCAATGCAATTTGAAGGCAGAGAAACCAACAGAGGAGAAGACCTTCTTTTTGGCCTTGAGTTTGGTAAGCAAGATGAGGCATTGATTGATTGTGGGGATCAGAAGCAAATTGTTCAGCTTAATGAATTCCCTTAATTGGTTAATCAATTTTGCTGAGGTGATGTGAGAAGCAGTGTGAATTGTTGGGAGAAGCCATTCCTACCTCTATCTTCACAGGGGGAGCATTGAAAAGATAACAGGGATTGTTGAGGATGTGGTGGCTGGCCCCTGAGTCTACAACAGGGAGGAAGGAAAGCGTTGGCTTGGGCGTCAGGTAGATCTGCAAATTGAAATGAAATTTGGGGCTTGGAGCATTGTTTACTGGTGTCTTGGTTGGTTTTTTGGTGGCATGGAGTTTAGTGATGGGACGTTTGTTCCAGTCAGGTCTCAAGTGGGGGTGGAGAAACCAACACTTGTCCTTGGGGTGTTCAGCAAGAGGATGGTGGTAATTTTTGCAGAAGGGGTGCTTTGGCTTTTTCCTTTGGGTGGATTTATGGAGAGCCGTAGACTGATTCATTGCGGGGGATGTCCTTGTGGGAGATGGTTTGCAAATATTCCAGGTGGGTGATTTCTTGGAGTTTTTTGAGAAAGCCGGTTGGATTGAGGAGCAAATTGTCATTTAGGATAATTGTTTCAACCATTTGGAAAAAGGAATTGGGGATTTTGGCCAAAATTGTGTAGCTTAGGATGTCTGAGGGGACTCCAAGGCGTATGACGGATAGTTTGTTCATCAGCTTCTGACATTCCTTGATGTAAGAGTTGAGGTTGCCTTTGTATTGAGAACATATGAAATGCAGCAAGATTCTGCTGTGGTTATTCAAGGATTCAGAGGCCTATCTGGACAGGATGGCATCCCAGATGGCATGAGGGTTGCTTTCATTTTCAGGATTGATGACTGCATCAAAGGCAGAGTCCCCTAAGTGCTGGATGATGAATTCTGCGGCTTTGAAGATTTTCTTTTTCTGTGGAGCAGACATGGGAACTGGAGGGGAATCTAGGACCAGGTCAAGAAGACCTATTTGTCTGAGGTAGCTCTTTATTTGAAGAAACAAGGCTGGAAAGTTTTATTCATTCAGAAGTGGAATGTTAAGTTTGGATTGGGGGTTGTCCTTGGTCTCTTACCTGCTTGATTGTCTGCTGGTCCTTGAAGTGATCTGGGACTATAAATCTTATGGATCAAGAACTAAAAGGATTTCATTGGTAGTGAGTAACTCAGAAGAGAACACAGA
The DNA here is from genome assembly GCA_025617555.3 of Puccinia polysora. NCBI lineage: Eukaryota > Fungi > Basidiomycota > Pucciniomycetes > Pucciniales > Pucciniaceae > Puccinia > Puccinia polysora. The sequence continues at coordinate 8,369,643 of CM062625.1, read as the reverse complement.
TAAAATGGAAAATAACAATCTCTGAGAAATTTACCTAAAAGGACCAGACAGATTCTGGTGATTAGGAGAAATTTAGCAGAGGAAACAACAGCATAAAAGGAAATTCAATTGTTGTGGTTTGTCAATAGCATAGCGGGTTGGTTGGATGGTGAGGCAGATTTGGTTGGGGACCATCTGATGGGAAAGCTTGGTGAATAAGTTGATTGGATGAGATGAGGCCTTGAGGAGAATCTGATTGTAGCTTACCTGACTCAGATACCATGGTTCAGTGGTGCAATCTCATGGTTGCACAAGGAGAGCATTCCCCAGGATCCGGGCCAGGAAGCAGGCTTTATGGGGGAGCAATCTTGAGGTGAGCTTGGATTGGAGCATTTTCAGGGGCTTTTCAAGTTGTTGCAGGCAGCTTTGAGGGTGAGAGCTGACAGACAGGAGACCAGACAGGAGACAGGAGGGGGGACATGACACCTGTGAGAAAAAAATGGCGGACAACAGAATAGAAAATGGAAAATAGAAAGTAGAGAGCGCAGTGGAGTGGAAAAATCAACAAAGATATGAAAAGATGATTTGAGTATATTAATGAGCATGCTGTAATTATTCCAACAAAAAAATCCAGCAACAGAATACAAACAAACAAGACAACAAAGAACCCAAAACTCTTATGGCTTTCATTTTCCATTGATTTGCTATGGCCTTAGCCACCCAAGGAATGAAAAACATAGCCTACCTCAATGGTGGTGCATCTAATCACATGATTGCCAAAAAAGATGCATTCTTCAACTATGTTAGCAATAAATCCAGAATTGAGTAGGAAAATTGTGAATTAATGAGCTGCAAAGGTTATGGAAAGGTCCTAGTGAAAACCTATTTTGGTAAAAATGAAGAATTCAATTTTCTTCACATCCCCAAACTTGCATGAACCCTTATCAGCAATGGGAAACTGTACCAGAAAGGTTATTACGTGAAACCTCCTAACAGCAAACGTAGGTTTAACATCAAAAATGGAAATAATTTTCTATTCAATGGATTTATTAAAGGAAAAATCTTTGTAATTAACTTTGAAATTACTCAAAGTGAGTCAGGAAAACTGCCAAACATCTCAAAATCTGAATTGGCAACAACTACTGATTTTGACCTCCTTCACCGCAAGGCGGGGCCTCCAAGTAACTAGTCACTTGCCAAAAATTTTGATATACCAAATATCTCTAAAAATTTTGAATCCTGTTGCCTGTCCAAATTAACTCACATTCCTTTCTCTTTATCCTTACCCTCTCCAACTGAACCACTATAGTACACTCACATGGATCTCAGTGGTCAAATCAAGCCTGTAACTGAAAATGGAGAAGAATACTACTTCAAGATTACCAATGATTTTACTTGTTACAAAGTTGTATATATTCTCCAAGGAAAGTCAGATTCTTTCACACCTTTTAAACTATTTCATGCAATGGCAACAAATATTCATTCCAAAAAAAATTGAAAATCAAGTTACAAATGGCTGAGGGTAATTGAACGCATGTGAATTCAAAACATTCTTGGAAGAGAATGTACACTCCAAAAAAGAACCCAGTAGCGGAAAGAGGAAACAGGACCACTACAGAAAAGGGAAGGGACCTTCTGAAAATGGCAAACTTTCCTCATAATTTATGGAACAAAGCAGTAATGACAGCTGTGTTCTACAAGAATATAAAACCAACTAGAAGGATCAAATGGAAAACTGCCTACAAGTTATTGTATGGCAGGGAGCTCAATCTATCATTACTACATCCATTTGCTTGTCAAGCATTGTAAGACTCCAAACAGTGCCAAGCCGCAGGTAAATCTGTAGAGGGGAAAGGTGCTGTTTAGGCTGCCCTCCTAACAGTTACAAAATATTAAAATGTAACCAAGATTGAGTTCCAGGAACTTGTAAAGAAGGAATCAATGTAAGGGATGAGTTTGAGAGTAGTCAGTAGCAAATGAAAACAACACAATCTGAGGCAAGATGGTGCAGGAAAAGACTTGAAAAAAATAAGTCAGAGTTTTGTTCAGAGTTCAATGGAAAAGGCAGTTTTAAGTAACAAGGCCCACAAGCTAATAACACTGGTTGTTGGAAGAAGATTAGGAAAGATCAACTCAATCCCAACCAACCTCCAGGTTCTCAATGAACCTGCCCAACTCTCCACAGTCAAGCGCTTGAAGGGTACCAGATAACTGCGGGTGTCTGAAAAAAACAAAAGCAACTTTTTTATGAAGCTCTAGAAGCAAAGCAATAACAGATTCTAACAATAATAATCCAACACTTCTCAAGGAAATCATGATTAGAGTGGCAGAATTAAACTTTAAATAATAAAGTTAGGTTTAACACTCCAGGTTTCAAGCTCAAAGAAACCTCTCATTCAAATGTGACTGGATCCAGAAAGATGATCAGGGGGGATCAGACCAGCATGGTAATAAAAAGGGAACAAGAGTGGTATAACACACTCAAGAATTCCAGCAGACAAAATTCTCTTCAACCAGAAAGGCTATGGTTGGTGATAAGGATCAGGGTCATAGATGGACGGATCAAAGATTGAGTATGGAGGCTCAAAGGATCAAGGGGCAATCAAAAGATATACGCAGCACAAAGTTTGCAGAAAAAGGGAAAGAAGCCCTATGGAATGTTCAGATTACTGATTGATATCTCAGATGGATCCTCCCAAAAAGGCAGGGGAGAGCCCCTCCTATTATAAACAAGAGGCCTGTAGACTATTTACAAGAGATACTGACACATGAGTGCAGATTTTTTTTCTTTTTTTTCTTTTTTTTACAGAAAAACAAGATTGGCAACAGGAAGCACCTGAAATGGGAGAAAAAAAGAAAAATATGATAAGAAAGATTGAAACCTGCCCATGTCAAGGATGATTGCGGGAAGTGGACAATGTGTTGGAAAAAGTTCAACCAGCTGCAACCGTGGTCCGCCAAGGGAGTATTGATGGATGGGCGCGAGATGGAGATGGTCAAGGAGCAACCGTTGGTGCAAAGTTTCTGACAGCCGCAAATGAAAATTTCAGTTTTCAGGTGTCAGAGAGGAATTGGGTGGATGAAACCATTTGGATTGTTTGGGCCAATTGGTCAAAATTAGCTTAGAGCTAGGAGGATGATGGCTGTTGCAACAGGCAATGGCTTCAGTGGTGTCAACCTGGATTATTGATTTGTCAACACAAAGTCACAGAAGGCCGCAAGCAATGCTTGAAGTCATTGGTCAATGGCAGCAATCTGCATTGTTGTTGCCAATGCCAATGATGGCAAGCTGGATGCACTAGTTGGTTGCTGAAGAGTGTCAGCAAGTTGCAAGGAAACTGTCTGTGCCTCCAATGGCCAGCCATGATGGGGTGGATGGTGATAAGTGTTAGAATCAACGCTCACTGCACTATCTTATTGCTTTAACTCTCTATTTCTAAAAATGTTATTAATGCAGTTATCAAAACATATGTCCACATATTTTCAAGAGAACACAACTGCATTAGTGCGTGCTCTTATTTCCTCATTTCTACTTTAATTGTGTACTGAGCGCGCTTCCTTTGTTTTATTTCCTTATATTTTCTCATTCACCTTTCCACTTCAATTGTACCGCGCGGCTACCCGCACTCCATTTTCCACGTGAACCGGTGCAGAAACTCTTACCATCAAGATGCGTAGACTAAACTTGTCGAAGACTCAATCAATCAAAGTTTGACACACTTCAACGGTCCCACCACCAACTCCCACTTTGATTTTGCCATTGACAGTTCTCAAGAAACAATCTCAATCTCAACACAACTCAATCAAAGATACTCTGCAGCCAGCTTGTCTAATTGTAAGGATGTTAACATCAATGTCAACTCAAAAATCAGCAATTGCTCATCTTTTCCGTCTTTCAGATTGGTCAAGGCGCTTGAGTTCATAATCTTCCAATCACAGCTGGCTTCTCTGTTTAAATCAATTGGCCAACATAATTGCTTTTCACGCTAGTGCTGGTATCACGCTAGCTGCTTATTCACATTTTTTTTCTTTCTACAGTACAGGAGTTTGTTTCCTCATCATCTTCATCAACTGATCAACTCCATAACTTAGCCAATCATCTTACCTGTTGGTTTATCTTCTTTATACTGTCTTTAGTTCATATTCATATCTTATTTATGACTCATTTTGTTCTGCTCTTATATGCAATTGAAACACAGTCTGGTCTAGGTTTCCACCTCAATCTTTCACACGGTTAAAAGCCTTCCGCTTGTAATGGACGATTGGCCGGGACCTTCTTCTCAAACACCAGGACCAGGGGGGGACTCAACGAACTACAAATCCTTAGCCATCAAGTCTCTAATCAAATCCACTCCCCTTCTAACAGCCAACAACTACAGTATGTGGCAAAAGAAGTTTGAAAAGCTGTTCAAACTATGGGGAATTTTTTCTATCATGGACAATCCTGACCCTTTGAATCGATTAGAGGATGATACAAACCAGGAATTTTTAGCGCACATCATGGCAAAGTTGGACTTGAATACTTACAACAACATCATTGACAATGTCAACAAGGATGACGCAAAGTTAATCTGGATCTCGACTCAAGAGAATTTTGCTTCATCACAATCAGATAATAGGGAAAGGGTCTTTAATGGATTCTTACACCTAACCATGGGCGCCAACATCAATACGTTTGTTACTTCCATTAAAGTCTACCTCAAGAAGTTGACAGAAGTTGGCATAGAGCTACCATTGGACATCATTGCCTAACTCGTGCTGTTCAAATTCCTGGCTTTGATGCAAAGCATGAAATCTCAAATCATGCACACCACCACCAACATGAAGATTGACGTTTTGCTCAATCATCTTATTCAAAACAAGAATGAAATCATAGCTCAAGAAAATTTGGCTGAACCAGTCAACGTGGGGCTCTATTGAGGACCTAGATGTGAAAATGGCAAACAAAATCCCAAGGTCACGGCACATTTGGCCAAATCATGCTGGTTTGAATTTCCAGAACTCAAACCCCCCAATACGCACAATTGTGTGAAGAAATCTAAACTGACTCAGGAGAAGGAGGCGCATTTCTACTCATTCTTCTGCGGTCTGAACTCCAATGTTGATGCCTCTCCAACTTGATTCATTTTGGACTCAGGATGTTCCGTACACATGATAACTGATAAGGATTGATTCAATCACCTCACCTTAAGCAATTGAGCTGGAAAAATCCAAACCAGCAAGAAAGATGTGGCCATCACCATTGAGGGATCCGGAGAGGTGTCACTTGCTACCAGTGACGCCTTCATCACACTATCAGATTCTGTTTGGGTCCCCAAGTCCACTGTGAACCTAATCTCACTTGGAGCCCTTATGACCAAAGGAGCCTTGCTAGGTTTTGATTCTTCAATCAATCCAAGCACTTTCAAGCTGTTCAAAGGCAATTGCTGTCTCCTCTTGGGTTTGATCATCAACAATTTATTCGTGATCAATATGGTTCAAAAGTCAAACTCATGTCATTTCTCCCAAGCTGAGCTGTCCAAAATACACCATTTGTTGGGACACGCCAGCATTGCAAGGATGGAGAAGTTTCTGAATCAGATGATTCCGCCCAACCTCAAAGACAAATTCAAATGCCTGAGTTGTCACAGATCCAAGATCACTGCTCAGCCCTTTAAGTATCAACAGGGAGTTGCTGAGAAAGTCTTTGACAAGATTCAACTGGATCTCATGGGACCCATCTGGCCAACTGCCAAGGGAGGGTACAGGTACATTATGAATCTTATAGACTCATTCTCTGGCTATATCTCCTGCTTTCCTCTCAGATCCAAAAGCGACGCTGTAAGACTCCAAACGGTGCTAGGCCGTGGCAGTTCTGTGGAGGGGAAAGGTGCTGTTTAGGCTGCCCTCCTGAGTGTTACAAAAATATTTAAATGTAACCAAGATCAAGGTCCAGAACCTGGTAAATGAGGAATCAAGGAGTAGAGGATAAAGATGATAATAGTTTGGTAGCGATGGAACAGCACTATCTGAGACAAGATTATGCAGGGGAAAACTTGAACAAAAGAAGTTAAATTCCCCTTAGAGTTCAAAGAACAAAAGCTGTTGTATGTAAACAATGCCCACATGCTAATAACTCTGGTCGTCGGCAGAAGATTGGGGATAATCAACTCAAACACAAGCAACCTCCAGGTTCTCAATGAACCTGCCCAACTCTCCGCAATCAAGCGCTTGAAGGGTACCAGATAACTGTGGGTGGCTGTACAGGACAAAGCACAATGTTTAAGAAGCTCTAAAGCAAACGGTAACTGATTTGAAGCAAGGATAACCTCAACACTTCTCAAGGGACTCAAGAGTAGGCTGGCAGAATGCAACTCCAAAGAAGCTAAGGGAAGGTATAAAACTCCAGGTCTTAAGCTTTATAAGACCTCTTCAATCAATCGTGATTGGCTCCAGAAAGGTGATCAGGGATCAGGACCAGTATGGTCAGAGAAAGGGATCAAGGAGTGGTATAACACACTCAAAAAATCCAACAGACAGAATTTTTCTTCAACCAGCAAGGCTATTGGTTGGTGATAAGGATCAACGATCAAGGGTTTGAGTATGGAAGCTCAAGGATAAAGGGTGTGCTGATTCCATGCTTGATCATTCCATGCCCCAATGATGGATAAAAAAGGCAGGGGAGAGCCCCTCCTTATATGGGAAAGAGGCCCTGTTAGACCATGTACAACGGATTCTAGAAATAGAGTGAAAAAGGAAAGAAAATCATGTGGTCACTTGCGTCCGTCCGTAGATGGGCACATGCAACAATACCGGAATCACCCACCCCTTGTCCAAAGGCAGACGGGGTGGGAAAGAGAAATAAACCAAACCGCCGCGGATGTCCGCGGGCAGTAGTTGACACTCTTCAACCCTTGTCCAAAGGCAGAAGTGGGTGGGAGAGCCCCAGGAAATGTGACGGATGAAGTTTGTGAGAGCGCGGATGGGCGGATAGGAGATCGGCTCAAGACAGTTGAGTAAATCCTGACAGGCTTGAGATTCACAACTGATAGATCGAGTGAGATGGGAGATTTGAAGGATCCGAGGATTTGACAAATGCTTGGGCGTGCGGTCGGGATGGATTTGGTAAATCATGGATGAGCACGGCGCAACGGTAGCAATGAGGACGCACGGCGTGCAACGCGCAAGGATAAGGATGCGCGGCGCGTGACGCGCGAAGATAAGGATGCGCAACGCGCCATGATGACGGTGCGGATGAGCCTGAGGATGAGTTGGAATTATTAGTTTTTTTTAGATGCCGGACGGTACGTTTGCGGAACAGTTTATGGATTGAGGTCTTAAGGTGGCCAGGGTGTCCAGGATGGGGAACCACATCTCTCCCCAACTTACAGACTGTCCCTAGTCTGCTCCCGAGTTTGATGCCATAAAAAAAGAAAGGAAAGAAAGATGATTGAAACCAAAGAATGGCCATTTTGATCTTGAAAGTGGTTGAAAAAAAATATGTTGATCCAACCAAAAATCCTAGAAGTGGCTGAGATAAAATGAAGAAGGCGTCCCAAGTGCTCACATGCATGGCATGAAGTAGAGTTTTCTCAACAAAACGCAGGAGATGACCCTGGTGGTGCACAATTGGGAGGGCTTACTTCTGGACCATGTTGCCTCCACAAGAATGAAATTTCTTGACCTGATCAGCAGAGAACCTTCTGGCCATCTGAGTACCATCCAGCTCCTCCAAAAGATATGATCCACCTCGAACTTGACGGACTACTCGGTAAGGACCATTCCAGCAGTAAGAGAAAAGCTTTCCCCACTGAGCTTCCAAGGAACAATTATAAGCCAATACCAGATCACCAGGGTTTAAAGGGTCCCTGATTCAATTTAGGTGTTTATCTTCCCAATACTGAACTGATTTTGCTCTTGATTCCATCATCTTCTGATAAGCTTTTTTAACAAAAATCTTCGCTCCGCTCTAGTTGCTTTGATCTGGCAGCTAATAGGTCAGTAGTTGAGGAAACTTGTTCCCAAGAGATGCCCAAGAAAGACTCCATTTCAAGATCAAGAGGAAGAACAGCCCTCTGACCAATAATGATTTCATAAGGAGAGTAACCAGTGGTTCGCTTGGTGGAAATTTGATCAGAGAAGAGAACCAAGGGGAGAAACCTTGGGCAATTCATGCCACTCTCACCAGCCAATTTGACAAGAGCAGCCTTCAAAGTAGCATGGCCTCTTTCCACCATGTCTTGTCCTTCAGGATAATAGGGAGTAGTAACTCTATGTTGTCCAGGGAGCAATCAGATCATTTCAGCAAGTTTTCCACCAAATTCCAAGCCACCATCCATAGAATAAGATTGGGCCAAGCCATAACACATTGTCCAAGTCTCATGAAGGAAAGCTGCTACTAATTCAGAGCTGAGGTTTTCAAGAAACTTTGCTTCAACCCATTGAGAAAAATCATCTCTAGCCACAATGAGGTACTTAGCTCCTCCAGCCTTAATGTGAACCACATCCATAGCAATCCTCCCAAAGACAGTGGACTCTCCAGTGGGGTAACCAATTTTGGCCGGGCGCCTAAGATCACGTTTCTGGCACAATTCACAACTCCTAAACCATTGAGCAACGGATATCTTCAGGGATTGCCACCAAAATTGTTTGGATATTCATCGATAAGTTTTGGTTTCCCCAGGATGACCAAGGCCTTCATGGAGATTTTCCAGGATTGAATCTTGCTTAGAAGGGATAGTGACAACAACAAGTGCACAAGGAGTTGCTCTTTTCATAAGCATAGAACCTTGGACAAAGAATTTGGAGGAATTCCTTTTAAGGGACCAAAATGCTTTGGCAGAGAGATCAGGGGGTCTTTGGAGAGTTGAAAGGTACTGCTCCAACTTAAGCCAGAAACCTTGCTGGAAACCAGAGTAATTTTGGGAGGAGAAGGCAAAGACAGGGCGGACCAAGGGTTCTTACTCATCAAAATCCGTTCCAACCTCTGATTCATTGTCTCCAATAGGTTTTCAAGATAAAAAATCAGGCATGGTGAAAGATTTTCCAGGCCTGTGAACAATATCAAAAGAGAACAACTGGATGAAAGCCACCCAAAAAGTCATCAGAGCATTTGGGAGGCTGGGGGCTTTGATCATTTCAATAATGGATTGTGCATTGACTTGTAACTCGAAGTGTTGACCCCAAAAGACAGTCTGAAGCTTCTTCAACATTTGGGCCACACCGCAAAGTTCCAGTTTTGGCTTGGAGTACCTGGATTCCACATCTGAGAAAAGAAGAGATTCATACAGAGCAGGACAATCCAAACCATTTTCATCTTCCTGGGTAAGAACAGCCCCAACAGATTGATAACTCGAGTCCACTGCCAGCTTGATCTTGCCAGCTCTGGTTCCATAAGTGATCTTTTTCAAAACAATGTCTTTCCCAACAATTTTTTTCAGCAACTGAAATGATTGTTCGCAGTTTTGGGTCCAAATCCATTCAGCATCCTTCCTGGTTAAGCGACGCAAGCAAATACAGATTTTGGATAATGAGGGAATGAAGATCCTGACATAAGTTAAAACACCTAGGAAACCTCTAACTTCCGTTGGATTTATTGGGGTAGGCCAGGAGATGATTTTGTTGACTTTGGAGGGTGCCATCCTTCTTCCGTCCTTGCAGACTATATGACCAACAATTTCCAAGGCAGGGACACAGGTGGCAAGTTTTGATCCAGAGACAGTAAGGCCAGATTCCTCAATTCAAAACAAAATTCTTTCCAAGACATTAGCATACTCCCAGATAAATCGTTGGATTCCCAAATGCCAAGGTAAGCGCTCATTATCATAGTCAGAAACTGGACCTTTAATCCCACCATCATCAATAAAGATACCCGCATGATCCGGGATTTTGTCCTGGAGGATCCACATCATCTCAGCCTGATAAACTCCAACCAAGTTGGTGGCACCTTGAGGCAATCGAGTCAGCTGAAATCAACCAAGGGGGGTATAAAAAGTAGTGAGGGGATGAGAAATAGGATGCAAGGATTGTTTTTCATAGCCACCCATAATGTCACCTAGACCATAGCAAGCTCTCCCAGAGAAGGATTCAACAAATTCTTCAGTGGCAGGTGGCACGCCAGAGTCTTTAATAGTAACTTTATTAAGAGGTTGGAGATCATGAACCACTCTAAGTTTACCATTACTCTTTAGAACACAGAAAACAGGACTGGAATAGCTAGAAGTCGATTGTCTGTATAAACCGGTTCGGACTTGTTTGCGGACCAACTTGATGAATTTGTCAACTTTAGCAGCAGGGATCAGGATCTTTTTCTTTTTCCAAGGTTCATGTTCAACTGCGGGGATGATGTAAGGGAGACCATAGGATTCTTTCAAGAGACCTCTATCTCCTTCACAGAATGCAATAGATTTTTCCCTTAGAGACAAAATATTTTTGATCAAATTTAACTCATCAGGAAGAAGCCATCCATCTTGACCAAAGTTGACCACTTTCAGACATTCTTCAGTGACCCAACCAGAGGGAATAAATGGACCAGTGAGGGATTGGGATAGACCACAGTAAGGATCGTGGGATAGTGGAGGAGGCATAAGAGGAGGATTGAGGTTGAGAGGCATTGGTTGGTTGACTGGCTGGACCTTCTTTGCAACTGGTTTGTACTTGGTGGCAAAGGAGAGGAATCCCTGCTTCCTCCAAGCATTGACCAGTGAGACCTGACTACAAAAACTGAGGCCATGTTCCAACATCTTCCAAGCCCAATGTTTTGCTGCGTGCTTGAAAGGTGCCTTCTCCATAAAAGAGGATCAAAAAGATAACACATTGCTCACATGTGTGGCACAGGGTAGAGTTTTGAAAACAACAGTAGTAGAAGCCCTGAGTGGTGCAAAATTGGGAGGACTTACTTCTACTCCAAATTGCCTCCACCTAAGACCATACTCCTTCATACCAAAGCAACCAAGAAAAGAATCAAGATCAAGATCTAGTTTAGACTCATTGCGGAGATTCAAAACTGGAATAGAGGATGAGTGATCAGGCTGAAAAGAAAAAGGAAGAGAAGATACAGCAGATCCAGACAGAGAAGAAATATTTTTGGATTTTTCGGATTTTTCATGTGTTTGATTTATGATCTTATTTGGATGAGAAGGAAATGATGAGAAAAAAGAAAGATATGCCTCTAAGATGGGAGTTGGTCCATGAGTTGAAGTCTGAGGCTGAGAAGAACTACAATTATCAGTAGGGCCAACTATTCTGCTAAAAAATTAGGATGAAAGGAATGAGAGTTTTCTTTCTGCTTTCGTTTCAGGACAGATTTGGGAGGATGACCAGGGAAGTCTCTTTACCAAAAATCAGAATCCAAAGAACAAAGGGGGACTTCAATCTTTCTACCATAAGCATCAGGGAGGACAATTCTCTCCCCAACTTGATCAGAAAACATCAGGGTAGCACCAAAGTCCATTAAGAAAGGCCTTCCCAAGATCATGGGACCATCCAGACAAGTGATCCAGAAGTGACAGGTGCCAACAATATTTTGACCAATTTGAACAGGAATATCCTCAGCAATACCAACCAGTTCACAGGACTGATTCCCAATTCCATAAACTGCAGATTTGAAACTGACTCTTGGGCTAAGTTTAAGCTTGCAGGCCATGGAGTCCGAAATCAAGTTGAGCTGAGAACCCAAATCCACCAGGAGAGAAACCGTTTTAGTTGAATCACCAAGACAACATGGAAGGAAACCAAGAGGACAGGAATACAGGTTCTTATCTGAAGAGGGATCTGTTCCACCAGAATCCTCTATCAGATTACCAGAGGAGACCTTTAATTTGTCTGGACCAATCTCCACACGTCAACAAGAAACCCATTTCTTCATCCCTTCTGCCACAGATGGAGAGATTGACAGGAGTTCAGCCACAGATAGATCAGGGATTTTAAGATCAGAAATTTTCTTTAATACTCCTTCCACAGCATTAGGGTATTCCTTGGAGATGCCCCTCTCAAATAGAACTTTGGGCTGGGTAGAGGGAGGAAGATCAGGTGTAATAGGTGATGGAAGAGGATCTGAGGGTTGGGCAGGTTGAAGAGGGGGAGGATCAGAGTTGTCCTGGAACCTTTCCATAAGTGGTTCCCTTTCTACTTCCATGTCTTCCACATCAGAGGAAGGAGGCTCAAGTGAAGACTGGCGTTTAACAGGTTTTTGCAGAATGGATGATGGAACAGGAGGAGACTTATGAGGTTTTGGTTCCTCATGGCGTTTCCTAGCTGGATCGGATTGATAGGTGCCAGGGAAGCTGGAAGAAGTGATAGCTGGGGGATACCAAGGTTGCAGAGTTCCACAGGTTGATCAAAAATCAACAGAGACCAAGGATGCCTTCTTAGGGGTTGGTGGTTGGTATGAGGCCACCACATGACAGATCGGTCAAGACAAATCAAAAGGGATCAAAGCACCGTTAGGAAGGAAAAAATTATTTCCCTTCTGCTCTACTAACTTCTCCTCCTTGTCTTTCTGGATTTCAGGACATCTACCGGTACCATGTCCTTCCCTATGGCAATAAAAACAGACTATAGTAGACTTAGGAACAGAATTAGCAGGTTTAGGAGTGACTAAAGAGGATATTTTCTGATCTATTTTATTCTCAAATGCCTGAAGTAATTTAGTGATCTCATCTATAGTAGGTGTCTCCCGGTGGGTCTGAGGATTGGGTTTAGGTCTGCCATTGGCTTCCATCTTATTCATGATTTTGTTAGATGCTTGAAAAGAGGGGGCAAGGACTGTTTCAGTGATTTTAGGTTTTTCAAAGGTGAGAGCTGTTTGACCTTTCATCACTCTATCCACAGTATTTGTAAGAACCATCAAAGCAGGGAGCTTGAACCAATTGTCCCTTGTTGTGATCATGGATCCATATTTCACCAATTCATCCTTAATTCTTTCCTGCACTCCTGGAGAGAAATACTGAAAAAATTGCACTCAAATTTCATCCAACGTATCAATGTGATTGTTCCAGATAAGATAGGACTGGATAGGGTCCCAAGATTTTCTGAAATTCTGATAGTCAGAGGCTGAGGAGATACCACCATTGGAGATCCATTGAGAAACCATGGCATCCAAGTCTTGCAAAGTAAATCTGGCTACATCTATTTTCCCCCAATAGGCCAACATAGCCTCCTTCAGGAGCGGCCAGTTGTGAGTTTTGAATCCCTTGAACATTTAATAACCTCCATAACTTTGTCAGAAGAGATAAAAAACCATAACTGATAAGCCATATCATATTCACTGGAACCATCCACTTCCGCAGCCATCTCATAGGAGTCCAGGAATAGTTCCACATTGGTCCCATTGAAGCCTAAATTTTTGTTCTGAGGTTTGATTTTGACCATCTTGGCCCAAACAGATAAAGAGGATCCAGCAGATTCCATGTTGAAGGGTTCCTAAGAGATCCAAACAAGCAGAGTTCCAAGGTGGCTCACAAGTGTGGCAAGAGTAGAGTTTCACAAAAACAACAAGGATCTTGCCCAGATGGTGCACAATTGGGAGGACTTACTTCTTGACCAAGCTGCCTCCACGGATCAGATCTGAAAAAAAAGAACAAACAGAAAAAGAAAAGAAAAAAAATCGGATTGGATTTTGGAGTTGATTCCTCAAGTTGGGACTTTAAATCCCAAGGTTGCTGGTTTGATCCCGGCCCAGGGAACCAAATGTAAGACTCCAAACCGTGCTAGGCAGTGGCAGTTCTGTGGAGGGGAAATTTTCTGTTTAGGCTGCCCTCCTGAGTGTTACAAAAATATTTAAATGTAACCAAGATCAAGGTCCAGAACCTGGTGAATGAGGAATCAAGGAGTAGAGGATAAAGATGATAATAGTTTGGTAGCAATGGAACAGCACTAACTGAGACAAGATTATGCAGGGAAAAACTTGAAAAAAAGAAGTTAAAGTCCCCTTAGAGTTCAAAGAACAAAAGCATTTGTATGTAAACAACGCCCACACTCTAATAACTCTGGTTGTCAGAAGAAGATTGGGGATGATCAACTCAAACCAAAGCAACCTCTAGGTTCTCAATGAACCTGCCCAATTCTCCGCAATCAAGCGCTTGAAGGGTACCAGATAACTGTAGGTGGCTGTTGTTATAATTATGGCCAGCAATTAGCTTAGGCAAATGAGCAGTATTTAAAGCAAAAGAAATGCTGGACACTGTGTGTCAATAATGGCTAATGGGGCTCTCACAATGGGGCAATATGTTGGATGAATTCGATTGGATGATGAATGAATGATGGAAAACAGCAGGGAGAAGAGCTCCTTAAGTACAAAAGATTGGCCTATTGTGAACCCATGATACAACAAGCCAAAAGGCAAATTTTCCGCCCCAAAAGAGCTCTACAGGCTCTACAAGCCTTGTTACTTGGTTTGGACTACATCAGCCCACATGGCATCAGTCCCTGAACCCTTACGACCTGCCTATTCCGGTCCATTCTGGTGTTTCCACCGTTACGGGGCTGAACCAGCCCCTTTGCTGTTCAATCCCCTGGACCGGTTGTCTGTTACAACCGGTCCTGATGACCTCATTGTCATACTTACGGGCTGGTTGCCTCATGCATCCAGCCCCTGGCCCCTCAAATGGGCCAGGTGGGACCCAGGACTCACCTGGGTCCGGTTTCAACCTCACTAGGGGGGGTGTAACCGGCGGACATGCCGCCCCCCCCCTTCTTCTCTCAAATCCCTGGTGGGGGCGGTCAAATCCCCTCACCAGGGGCCCTGGGGGTCGATACCCCCAGGGCGTCGTCATTAGGAAAAGGACTGGGCTGGGGTTGATCAGGTCCCCTCAGCCCGACGCTCCTCCCCCTCGGTAAAGGGGGGGGGAGAGCGCCCCTCGCTCCCTCTGCATCGCTTCGCTAGGTGGGAGGGTGATCAAATCCCCCCCACCTGCCGGTCGCTACTACCGCGGCCGGCGCCGCCACCTCCCTGGGCAAGGGGGTGGTCAGGTCCCCCCTGCCCTGACCGACCGCGATGTCGCGGCCGGTCGCTGGCTGGTTCAACCCAGCCAGCCCGCCCCCATCCCCCTCGCAACGGCGAGCGAGGGGAGGGGGAGCGAGCCGGGGCCACGAGCCCCGGCTCCGCGGCGCTGGTCGCCGGGCGCGACCAGCCGGGCCCGCGCGGCATCGCACCGCGCGGGGTCCCTCGGCCGCGCAACAGCCCCGCGCGGGCCGTCGGGCCCCGCGTGGGCCGTGCCGAGGAACACAGGCGGCCCCGAACGGGCAGCGGCCCCGGGTGGGCCGCGACACTGGCGGCGGCCCCAATGGGCCGCCCCAAGCCCGAAAACTGAGAAAAACATACTTTGGCGGGCCAGCCCGTCTGGCCAAGTATGTCCAAAATAAACCTTGGGCCCAATTATGCCCATACAAGCCTATCTGGCTGTATCTGCCCATATACCCCACCGGGCCCGTTAGGGCCCGTGTACCAATAGGCCTATTTCACGCATTTTGAGGCCAGTTTCCCCAAATCCGTGACATCCACATGGGCCCGTATGGTCCGTGTGTGTGTCCAATGGGCCTTAGAGGCCCATTTGTGCATCCCATTTGGATTACACTTATACGTAGCACCCGCGTAAGTGTGTACGTATTTTAACACACCCCCTTAATCCAAAAGGGGTGACATCCGCATATTAGTCACAAAGCCTTGATGCTTGTTTCTGTCTAATGCCTTAGTCAAGATATCCGCAATCATTGCTCCAGTGGGCATGTACCTCAACACAATCTCTTTGCAGTTAACTGCATCGCGAATATAGTTATAGTGGACATCAATATGTTTTGTTCTTGAATGGAACACTTGGTTTTGCGCCAACGCAATGGCACTCTGGTTATCGGAATACAACAATGCAAACCCTTGTGGTTTATGTGTGTCCTCTAAGACTTTTCTCAACCATTTTGCTTCCTGTGAAGCTGCTAAGTAAGCTCTATACTCAGCCTCTGTTGATGAAAGAATTATTGCCGACACCTTCTTGGACATCCATGACACCAGATTCTTACCTAAAAAGAATACAAAACCACTTGTTGATTCCCTAGTGTTACCATCTGCCCAACTTGCATCGGAATAACCAACCAAATCAAAGTTTGCTGACTTTGTAAACAACAGTCCCAGACTGTGTGTTCCTTTAAGATACCTCATAACTCTTTTAAACGCTGACCAATGCCTCATGCTTGGCTTCTCTAAGTGTTGCGACAAGACCCCAATTGCAAAAGCAATATCGGGCCTTGTACACTGCCCCAAATAATTAAGCGATCCGACAGCTGACCTGTAGTCATTCCCTGATTGAACAAACTCCAGATACTCCTCATCTGTAGACTTCTCTAAACGAATGTTTGACTGCATAGGAGTACCAAACTCCTTTGCATCCTCTAAGCCGTATTGCTTAAGAAGAGCTGCCACATAATGGTTCTGGTCTAACTTAATACCATTCTTGCTCTTGCTGACTTTCATTCCAAGCACCTGTTGCGCCAGACCAAGATCTTTTATCTTGAATTCCTTTTTGAGTGTCTCCATGACTCTCTCTTTACCATCACCAATAATGATAATGTCATCGACCCATACAAACAAAATTGCATCCTTCCTCACAAAAAGGCAAGGATTGGCCTCAGACGTCTTAAAACCAATCTCTATCAGTTTCTCACTCATGGTGTTATACCATGACCTAGCTGCTTGCTTCAATCCATACAGGGATCTACACAGCTTGAGGACATATTCCCCTTTATCTGCCGAAAGAAAAGTTCTAACACAGATTTTCTTCATGGTTTCTGGTTTAGTCTCTACTAACCATTCACGAAAACCATCAGGAATCGACATATAAACAGTCTCCTCCTCTCCAAGTTTTGCATTCAAGTATGCTGTTACAAAATCAGCTTGTCTGATTTCTTCACCCAACTCCACTGCCAGAGCAATGATGTACCTGAAGGTGGACAGCCTTCCAGTTGGTGAGAAAGTTTCTTGGTAATCAATACCCTCTCTCTGCTTGAAGCCCTGTGCAACACATCTAGCCTTGAACCTTTTCAAAACTCCATTTGTGTCAAACTTCTTGTTTAACACCAATCGAGACCCCACAATGGTCTTTCCTTTTGGAACAGAATCCCGCTTAACCACTTCAAAGACACTATTATTCTCTAGAGAATCAAATTCCTCAAAAATAGCACTCTTCCAGTTGGCTCTCTCATCAGAATTCATAGCTTGGCCAAAGCTATTTGGGTTAACCCTGTTACCCATTTCTGAACTCAACTCCAGGACTTCATTGAGCATACACTGTTCCTGAAATGTATCTTCCTCATATCCTGCGGCAGCATAATGGGATCTCCACTCCCCGTACCTGTCAACCGGTACTCTAACCCTACCACTCCTTCTAACCGGAGGTGGAGGCTCATCAGGTTCTGATTCCACAGAATCACCTGAAGCGGGTACTGAACCCTCTTGTGGCACGTCTGCCACCTCTTCATCTTCTGGAACCACATGTTCAACAGCTTTTGCTGGTGAAATAGGTGCTAATTCTATTTCTTGTTGTGGCTTAATCACAACAACATCTTCACTCCTTTTGAGTGGAAAGGTACTTTCGTCGAATTTTACATCCCTGCTACGGATAACCTTTCTTGTCCCTGGACAATAGATCCTATAAGATTTACTTATTAAATCATAGCCTACAAGTGCCCCTGTTCTGGCTCTAGGGTCTAATTTTCCGACCATTTCATTATGGTGGACACTATAATACACCAAGCAACCAATTGTTCTTAGGTGTGATGTTTTGGGGTACAACTTCCAAAACTGATAATGGGGACACTTCCCATTAACACTTACAATGTTGTGCAACAGACACACCGTGCACATCAACTCAGCCCATAAGAACTTTGGCAGACCAGATTGAGACATAATAGTTCTGACTTTGTCCAGTAAAGTCCTATTCATTCTCTCAACTATTCCATTATTTTGTGGAGTACTTGCAGTAGTGACTATATGAATGATACCATAATCTTTCAACAGCCTCCCAAATTCTTTACTCACAAATTCACCCCCTCCATCGGTAATAACCCTCTTGATCTCCTTCATCAGACCATTCTGTTTCCAGACTTTGAAGATTACAGAAACCTCCTCTGTGGTCTGATCCTTAGATCGAATTGGTTTAACCCAAACATAATTAGTTGCAGTATCAACTAAATTGATGAAGTATCTTGCCCCACCAAGGGACTCTGGAGTGAATGGCCCTGCCAAATCAATGGAAAATTCCTCTCTAGGAACATCTGTGTGATCTCTACTCTTAGAGAATACATTTCTAGTCTTGGCCCCCAAGGTACAACTCTCACAGTTGCTGTCCTTTACCTTATGGCCACTTCTATTGTGAGAAACAGTGCTCAGAGCTGAGAATTTGAACAAGCTTGCACACAGAAGCTTATTCCGAACTTGTCCACTAAGAACAGTTCTCCCATTCATATCAATAACAAACCTATCTCCTTTAAGATAACGAATTTGGAAACCTTTTTTCCATAACACCCCAAGAGACGCAAGGTTGTAAGGCAACTCTGGTACATAGAACACTTTATCAAAAGTAATTTGGAAACCCAGTTGATTTGCAAGAATAACTTTTCCAATTCCTTTAATCTGAATTGTTCTGCCTTTCTGACCAATATTTACAACCCCATCATAATCACTAAGATTTGAAAATAAATTTGGTTCAAAAAACATGTGATCTGTACAACCAGAATTGATCAAAACAAGAACATCCTCCTTCAATCCTCCTAGTAGGAAAGAAGCTTTATCAGTCACTGATAAGTTCTTATCTTTGAGGTTAAGATTACTCAATTCATAATCAATCAAGTCCATTTCTTGATCCTCATCGATTTTGGCCTTCTTGTTGGGACCTTCTTCCACAACAGCCTCTTCAATTGGAGCATCCAACGCCACCATTGCAACGTTTTCAGTTGTGAGATTGACCTCCTTGTCATCCCCTTCGGACTTCTTCCTTTTCTTGGCCTCCTTGCAGTCCTTAGCATAGTGACCCTTATTCTGACAATTGTAACATAAGACCTTGGACAAATCCTTTTTCGCCTTCTTGCGAGATTTTCCAGTCTTTCCAACTAGGGCTGTTCCAGAACCCCCCTTCATCTTGAATTGAAGGTCATCCTTTTCAATCCTTTTAAGCACATCCTCCTCCCCAGGAAGAGGATCCAATTGAGAAATGATTCTGACTAAGGAATCAAACTCTTTTGGCAGCTTTTGAAGGATTAAGAGTGACAAACACTCTGGATCCATGTTAAGTCCAGATGACTTGAACTTGGCTATACTAGACCTAGCCTCTGCCACAAACTGTTTACAATTCGAATATTGTAACTTGAACAGTTTATTAAAGGCTATACCCTTCTGGTGAACAGAATCACCAGCATACTTGGACTTAAGCAGCTTCCAAAGGATGCTGCCCCTCCTCCTCTCATCTTCCCTAAGAGTATCAGCAACCCATGTCACATGATTCTCATCAAGATGCCTAAGGATCAGATGGTAAGACTTCTTCTCCACTTCTGAACTGATCAGAGTGTCATCTGCATCCATAATTTCCCCACAGCAGATGTTATCCAGCTCACTATCCATAAGGACAGCCCAAGCATTATAGTTCTGACTATTCAGAACTATTTTGGTAGAGCTAACATCAGGGATATAGGACATCTTCTTGGAAAACTTGAGGTCTTTGAGGTTCTCCAAAGTAAGGTACAAAGGTCTAGATGGCTTGGAAGTAATGATGATGTTGGTACTGATAATGTGTTATAATTATGGCCAGCAATTAGCTTAGGCAAATGAGCAGTATTTAAAGCAAAAGAAATGCTGGACACTGTGTGTCAATAATGGCTAATGGGGCTCTCACAATGGGGCAATATGTTGGATGAATTCGATTGGATGATGAATGAATGATGGAAAATAGCAGGGAGAAGAGCTCCTTAAGTACAAAAGATTGGCCTATTGTGAACCCATGATACAACAAGCCAAAAGGCAAATTTTCCGCCCCAAAAGAGCTCTACAGGCTCTACAAGCCTTGTTACTTGGTTTGGACTACATCAGCCCACATGGCATCAGTCCCTGAACCCTTACGACCTGCCTATTCCGGTCCATTCTGGTGTTTCCACCGTTACGGGGCTGAACCAGCCCCTTTGCTGTTCAATCCCCTGGACCGGTTGTCTGTTACAACCGGTCCTGATGACCTCATTGTCATACTTACGGGCTGGTTGCCTCATGCATCCAGCCCCTGGCCCCTCAAATGGGCCAGGTGGGACCCAGGACTCACCTGGGTCCGGTTTCAACCTCACTAGGGGGGGTGTAACCGGCGGACATGCCGCCCCCCCCCCCTTCTTCTCTCAAATCCCTGGTGGGGGCGGTCAAATCCCCTCACCAGGGGCCCTGGGGGTCGATACCCCCAGGGCGTCGTCATTAGGAAAAGGACTGGGCTGGGGGTGATCAGGTCCCCTCAGCCCGACGCTCCTCCCCCTCGGTAAAGGGGGGGGGAGAGCGCCCCTCGCTCCCTCTGCATCGCTTCGCTAGGTGGGAGGGTGATCAAATCCCCCCCACCTGCCGGTCGCTACTACCGCGGCCGGCGCCGCCACCTCCCTGGGCAAGGGGGTGGTCAGGTCCCCCCTGCCCTGACCGACCGCGATGTTGCGGCCGGTCGCTGGCTGGTTCAACCCAGCCAGCCCGCCCCCATCCCCCTCGCAACGGCGAGCGAGGGGAGGGGGAGCGAGCCGGGGCCGCGAGCCCCGGCTCCGCGGCGCTGGTCGCCGGGCGCGACCAGCCGGGCCCGCGCGGCATCGCACCGCGCGGGGTCCCTCGGCCGCGCAACAGCCCCGCGCGGGCCGTCGGGCCCCGCGTGGGCCGTGCCGAGGAACACAGGCGGCCCCGAACGGGCCGCGGCGCGGGCAGCGGCCCCGGGTGGGCCGCGACACTGGCGGCGGCCCCAATGGGCCGCCCCAAGCCCGAAAACTGAGAAAAACATACTTTGGCGGGCCAGCCCGTCTGGCCAAGTATGTCCAAAATAAACCTTGGGCCCAATTATGCCCATACAAGCCCATCTGGCTGTATCTGCCCATATACCCCACCGGGCCCGTTAGGGCCCGTGTACCAATAGGCCTATTTCACGCATTTTGAGGCCAGTTTCCCCAAATCCGTGACATCCACATGGGCCCGTATGGTCCGTGTGTGTGTCCAATGGGCCTTAGAGGCCCATTTGTGCATCCCATTTGGATTACACTTATACGTAGCACCCGCGTAAGTGTGTACGTATTTTAACAGCTGTACAGGAAAAGCACAATGTTTCAGAAGCTCCAAAGAAAACAGTAACTGATTTGAAGCAAGGATAAACTCAACACTTCTCAATGGACTCAAGAGTATGCTGGCAGAATGCAACTCAAAAGAAGCTAAGGGGAGGTATAACACTCCAGGTCTTAAGTTTAATAAGACCTCTTCAATCAATTGTGATTGGCTCCAAAAAGGTGATCAGGGATCAGGACCAGTATGGTCAGAGAAAGGGATCAAGGAGTGGTATAACACACTCAAAAAATCCAACAGACAGAATTTTTCTTCAACCAGCAAGGCTATTGGTTGGTGATGAGGATCAAGGATCAAGGGTTTGAGTATGGAAGCTCAAGGATCAAGGGTGTGCTGATTTCATGCTTGATCATTCCATGCTCTGATGATGGATCCAAAAGGCAGGGGAGAGCCCCTCCTTATATGGGCAGGAGGCCCTGTTAGACTATGTACAATGTATTCTACAAATAGAGTGAAAAAGGAAAGAAAATCATGTGGTCACTCGCGTCCGTCCGTGGGTGGGCGCACGCACCAATACCAGAATCACCCACCCCTCATCCAAAGGCGGACAGGGTGGGAAAGAGAAATGAACCAAACCGCTGCGGATGTCTGCGGGCAGTAGTTGACACTTTTCACCCCTTGTCCGGAGGCGGAAGTGGGTGGGAGAGCCCCAGGAAAGGTGATGGATGAAGTTTGTGAGAGCGCGGATGGGCGGATAGGAGATTGGCTTGAGATGGTTGAGTAAATCCTGACAGGCTTGAGATTCACAACTGATAGATCGAGTGAGATGGGAGATTTGACGGATCCAAGGATTTGACAAATGCTTGGGGGTGTGGTCGGGATGGATTTGGTAAATCATGGATGAGCACGGCGCGACAGTAGCAATGAGGACGCGCGGCGCGCGACGCCCAAGGATAAGGATGCGCAACGCGCAATGATGACGGTGCAGATTAGCCTGAGGATGAGTTGGAATTATTATTTTTTTTTTAGAAGCAGGACGGTACGTTTGCGCAACAGTTTATGGATTGAGGTCTTAAGGTGGCCAGGGTGTCCAGGATGTGGCACCACAACGCGGCGGACTTTATTATCTTCATCATTGAAAACCAACATTGGAAAACCAACTGGTATCCCAGAGAGGTATGCTCCAATGGAGGGGGAGAGTTCGTGAACACCAAACTCCAATCCTTCTACAAACAACACCACATAAATCAAATAACAAGGGAGCCCTACCACTCAAAACACAATGGAAGAGTCAAACGCGCTAATTGCACAATCATTCAGTCCACCCAAGCAACTATATCCAACACTGGAATACCTAAATCAGTCTGGCTCAAAGTCGTGCAAGGATGTTGTTTGATGCTCAATCAGATCCCTAAAGTAAAAGGCAATGATTCTCCTTGTTTTAAGATGCACGGCAAGCTCCTACCTGATGGCCATACCAGACCTATAGGCACCTTTCTCACTTACAAATTGAATCAAACTGAAGTTTGGTCCAAACTTGACAAAAAGGGAGCGCCCGGTATCTTGATTGGATTTAATCCCCAACTGTTATTGTACAAGATTGTCAACTCATACGGCAAGATCATCAAATCTAAACATGTAATCTTCAACAATCAACAACCAATAACCATCCCTCTCATAGATCTGGAAACCAAACATCCAACACTGACTCTTGGACAATCCACACGAGAGCCCAAGGTCAATCCAGTTAATCAAATGCCGCAGGTCATCAAAGAGGAATCTGAGGCGCCACCCTCAGAATCAGAAACAGAGTTGGACAAATCTACAGACAGTGGCTCATCCATCAAAAACAATCTTTGACCAACACTTTGAGACCAAAGCCAACTATCCAAACCAGAGATGTATGGCTTCTTATCTGAAAAACTTCCAAAAACTTTGCAAGAAGCCATGAAGATTCCTGTATGGAAGGATTCAGCTCTTCGGAAGTTCAACTCAATTGAAGATCAAGAGGTATGGGAAGAAGCAGAAGATGATGAAGTCACCAATCCATTGAAAACCGTGCCAGTATTCAAAATCAAGCAAAACGCCCACGGAGAGCCAGTCACCTACAAGACTCAACTGTGCGTTCAGGGTTTCAATCAACGCTATGGTCTTGACTACTTGGAAACCTACGCGCCTACGGGTAAGGTGGCCTCCTTGAGAGCTGTTCTCACTTACGCAGCTGACAAAAACCTACAACTACTTCAACTTGATGTCAAAGGCGCCTTTCTCCATTAAACTCTTGAAGAACGCCTCTACATCAAAACACTATTTGGCTGTAACAGAAAATCCAAATATCTCCAACTGAAGAAATCCCTCTACGGTCTGAAGCAAGCACCTAGAAACTGGTAACGCATGTTAAGCAATTGGATCAAATCTCAATGATTCAAGGAGTCAAAAGGGGATCCTTGCTTGTACATTGGCACCCACAAGACTTCAGTGGTGTTCTTCCATGTCAACAACCTCTTGTCGCCAGAGATGTAAGTCGTTTCAAGGATGCCTTTCTTTCTAAATTATGCAACTCTTCAGCCCACAAACCCAATAACTTACTTGGTATTAAAGTGGAACGTTGTGACGACCTAATCCAACTGTCACTTCCTCTACACATTGAAAAGGGACTGAATTAACTCAACATGGCAAACTGCTGACCCGTATCCACGCCTTGCACTCCAGGACTCCACCTCCAGCCAGCTGACAATGAAGACCGTAAACATTTTTTGGAGCTCAATATCAGTTATTGGTCACCTATTGGGCGACTGAACTTCATTGCAGGCCTTGCAAGACTGGAAATCAGCTTTGCTGTCTCCAGTCTGGCCAAATATTGTGATCAACCCGGTCTGAGCCACTGGAATGAAGTTCTACACGTATGGAAGTATCTCTCAAAAACCAAGGATCTCACCCTGACTCTTGGTCCTGGTTCAATCTCCAATTGACTTGTGTGCTTCAGCGATGCCACTTGTGGCAATGACCCGGTCTAAAGGATTTCCCAAAGCGGGTTCATCTGTTCATTCAAAGGAAGTCCGCTATACTGGATCAGTAGGCGCCACCAATGCATCACGCACTCCTCTACCAAATCGGAATGCGTGGCTCTATCAAGTTGTCACTTAGAAGCGCGTTGGTTGAAAACACTAATTGAGGAGATATACAGATTGCAATTCAAATTTCCTTTGCACCTCATCAACAACAAAGGGCTAGATGACAAGATAAAGAAGTTCGGCTCAAATTCAAAAGTTAAACATATCAACCTCAAAACAAAAAGCTTGAGAAACAACTATGAGGATGGGCTTATAGACGTTTGGCTCATTCCTTCCCTCTCCATGACTGCTGACGCTCTCACCAAAGCAGCCAACAAGGTCTCAATAAAAAAACTTGTAAATACATTTAGCTCTCTATATCACTGATTCTTGAGTTGAGGGGGGGTGTTAGAATCAACACTCACTGCACTATCTTATTCCTTTAACTCTCTATTTCTAAGAATGTTATTAATGCAGTTATCACAACATATGTCCACATATTTTCAAGAGAACACAACTGCATTAGTGCGTGCTCTTATTTCCTCATTTCTACTTTAATTGTGTACTGAGCGCGCTTCCTTTGTTTTATTTCCTTATATTTTCTCATTCACCTTTCCACTTCAATTTTACTGCGCGGCTACCCACACTCCATTTTCCACATGAACCGGTGCAGAAACTCTTACCATCAAGATGCGTAGACTAAACTTGTCAAAGACTCAATCAATCAAATTTTGACACACTTCAACGGTCCCACCACCAACTCCCACTTTGATTTTGCCATTGACAGTTCTCAAGAAACAATCTCAATCTCAACACAACTCAATCAAAGATACTCTGCAGCCAGCTCCTCTAATCTTAAGGGTGTTAAAATCAACGTCAGCTCAACAATCAGCAATCGCTCATCTTTTCCTCCTTTCAGATTTTTCAAGGCGCTCGAGTTCATAATATTCCAATCACAGCTGGCTTCTCTGGTTAAATCAATTGGCAATGTAATTGCTTTTCACGCTAGTGCCGGTATCATTCCAGCTGCTTATTCACATTTTTTTTTATTTCTAAAGTACAGGAGTTTGTTTCCTCATCATCTTCATCAACTGATCAACTCCATAACTTAGCCAATCATCTCACCCGTTGGTTTATCTTCTTTATACTCTCTTTAGTTCATACTCATATGTTAGTTATGACTCATTGTGATCTTCTCTTATATGCAATTAAAACACAGTCTGTTCTTGCTTTCCACCTCAATCTTTCACAATAAGCTGGATGATGGTTGGCTTGTGCAATTGAATTGGTGTCAATTCAGTCAACAATTGATGGATGATAATTCAAGAGAGAAGCAGGTTGTGGAGATGGATCAATGGGTTGAGTTGAGGAAGGGGACTGATTGTGGGATGAGTGATGATGAGGAAGAGAATAGCCGCCAGCGCGCGCTTGGCCAAAAAACCAGGCTAAGGAGCATGCAAGAGGGGGGGGGATTTGAACAGAGGAGGGGGGATTGGATGACCAGGGAAGGCCTTCCTAGACTGCTAGGACAGGGAAGTGTTGGGATAGTGGGAAACGAGTTGGTACCCATAGAGGCACAAGAGATAACTTTTTTTTGAGGATTCATTGATGGATGAGGGAATGTGAAAAAAATTTAAAAAATTTCCATTTTCCATGAGGTGTCCCCAATTGGTCACCACACCGCCCTTCCAAGAGGCTTGGTAAGGAATTTGGAAATGTTGGGGGCGGTGGAAGTCCACTGGTGGACAGAAGGTTTGAGCTTTCTCAATGGTAGTGTGATTACCTCTTTTGGCAAAGGGGTTTTGTGGGGGGGTGTAGGGAGCCGTAGTGAGATGATTGATTCCATGAAGTCAAAAGAGTTTTTCAAAGGATTTTTTTGAAATATTTCCCCTATTGTCCAATACTAAAGATTTGATTTTGCACCCTGAGATCCTTTCAGCCTTGTGCATGAATGAGAAAAATTAGGTTTAAGTGTCAGACTTACAGTGAATAGGGTAAACAAAGGCGTATTGGGTATGAACATCCACCATCTTGAGAAATTATTTGTTTACTCCATTGGAAGTAGGGTAAATAGGACCACAGAGGTCCATGTGGATGAATAGGGGTGCCAAAGCTGTGGGAAACTTTTCAGGAAAGGGATTTTTGGTCATTTTAGAGGTGTCACAATTGGGAAAGTTGAGATCTTCAAAGGAGCAGAGTGGAAAGAGATTACTGAGAAAAGCGGGGTTTGGATGACCCATAGCTTGATGAAGGTCCAGGGATTTCAAGGCACTTTTTTCTCAAGCAAAGGAGTTATCCAGAGCAAGAGTGTTATAGACGTATTTGCCCATCATGAGGCATTGATCATCTTTGATGCAGATGAAGCCATCATCAACTGGGGAAATTGAGTATCCCAATTGAAGGTAGGATTCATAGAGATGAGGGAATTGGTGATGATGGGGACATACTGGGCAAAAGGGATGTCAAGCAGTCCGGTAGTGAGAGGGATGATAGCTCTTCCTTGGCCCTTGATTTGAATTGGGGATCCATTGGCAGCATAGAGAGTGGAGGGGGTGGGAAAGATATTTTGATCCATCAAAAAGAGTCCCAGAAGTGGCAGAGATAAACAAAGAAGGCTTCCAAGGTGCTCATGTATGTGGCGTACAGTAGAACTTTCCAACAGAAAAGCAGCAAATGACCCTGGTGGTGCACAACTGGGATGCCTTACTCCTGAGATAAGTTTCCTCCACAAAAATGAAACTTCTTGACCTGATCAGAAGAGAACATTCTAGCCAAAAGAGTACCATCCAGCTCTTCAAAAACATAAGATCCAACCCTAACTTGTTGAACCACCCAATAAGGACCGTTCCAGCAATTTGAGAAAAGCTTTCCCCACTGAGTTTCAAAAGATCAATTATAGGCTAAGACTAGATCACCAGGATTTAGGGGATTCCTGATTTGATTTAAGCGTTTATCCTCCCAATAATGAGCCAATTTTTTTCTTGATTCCATCATCTTCTGATAAGCTTCATCACAAACATCATCACTTTGCTCCAGTTGCTTGGATCTAGTGTCACACGACCACCCCACGTACTATAGGGCAATTCTTAGATGATTGTGAGCGCAAAGGAATGCTGAGTGCGAGGGCAAGTGCGAGTAGCAAGACTCAGTTGCAAAGTGCAAAATTGGTTATTCCACCAAACAAACGGCGAGAGGAATGGAATGTGTTCCAAAGAAGGAAACTCAACCTGAGTCCAATGTGATAACTAGGTTGTAGCAAAATGCGAGAACATATGAAATTAACTAACTGAGGAGACAATAATCAGGCAAGGGGATGGCCCTTATAAGGTAATCAGAAGTGAATAGATACAACCTGGTGATGAGCTAACTACAGTTGAAGCGGTGAGGCAATGAAGGACAGGAACGGGATAGGAAATGAAGCAGTAGTACATTATCCGAGGTCATAGCGTAAGTGCAAGACAATGGAATCTGAGCATATAATTGTATGACAAATTGGGACAGGAGCCAGTGACGTTGAAGGTAATGCAAATGAGAAGTAATAGTGTATGCAGGGTAGGGACTAGTCCAATTGCCTACTGTACATTAATGATGGCTTAGTTAGACGTAGATGTGGACTAACAAACAATGTGCAACCAAAGATGGAAGTCCAAGGCTGTTGATTGGCCAGGGAAATTGGATCTCATAATGGATGGCCAACCGGTATGGATTTAACCTTGAAGTTTGCAAGTATATACTGAGTTGGTTGCTGAGATTGGAAGTTCAATGCAAGCCAGAGGAAGTAGTTTATCGCACCATTGATCTTGTGCTTTATTTTTGTCACACTTTTAGACTGAGGTAGATGGTACTGAGGAGAGGACATGTCAAAGTGATGAAGACAATAATTCCTAAGTGCAAGGTGTGACAGTTTCCCAGGTATAAAGAGGCAAGCTTCTGCAAGCGCTCAGATAAATTTTCCCATTGATTTCAAGTCATTAATAATAACTGTATACCCTTGAAAATTATTTAATTCATTACTGGATAGATTTATAATTTATATAAAATGTTTTCATTGTCTTCCCGCAGTTGCAAAAACTGTATTTGTCAAAACAAGCAATGTGTCCCTGATACTGTTGTCCGAGGCCTTTGAGGCAAGTGCAAGCAATGTTGCCTTTGCAAAGTGGCCTGTAATTTCCCTATAAATGTCAATTTGACTGTCAAGGGTCCTGCAGAGTCATTGAGGGAAATGCGGAGTCATAGGTCCGCGCCAAGGGTTAACTATGAGATACCACCGTTGCCGGAGATTGAATACTTGGGGACTTAAGTTCCTGGTTAGTACTAATCTGGGCTGACTAATGATCATAAAAATAGTAACTAAATTTTGCTTGTTTTGCTAGTGTTGCCCCGTTTCCAAAGGTATAATACAAATACATCACCACCACCACCACCTTACTGGGGACCGCTGACTGAATTCCTGGGGGCCCAGATGAATGCCGAGGTGCAAGGAAAAGTGCCTGGTGCGGAAGTGGTTGGAGTCATAACCGAGGAAGCAAGGGAGGAGGAAGGAAACGAAGCGGAAAGAGAATCTAGAAATGGAGGAGACAAAAATGGAGGGAGAGAAGGAATGGAAGAATTAGGAGAAGGGAATGGAGGAGATGGAAGGGATGGAGTGGGTGGAACGGAAGGAATGGAGGGCAGAGGCGAAGCAGATCTGGTGTGAGTCCTAGGGCCGGTCAAAAAGGATGCGAGGAGGCTGACGGGCAATATTGGAGAAGGCACGTCAGGAGGCCAAAGGAAGAGAGCATACTAAGCGCTCTTGGAGGGAGGTGGATGGAATGCTTGGTCAAAGCAAGCTTGGATGGCAAGGTGCAAGGAGATCTTCAAGAGGCATGTTGGAACAGAAGTGCTAGTTCTCCAAAAGGATGTCCGCACTAATCAATGATGAAGACCTGGATACTTTTTGGTCCGTGGTTGCGGAATTGACTGAAAATTGGGAGGATGCAGAGAAGGAAGTAAAGGAAACTTTGTAATATATATATTTTCTTTTTTTTTTATTTAATTATAAATAGAAATATTTTTTTTTTTTCTTAATAATAAGGAATGAAGTTTTATTTAGTAGAAATGAAAGGGAATGAGAAAAAAAAAGAATAACACGGTGAGATGGAGGAATTTAACTGATGGAATGATGGTGTGAAAAAAATGGGGCTAGATGAGATGGAATATGGAATGGAATGGGATTGGATGAGATAGAATGGGAGATGAAATGGGATTGGATAATATAAATGTGGAATGGAATGGAATGGGATTGTATGGGATGAAATGTGGAATGGAATGGAATGGAATGGAATGGGATTGGATGGGATAGAATCATGATTGTCAAGGTTTGCAAGGGTAGCTTGCATGGAAGTCTCAAATCAGATTGGGTGAATTGCAAAGGTGATGGGCTGGTTCCCACAAGGTGCGATCTTTGTTGGACTGGAAGCCAGACCATGTGAAAAGGTATTGAAGTTTTCCTTTGCGTAACCTGGAATCCAGAATACGGCTTACTTCCCACTCTTGATGATCAAGGACAGTGACCAGTTCAGGAGGGGGATGAGTCTTGCCCGGGTATAGGACTCAAGCTGGCTCTAGGAGAGACACATGAAAACCGGGTGGATACCTTTCCATTTTGCAGGTAAAGTAAGTTTAAAGGCGTTAGGGGAGATGAATGATTCTACTTTAAAGGGGCCAAGCTTTCTTTTGGAGAGTTTGCAAGTTGGGCAAGTGCTGCAAATGTTGCGAGCATTGATCCATACTTGATCTCCTACCTCAAAGGTTGGAGCCAAAGAGCAAGATCAGTCTGCTTGCTCCTTATAGCGCTGGTTTGCTTCTTTGAGGTTGGTTTGAAGTTGTGATTGAAGGGATTGAATTTGTTCAAGGAATTTGGTAGCAGGTTGAGAAGGTGCTACGTGAAGGGAAGAGAAAGTTGGGTTTCTACCATAAAGAGTTTGGAAGGGCGACTGTTTGGTGTAGGAATGAGTGGAGTTTTTGTAGGCAAATTTGGCTAGTGGAAGCCATTGCGACCAGTTGTCTTGTTGATAGGCAACATACATTCAAAGATATTGTTTGAGAATCTGATTAACTCACTTGGTTTTCCCATCTGTTTCTGGGTGGTAAGCCGTTGATAAATTGCGAGTGATCTTCAGATGTTGCCATAGCAAGGTCCAGAAGCTTGAGACAAACAGAGATCCACAATCACTAACTATATTATCAGGGAGACCATGTTTTGAGAATACATATTCTATGAACAAGTTAGCTAAGTCTTCTGAAGAGGCCGTCACATTACTGCGCAGAAATAAAGCCATCTTCAAGAAGAAATATACTATTACTAGGACAGCATCATATCCGCTAGAAGAAGGTAATTGAGAGATGAAATCCATAGAAAGAAAGTGCAAAGGACGAGGCAGAATTTGAAGTGGCTGAAGCAGCCCATACTTCCGGTGTTTCAAGGACTTGTTACAATTGCAATCATAGCACGCGCTAACATAGTCTTTTACTTCTTTGGTCATACCAGGCCAGTAGAAGTCTCATGCAATCAATTGGTAGGTTTTATCCTTCCCACAATGACCAGCAAGTGGAGAATCGTGCCATGACTTGAAGATATCTAACTTAATGCAAGAATTATCTGGTACTACTATACAATTATCATAGACTAAAAAGTCATTATCATCAATGCTGTAACTACTATCTAATAAGTTTGCACTTTTGCAAAGTTTGATGCACTTGGGGTCTTTGCGTTGAGCTTGTTGGAGTTCGGACACCAAATCTTGTAAGCAAGAAATGATTGAACTGGGTTGGGCAGATTGGGTTGAGAAGAGTTTCCTAACATTTTCAGGGTTGTTTTTGGCAAAGGTGCCCCCCCCTGGGTAAACGTTTTCCCAACATGATAAAGCATCTGGGACTACCACTTGTTTCCCAGGACGGTACATGATCGTAAAGTGGAACTTGGAGAGGTATTTGGCCCATTGTGCCTGTCTACGTGTGAGGACTTTCAAGCTCATGAAATACTTTAAATAATTATGATCAGTTAAAGCTTCAAAGGATTCCCTAAGGCTCAAAAGGTATGAACACCATTTCTTCAAGCAATAAACAATTGCAAGAAGTTCCTGTTAGAATCTGAATCTCATCCTTCGCTGGTTTCGTTGTGGTAGTCCAAACCTGTCCTATAGCCATCAGACTCACTTTTCTAGTGTAACAACAGCTCAAACCCTCAAATTAACCTCAGAAATGGATTCTACATTGAAAATAACCCATAGTCACTCAGCCAACATACCCCTCTATCTCGCATGGATTAGAAGATACAGCCCAAGAAACCTTCAACTGTGGCAAACTCATACCCACCCAGGTGTCACATCTCTGTGGAAGACATAAGGCATACCTAGTAAACCCTCAAGTACATACCAGTGGCAGCTTATCCTCAAGACCAGGACCACACAACAACCAGTCCAGATAAGAATACAGCAATACAGATCCAGGAGGCAGTGCAATCAGTCAGATCCAGTCACCTCATCACCATACAGCAATACAGATCCAGGAGGCAGTGCAAGCAGACCAGATCCAGTCACCCCATCAGCAAATACACAAACCAGAGGCTGTGCAGAGGCATACAGGAACAATATATGCAGGAGGAAGTCAAACCAGTCTCAACCAAAACCAAACAAACATGTAAGCATACATACAAGAGGCTGTGCAGAAGCAAATACAAGAACAATAAATACAGGAGGCTGTGCAGGAGCAGATACAAGACCAATAAATACAGGAGGCTGTGCAGAAGAAAATACAAGAGCAATAAATACAGGAGGCTGTGCAGAAGTTATACAGGAGAAATATATGCAGGAGGAAGTGGGACCAGACTTAAGAAGAACCAAACAAACCACCAGTATTGCACAGCAATACATGTAGGTAGAATCAAGTAGCACTGAACAAACTACCAGTACAGCACAGCAATACATCTTATCAGCACTACAAAGCAATTTATGCAAGGCTGTGCATGCAGGAAACCCCTGTACAAGCTTTTTCCAACCAGCAGAAATGCCTCATGCAACTGTATAACATTTTTCCAACCAGCAGAAATGCCTCATGTAACTGTATCTCACTTTTCCTCACCAGAACAGGGAGAACCCTCAGGGGAGGGCTTGAGCACCCCTGGGGGCAGGAATTTTCTATTTAAGGAGGGCCTCTCTGCCCTATCCAAGTTGTATCATTACCACCCATCTCATCATCTATCCATCCACCCCATCAACCCATCCATCTGTGGTACCTACCCAGATACATATTAGTAGTGAACCAATTATAAAGAAACAGGAAATCAGAAACCAATTTATTAACCATATTTAACCAGTTAAACCACCCAAAAGGTGCTTGAATAAGGGTTCTTCTGTGACCTAAATATTCAGCACCAGATTAAAGAAAATCCACCCATTAATTAATAAATAACCCTTACAAAGAAAGAGAGCACAACAAAAAGAAACTACCAACCTTTCCTCTACCCAGCCCCCTGTGGGTAAACCCATCCTTGGGTCCTCTCCTGAACCATTTGAACCCTTTGATATTGGGATACTGGTTAAGATCACATATATCTGATAAATAATTAACCAATAATCCAATACATCTGGTCTATTCTTCAACAAACCCTACCAATAACAATTAATAACTAACCTAGGTCTGATCTGAGACCTATTTTAAGTCTCAAAGAAACCAGCCATTAATTTAAATAAATTATTGTGCAGACTTACTATAGTACTAGAAAGGCAGGCAATTCAAAACCACTCTTAGTATATAATATTACTCCAAAGGAGTAGAAGCAATACTAAATTCCCCTTCAGGGACTGCCAGCAAGCTATTTGCTACTTTATTTATATAATCCCACAGGAGTCTCTACATTTTCCTGTCTAATTTCACAGATGCTCTTCCATTGTCTTTCCAGCCTTGTCATGATCTTGAAATCATCTGTTGTTGTGTGCACTCTGTCGGTGCGTCTTTCATTTGTTTAATTGTCACATTCCTTTTATTCATTTCCTTCTTGTTTTCCACACTCACGTCTTATGACGTTTTTCCACACTCATGTCTCACTATGTCACACGCGGTTGTACTTATTGGGTGAGAACTTTCTCAACCCTTTCACCTGCCACATGTCACTTGCGCGTTCTTCAATCTTCAAACTGTGGGACAATTTCTTGAACTCATCAACATCCCACCAATCTCGATGAACTTATAAACTCATCCACTTCTCACCAAATCTTGACAAACATCAGGCGACAAAACATTCCAATCAATTCTCCAGATCAGACTCATCATCATTCTTGATCCTCATTTCCGTCCGTCTGTTCTTCACAACCCTATACAATCAATCCAAACACCGCACAGCAGGCAGTCTGACTTCAGTAAGGACAAGTTCATCAACTCATCAATCAATTGGAGCTCATCTCTTTTCTGTTTAGATCACTCAAGGCGCTCTGTTGGAACATTCCTCAATTTCCATTCTGGCTTGCTTCAATCTACTCTGGCTCTTCTCTCCTCCTGTTATCCACTACTCGAGTCTTGCCAGTTTAGAACTCCTGTTTGTTGTTCTCTGTTTCTTTATTCTTTTGTCATCTCTCAGAGAAGTCTGACACTCATGATTGTGCTTGTTTGAAATTGAATCAGTCTGGTCTTGGTTACCAACCAAAATTCTCTCAGTTCCTTGTCATGAATCTCATAGTTAAGCTCTGCAACAAGCAACTTGAGAGACTCGAAAGCTACGGGATGAAAGAGAGAAGTGGAGGAAGAGAACTGAAGGATTACTCCTGCAATTGCATAGTCGCTTGCGTCTGTTTTGACAATAGTTCAAGCTAGCTTGTTGAAGTGAGCAAGTATTGGAGCAGTGGTGAACGCTTTCTTCAGAGCTTTGAACTCAAAAGCAGCTTGTTTGGTAAAAACAAAAGGAGTGTCTTTTTGAAGAAGGTTAGTAAGATTCATGGTTTTTTGGCGTAACGCGCAATAAACCTTCTATAGAAATTACTGAAACCAAGGAAAACTTGAAGGGATTTAACAGAAGAAGGTGGAGGCCAGTCCAAGATGCGTTTGCTTTTGGCTGGTCCATCAATAGTCCTTGCTGCGAGACTACGACACCTAGAAACCAAAGAGAAGAGGAATGGAATTTTCACTTAGAGGCTTTCGCAAACAGTTCATTCTTGCAAAGTTGCTGCAGAACCTCTTGCACATGTGCAATGTGATCTTCAAGGTTCCTTGAGTAGACTAGTATATCATTCAGATATACCACAAGGTATTTACCTACAAGATCGGAGAAAATGTTGTTGAAAAAATGCTGAAAAGTGGAAGGAGCATTACAGTGGCCAAAAGGCATGACGGTATACTCATAACTGCCAAACCGGGTTGTCATTGCGGTCAAATACTCATGACCTTCCCTAATGCGAATTAGGTTATAGGCACCTCAAAGGTCTAACTTTTAGAAATAAGCAGCTCCATGGAAGAGGGTGAGGAGATGTGACATAGGCGGTACTGGATAGGAATTCTTCCGGGTTACCTGGTTCAGTTTCCTGTAGTCTACACAAAGTCAAAGTCCGCCGTCCTTTCTTGGAACAAATAGGACAGGTGAACTGGTATTCAAATCGCTTGGTCGAAGAAATCCTTTTGCTACATTTTCTGCAATATAGTCTTGAAGCCCAATTGATTCTTGCTTCAAGAGAGAGTAAACTGGTCCTGGTGCCGGAGGTGGGCCAGTCAGTTTTAGCTTGTTATTGTAAGGACGGGATGGAGCCAGTTTCTCTGCTCTTGCAGCTGAGAAGACGTCAGCAAAGTCATGATAAACTGAAGGTAAAGACTCTCAAATGATTTCTAAATCTTCAATCTTGTCATCTTTGAGCACCAGGTTCAAGGTGCTTGCATGGTGCAAGAGGATTAGGGAGCTCAAAATACACCATTTGGTTGGTGTCTGTTTCTCTTTGAAGGAACAGGAAAGAGGTAAGCTGGATAGGTAAGCAATAACTCCTAAATCTGAAGAGGGAATTTAGGAATGAAGGTCAGGATCTAGCAAATCTCCTGGCGGAAAAGTGTCATCCAACTCAATGACCGTGTCAGGTAGGCCATTTAATTCCTGATTGACAAAACAATTAGCGTTCTGGGGGTGCAAGGTTTGAAGGTTAATTACTCCTTCTTGCCAATTCACATCCGGATTCCAGTAAACTAGAAAATCATGGCCTAGAATGGTTTCATCCATTCCGGGTATAGCCAAGAAAAATAAATCCCATTGGAAGCTGGGGAAATTGGAGAATGCAAAGGTCCATTTTGCCTTTTGGGAAACCCAATAAGACGGTTCAGTCGGGCTACTTACTAAATAGATAAGAAATTTATCTATTGTGGAACACATAAGATTTTTGGAAGTGGCAAAAGATTCACTGATGAAGGAAACATTAGCGCCGGAGTCAAGTAATACTTGATAAGGAGTGTTGTTGGAATGGAATAGGATAAATCTCAAACTTGGAGCACCTAGTGACTTGCAAGTGCAAAGATTTACTTGCAATGATTTAGATAATGTGTAGTGCGAGTATCAGAAAAACTACAAGCTAATTTTTTGACTGCTTAGCCGCTTCATGTTCTAACCGCTTTGCACAACTGTCAAAATCATGTTTTCCTCCACAATAAATACACAGCCCATTCTTCTCCCTTTGTAGCCTTTCCTCGTTTTTTAGCATCCAGTTTTCTTTTTCCAAGAACTTTGGAGTTTTGGTGAAGGTTTTCCCTTTTGAGTTGGAGTTCAAAGTTGGGGTTGGTTTGGATGGTTTTGGGTTCCTTGTGTTTTGCTTTGAGGAGTTGTCCACCCTTGGAGCCAAGATGGGCGGTCCATGGTTGTTTTGCTGAGAGCGATTCTTATTGTGATAGCCATTATCAAGCTCAATCACTCAATTGATTAGCTGCTGAAGCAAGGTTGTCTTATGACCCCCAACTGCAAGCTGTTTGATTAAGCGTGCCAGAAGACCATTTTGGAAATGGAATAGAAGAGCGGTGTGGTGACCAATCCGGGACACCACAAAGAAAAAAAAAAAAAAAAAAAAAAAAAAAATATATATATATATATATATTTTTGGTTGTACCCCTATGGGTACCTTCATTTCCCCCCATCTCTCAACTTCTCCCTGTCCTAGCGGTCTAGGACAGGCCTCTTGCCTGTCTCTCCGCTTTGATCCTCTCTTTCTATTTTCAACTCCCACTTGTCGCGCTTGCAGCCCTGACTTTTGGGGACGCAAGCAATCGTTGAACCACTTTCGACAATCCCTTCTCATCCTCACTGTCCAATCCAACTTGCCGCAACCCATCCAATCGACCCAGTACTGCTTCATCTGCTTCCATCAACCCATCCCACCATCACTACTCGCACTCAAAGCTTTCCTTGATTGATCAAGTGCTCCATCAAGCTCATCCCAACCCACTATCCTCACACCTCCACATCGTCATCCTCCTCCCTAATCCAACAATCTCCATCGATCTTCATCGAACTCACTCCACCCCTATCCACATCACCATCATCAACACCACCGCTCCCAGACTGCAAAGATCATTCATGATCACCAGTCACATCAGTCTCTAACAACTGATCATCCATCGACACTCACTGCGATGACGGTGTGGGCGACGGCGACCACCGGTACGCCAGCGATCTCTGCGACGGTCGCCCGTCCAACGACTCGCCCCAACAACCGTCCTCTACACCATCTCACCGGCTTGCTCATCACCCAATTATCATCCCCTCCCTCTACCCGTACCTAGCCAAAGTATGCAGGCTCCCTCACTCTCCTACTGACCGGTTGGATTGGATCCTCCTACTCACAACCTCCAGCTGGCTGGTGTCCCGCCCGGCTTGTCTGTTGCCCGCGCGGGTCTCAGCGGTCTCCCGGGCCCATCAGCCTGTCCGCGGGCCCCTCAAAAGCTACTCTCCTGCACGTGCCCACCATTGACACGGGCCAGGGTCTTGATTGAACTCTTCTTTTTTTTTTTCTGAGTGTTTGTTTGTTTCTTTTTTTCTGCTCTATTTGTAAATCTCTCTTGTACATAGTATACAGGGCCTCATGTCTATAAAAGGAGGGGCTCTCCCCTGCCTTTTGGCCCAGCATCAGAGGATCCTATCATCATCATCAGCATCCAATCAGATCATCATCAGAAATCAACTTATCCGTGGGCATCCTTCCCACTTATCTGAGCAATTTATCCGGGTATATCCATGATTGCCCCTTGATCCTTTGAGCCTCCATACTCAAACTCTGTCCCTTGTGACCTTTTTCCTTATCACCAATCAATAGCCTTGCTGGTTGAAGAAGAATTCCTGTCTGTCTGAATTCTTGGGTGTGTTATACCACTCTGATCCCTTTTTCCGACCATACTGGTCTTGATCTCTCCTTGATCATCTTTCTGGAGCCAATCACGTTTGATTGAAGAGGTTTTATTAAGCTTAAAACCTGGAGTGTTATACCTCCCTTCTTCTTTAAGGTTGAATTTCGCCACGCTATTCTTGAGTCCCTTGAGAAGTGTTGGGATATTCTTGCTCAAATTTGTTATTGATTTGCTTCTAGAGCTTCATAAACAAATTGCTTTTGTTTTGTTCAGCCTCCCGCAGTTATCTGGTACCCTTCAAGCGCTTGATTGCGGAGAGTTGGGCAGGTTCATTGAGAAACTGGAGGTTGGTTGGGATTGAGTTGATCTTTCCTAATCAGCTGCTGACGACCAGAGTTATTAGCTTGTGGGCGTTGTTACTTACAACTGCCTTGTTCTATTGAACTCTGAAAAAACCTTGACTTATTTGTTCAAGTCTTTACCTGCACCATCTTGCCTCAGATAGTGCTGTTTCCATCGCTACCAACAACTCCTATCCTCTTCCCTTACTTTGATTTCTCATCCATAAGGTTCTTGACCTTGATTCCAGTTACATTTAAATATTATTGTAACTCCTAGGAGGGCAGCCTAAACAGAACCTTTCCCCTCCACAGAACTGCCACGGCTTAGCACCGTTTGGAGTCTTACAGCGGCCTTGTTCCACTGGATGCAAGACTGCAAGGTTTGAAAATGAGAAATATAAACGGAAACTCTACTATTTTGCTTCATAACTAAACTATTAAGGTTGTATTTGGCGTTTTGAACTTAATTGGGGTCGCCAAACAGGGTGAACAGTTGTTGCTTGAACCTGTCCCAGTTGTTGAGAATACACGTGGGACTGTTGTTGGAAAAAAGTTTGAGGTACAGTTCAAACCACTGCGAGGCTCTACCTCCTAAGAAGGAAAAAGCATACATAAATTTATGCCTATCGGAAGGGAAATTGTTGGAGTCGTTTGAAAAGATGATTTTAAAAGACTTTAGGTAGGATCTAAGCTTATGAGGGTGTTCTCCCGTAAAGTGATTGGGTTGTTTCATTCCCGGAGTGCAAAAGCTGAGAGTACTTGGACTAGATCGCTGGGCACCATGAGTGAGGGCCTGGATCAATGTCAAAAGCAGGGTTGGAGCATTGGGCTTGCAAGCAGTAGTGCAAACCCCTGGTCTTCAAGTTTTCATTGGAAGAATGGTTGGAATCTGCAAATTCCGCAAGAGGGTCCGTCAGACAAGTTTTCATTGGAAGAATGGTTGGAATCTGCAAATTCCGCAAGAGGGTCCGTCAGAACATCCCGTGAACAAGTCCAAGGATCATTGAGGGGTTCAACAGATGGCAATTTTAAAGGAGGAACGGGATCTAAGGGTTTTTGGGCCCAAGGAGCACTGGTTCTCCCTACCCAATGAATATCATCATTGTAAGGGGCAAGGGAAGCGTTCCCGGTTGAGCAAGTACGTGAAATTGAGAAAAAGAAGTCTACTATAGGTTTGCAAGCTACAATAGATAAGTTGAGTTAGTTAATTTATTGTCACAAGACCACCCCACGTACTATAGGGCAATTCTTAGATGATTGTGAGCGCAAAGGAATGCTGAGTGCAAGGGAAAGTGCAAGTAGCAAGACTCAGTTGCAAAGTGCGAACTTGGTTATGCCACTCAACAAACGGCAAGAGGAATGGAATGTGTTCCAAAGAAGGAAACTCAACCTGAGTCCAATGTGATAACTAGGTTGTAGCAAAATGCAAGAATGTATGAAATTGACTAACTGAGGAGACAATCAATGGGCAAGGGGATAGCCCTTATAAGGTAATCCAAAGTGACTGGATAAAAACTTGTGATGAGCTAACTACAGTTGAAGCATTGAGGCAATGAATGACAGGAATGGGATAGGAAATGAAGGAGTAGTACATTATCCGAGGTCATAGCGTAAGTGCGAGACAATAGAATCTGAGCGTATAATTGTATGAAAAATTGGGACAGGAGCAAGTGACGTTGAAGGTAATGCAAATGAGAAGTAATAGTGTATGCAGGGTAGGGACTAGTCCAATTGCAAACTGTACAGTAATGATGGCTTAGTTAGACGTAGATGCAAACTAACAACCAATGCATGACCAAAGATGGAAGTCCAAGGCTGTTGATTGACCAGGGAAGGAGATTGGATCTCATAATGGATGGCCAACTGGTATGGAGTTAACCGCAAAGTTTGCAAGTATATACTGAGTTGGTTGCCAAGATTGGAAGGTCAACGCAAGCCAGAGGAAGTAGCGGATTGCACCATTGATGTTGTGCTTTATTTTTGTCACGCTTTTAGACTGAGGTAGATGGTACTGAGGAGAAGACATGTCAAAGTCATGAAGACAATAATTCCTAAGTGAGAGGCATGACATCTAGCAACTAATGGATCAGTAGTTGAGGAAAACTCATGCCATCAAATACCCATGAAGGATTCCTTCTCCAGATCCAAAGGATGAACTTCTCTTTGACCAAAGATTATTTCATAAGGTTAGTAGCCAGTGGTTTGTTTGGTTGAGATTCAATCAGAGAGGAGAAGAAGAGGAAGGAATTTTCAACAATTCTTGCCACTTTCACCAGCCAGTTTAAAAAGTGCAGCCTTCAAAGGAGCATGGCCTTGTTCCACCATGCCTTGGCCTTCAGGATAATGAGGAGTAGTAACTCTATGTTGTCCAGGAAGAGATTGGATCATTTCAGCAGGTTTGCCACCAAATTCAGAGCCACCATCAGTAGAGTAGGATTAAGCCAAGCTTTAAGGCATTTTACAAGTCTCATAGAGAAATTCTGCCACTGATTTTGAGCTAAGATTCTCAAGAAATTTTTCTTGAACCCATCCAGAAAAATCATCTCTGGCAACAATGAGTTACTTAGTGCCACCTACCTTAATATGAACCAAATAATTAGCAATACTTTCAAAGACGGTGAACTCCCGAGTAGGAAAACAAATTTCCACTGGATGCCTAAGATCACGTTTTTGAAAAACTTCACAACTCTTGCACCATTGGGAGACAGATTTCTTCAGAGATGGCCACCAGAATTGTTTGGATAATCATTGATAAATTTCTGTTTCCCCAGAATGACCGTAACCTTCATGGGGAATTTCAAGAATCAAATCATGTTTAGAAGGGATATTAACAACAATAAGAGCACAAGTATTTCTTCTTTCATAATCCTAGAGCCTTGTACAAAGGAATTAGATTGATCTTTGTAGCTCCAGGTCCATAACAGATATTTTTCAATACTATGTCTTTACCAATAATAATTTTGAGAAACTGAAAAGAATGTTCACACTCTTGGCTCCAAATGCAATCAGTATCTTTCCTTCTTAGACAACTCAAGGGTGCACAGATTTTGGATAAAGATGTGATGAAAATTTCAAACATAAGTCGCAACACCTAGAAAGCTTCTAACTTCAGTAGTATTGATTGAAGTGGTCCAAGAGATGATTTTGTTGTCTTTGGCTTGTGCCATCCTTCTTGCTTCCTTGCAGACCACATGACCAACCATTTCCAGGCAGGGAAAAAAGCAGCCCATTTGGATCCAGAGACAGTAGGTTCAGATTCCTTGATTCAAAACAGAATCCTTTCCAATGTAGTAGCATATTCCTAGATAAATCAAAAAATTCCTGTATGCCAACATAAGAGCTCATTATCATAGTCAGAAACTGAACCTTTAATTTGGCCAATTTCAATAACAATACCAGCATGATCAGGGATTTAATCCCAGAGGATCCACATCATCTGAGCCTGATAGACTGCAAAAAAATTGGTAGCACCCCAAGGCAATTGAGTAGGTTGGAATCAACCAAGAGGAGTATCACAAGTAGTGAAAGTCCAAGAGATAGCATTTAAGGACTGTTTTTCATAACCACCCATAATGTCCCCTAGAACATATCAAGCTCTTCTGGAGAAATATTCAAAAACCTCTTCAGTGGCAGGAATGATAACAGAGTCTTTAATAGTAACTTTGTTAATAGGTTGGAGATCATAAACTATTCTAAGTTTACCATTAATTTTGAGGACACATAAGACAGGGCTTGAATAACTGGAATTTGACTGTTCATATAGACAAGTAAAAACTTGCTTGTGGACCAACTTGATAAATTTTTCAACTTTAGAATCAGGGATTGAGATCTTTTTCTTTGTTCAAGGATCATTCTCAAATGAAGCTATGATATAGGGAAGACCATAGGATTCTTTCAAGGGACCTACCTCTTCTTCACAGAAAGCAATAGATGTTTACCTAAGTGATAGGACATTTTTTATCAAATTTAAGTCATCAGAAGAAGCCATCCATGTTGACAAAAGTTGGACACTTTCAGAATTTGTTAAATGACATAACCATTGGGCATAAAGGGACCAGTGAGAGATCAAGATAAACCACAGTAAGGATCAGGAGATAAGGGAGGAGGCATGAGAGGAGGATTGAGGTTGAGAGGCATAGGCTGTTTTACTGGTTGGACCTTTTTTGCAACTGGTTTCTACTTGGTAGCAAAAGGGACAAGTTCTTGTTTCCTCCAAGAGTTTTCCAGGTAGACTTGACTTTGGAAACTGAGACCAAGTTCCAACATCTTCCACATTTGATGTTCCGCAATCTCCTCAAAGTGATCCTTTTCCATAAAGGGAGAACCAGGAGATAATACATTTCTCACATGTTTGGCACAAGTTAGGGTTTTGAAAATGATGGTAGAAGGTTTCCCTAGCAGTGCAAAATTGGGAGGACTTACTTCTACTGCAAATGGCCTCCACTGAAGCCCATATTCCTCCATACCAAAGCCACCAAGAATAGAATTGAAATCAGGACCTAGTTTATATTCATTGCAGAGATTTGAACCTGTACAAGATAAGATTGATCAGGCTTAAAAATACAAGGAAAAGAAGACAGAAGGGATCCAGATATAGAAGAAAGATTTTTGGAATTTTCTATTTTGACATCTTTTTAATTTTTAATAATTTCCAGATCAGAAAAAAATAATGAGAAAAAAGATAAAAAAGCCTCTGGGGTGAGATTTGATCCTTTGGTTGAATTCTGAGGCTGAGAGGAAATACAACTATCAGTAGGATCAACTATTCCCATAAAACAGAAAGGAATTGGAATTATCCTTCTGCTTCCCCTTGAAAGACAACTTAGGAGGATGACCGGGGAAGTCTCTTTCCCAACAACTGAAATCCAAAGAACACGGGGTAAATTCAATTTTTCTACCATCAGCATCAGGGAGAATAATTCTCTCCCTAACTTGATCAGAAAAAATCGGGGTAGCACCAAAATCCATTAAGAAGGGTTGGCCCAGGCTCATAGGGCCTTCTAAAGAAGTGATCCAAAAATGACAAGTTTCAAAAATATTCCAACCAATCCTAACTGGGACATCCTCAGCAATACCAAACAATTCACAAAATTGATTCCCTATCCTATAAACCGCAGAATTGAAGCTGACCCAAGGACTAAGCTTGAGTTTGCAGGCCA
The DNA here is from genome assembly GCA_025617555.3 of Puccinia polysora. NCBI lineage: Eukaryota > Fungi > Basidiomycota > Pucciniomycetes > Pucciniales > Pucciniaceae > Puccinia > Puccinia polysora. The sequence goes on along the minus strand of CM062625.1, from coordinate 8,326,523 downwards.
TGGCATTCAAAATAAAATTGAGCTGAGATCCAGAATGTAAAAGAGGAGAAAAAGTTTTAGCTGAATCACAAAGATAAAAAGGAAAAAAACCAAGAGGACAGGATTAAGAGATTTGAATCTGAGGAAGGAAGGGTTTCACCAGAGTCCTCCATCAAAGTGCCAGGGGAAACCTTTAATTTTTCAGGATCAATTTCCACAAATTGATGAGAGACCCATTTCTTCATTCCTTCAGCAAGAGATGGAGAGATCAACAGAAGTTCAGCAACAGATAGATCAGAAATTTTGAGATCAGAAATTTTCTTTAATACCCCTCCCACAGTACTGTGGTGATCCTTTGAGTTTACCGTCTTGAACCAAACTTTGGGCTGGGTGGAGGGAGGAAGTTCAGGTGAAGCAGGAACAAAGATGCAATCAGAAGGTTGAGGTGATTTAGATGAAGGATGGGGATCAGAGTGTTCTGTAAACCTATCAATGAGTGATTTCTTTTCCACCTCCATGTCTTCTACATCAGAGGAAGGAGGCTAAGGTGAGGATTGAAGTTTAACCAGTTTCTGAAGAATTGAAGTTGGAAAGGAAGGAGCTTTATGAGGTAAAGGTTCCTCATTTTTTTCCTAGCTGGATCAGATTGATAACCCCCACAAAGAATGGAGGAGGAGATTGCTGGAGGACAGAAAGTTTGAAGGTTACCACCGGAAGATTGAAAATAAAAATAAGCCAAAGATGCCTTCATGAGAGGTTGTGGCTGATAAGAGGCCACCACATGATGAATAGGGCAACACCAATCAAAAGGGATTAGAGCACCATTACTAAGAAAGAAAACGTTTCCCTTCTGCTCCACCAAATTTTCCTCCTTATCCTTCTGGAGTTCAAGAGATTTTCTGGTTCCATGGCCTTCCCTAAGACAGTAGAAACAGACCAGAGTGGATTTAGGGGCAGAAGTAGAAGGTTTGGGAGTAGCAAGAGAACAAATCTTTTGATAAATTTTTCTCTGAAAAGCTTGGATTATTTTGGTGATTTCATCTATAGTAGGAGATTCTTGGTTGGACTGAGAGTTTGATTTTGGCCTGCAATCTTCCTCTATCTTATTCATAACTTTTTTGGACTTTTTGGAAGAAGGAGAATGAACTGATTCAGTAGTTATGGTCTTCTCAAAATTTAAAGCAGTTTGAACTTTGATAACTTCATCCCGAGTATTCCTAATGACAAGGAAAACAGGGAGCTTGAATTGATTATCTATTGTGGTGATCATTGATCCTGACTTGACAAATTCATCCCTAATCCTTTCCTGAAAGGATAGCAAAAAAGATTGGAAAAATTGCCCTCAAACTTTGTCCACTGTATCAATTTGATTGTTTTGGATAAGATAATTGTTGATTGTATCCCATGAATTTCTAAAAGACTGGAAGTCAGAGTCTGAAGAAACACCACCATTGGAGATCCCTTGAGCAACAGGATTTTTCAGGTCCTGCAAACTAAAGCAAACTGCATCTATTTTCCCCTAATTTTCCAAAATTGTTTCTCTTGGAAGTTTCCAGTTATGGGATTTGAATACATCAAATTACTTGATTAATTTCATGAATTCATCAGAGGAGATGAAGAATTGTAACTGATAGGCCATGTTGTATTCAGTTTCCCCATCCACTTCAGCAGCCATTTTCTAAGAGTCCAAGAACCATTCAAAATTTACCCCATTGAACCCTAAGTTCTTGTTCTGAGGTTTGATCTTGACCATCCTAGGTGGAGCAGAGGTGGTGGGAGTACCTGTAGATGCCATTTCAAATAACAGAGTTACTAGAGGATCCAAAGAGCAGATTTCCAATGTGGCTCAGAAGAGTGGCAACAGAGGGTTTCACAAAAAACAACAAGAATTTTTCCAAGAGGTGCACAATTGGGAGTATTGAATTCTGGGATAATTTTCCTCAACCAATCAGATCTAAGAGGAAAGAAAAGAAACAGAAAAAGAGAAAAAACCCTGGATTTCAAAGTTGATTGGGACTTTAAATCCCAAGGTTGCTGGTTTGATCCCAGCTGGGGACCAAATTTAAGAATGCAAATGGTGCTGAGCCTCAGGAAGTTCTGCGCAGGGGAAAGGTGCTGTTTAGGCTGCCCTCCTGAGCATTACAAAAATATTCAAATGTAACTGTAATCAAGGTCCAGAAACTTATGAATGAGGAATCAATGGAAGGGATTAGTTTGAGAGTAGTTAGTAGAAAGGAAAAAACACTATCTGAGGAAGGATGATGCAGGAAAAGACTTGAAAAAAATAAGTCAAAGTTTGTTCAGAGTTCAATAGAACAAGGCAGTTTTAAGTAAAAACACCCACTAGCTAATAAATCTGGTCATCAGCAGAAGATTAGGAAATATTGATTCAATCCCAAGCAACCTCCAGTTTCTCAATGGACCTGCCCAACTCTCCACAATCAAGCGCTTTCAGGGTACCAGATAACTTTGGGTGGCTGTAAAAAAAACAATTTCTTTTATGAATCTCTAGAAGCAAAATAAATAAAAGATTTGAACAAGAATAACCCAAGACTTCTCAAGGGACTTGTCAGCTCTCTGATACCTGGAACCTTGCAGTCCTTTAGCTACAGAGAGTGATAAAAATGCTGGAATGATAATAATAATTATGATTCCAATAATAAACGCTTAGAAGCTCAAATAAATGATTTAATAAGAGCAGTTGAAAGGTTTAATTGGTTTGGTAGTAAATGGTTTTTAATATAATATAAAAGAGAGGCCACAGTATTATACTGCTGGGGATCTTTACAGACTAGCAACCTCTCTTCAAGGGGCCTCCTTAGGAAGTTTAAGAACCATGGAATAAATATGGATGCATTGGAAAGGACTTATTCCAATAATGGCTGGGCTTAACCGCACAAAATCGCCTAGACAGGAAGGGTAACACTCACTCTGAGCACTTCACCACGAAAATCCTGGAATAATTGGAAGGGTTTCAGAGCGGATGGGGTAGATTTCTTGACTAAACTTCAATGGTTGATTGGTTAATATAGGTAAATAATACTACTACAGACTAAGTCATAAATCACTTGCTTGTCTTCATATAAGAACTTGATTGAAAATGACACGGTGTCTGATTGATAATAAATAATTCCTGGTAAACTGATGATGGAATAATGGATCCAAAGAGGTCTGTATAAATACATTTTTGGGGTGATTTTGGTCTTCTCAGGGCATGTAGAGAGGGTTCTGCTTGTGGGCTGAGGCTGGAAAGCCAGTCAGGGCAAGATTATCACGTCCACTTGGTGCTGTCAATCAGATGTCCTGAGATCTGCTGGATTTCTGAATTATTTTAGCCACAGGATCTGTTAATCTGTCATGGCATAAATTTGATCATTCTCAACTCATCCTTCATTTGTACTATTGATATTGCTATAAAGAGTGCAGATTTGTATGTTTAATAATTGTCCATCATCTGCTGATCATGTAGATAATTTTGTCAGCTTGCTACTATTGCAGAGCAAGCTGCAAAAGTAACTAAAATGACATAAAAATAATAATAATACAACTCACCTAAGAATGAGTAGGAAAACCATAAATATTATTACAGAAATCGATTCTCCATCCAAAATTAGGTAGGGTCACTCACTGACCCCACCCTTGAAATCCAACTCCTTATATTTTTAAATAATTAAAGAAAAAAGAACCAAAATACTACAGCTCCAGTATTGAACTTTTTGGCCAATTAAATGTTTCACACACATTGTCACTTATAGGTTTCACACCTAAAATTCAGTCAGAATTGAGGTGTTGTGTATATTTTAGGAGTTACGGGCGGAAATGTGTTTTGTCACAATTCCCGCACGCAGCCGCGGCAGCCACAGCACCCGCGCGCAGCTGAGATACAGCCGTGTCAACCCGTCAGGGTCGTGTACGCAGCCCCAGGCCTCTGAAAAGTACACAGCCGCGGGACTGCGGGCTGACATAGTGACAGGCGGCCCGGGTACCGCGTAAACAGGCTACAACATACACGGGAACTTGTTACATATGTAATAAAGGTTCCCGTGGATAGTAGACTGTCTAAATATAAATAATATCATATAAAAATAGCTAAATAATCTTTACACGTATTTTTTATTTAATATAATGCAAAGAATCAAGAATGTCGAAAATAAGACAATGACAGCTTCAAAAAAATATATTAAAATACTTTAATATACTATTATGAAAATTACTATACATCAACATTTTCGTGACATAATAAGGAAGATAATGATGTAATAATATTTCATGAATTCCCATGACTTATATTTTTAAGTAATTATCTTAACAAATCAACTGGAACTTGTAGATAAAGAGTAAAAACAATATTACGACCTTTTACTCCAGTTATATGATACATAATGAGAACTTACCTGACATCAAAATGTTCGTAGATATGTCTAATAATATAATTATTATATTACAGGGAACATATACTAAGGATAATTAATTAAATAATACATAAATAGGACAGATTAGTGTTACTCACACGTCCTAATGTCCATTACAAGGTAGAATAATTCCCATACCCCAAGGAATTAGATGCTACCCGGGCTATAGCACCAAGGGCACATGACAGGCTACCTCTGGTTACCCTGCTAGCCTTAGTCTCCGTCCCTTTGAGCACCTACAACCGTCAGAAGGACCATATTGGGACCCCAAAAACTATAAATACAGAGCTCTTTTGAGGATGTTGTTGGGCAGAGACCCAGTAATATTCATATCCAGACGCCGTGCCAAGGTAATCAAATACTTATAAGAGATAAGTAAGTGATTTATGGCAATTTCTGATCAGTAATATCCGTCCTCAAACCTCTTTTTATCAATTAAAACTGCTGAACAACCTTATAACCCCAGTATACAGGTTTAACCCATCAGTACGCGTCCCAAACAGATACCCAAAGGATTTAATAATATACCAGTGAGTCTTATTATCCTTTCTCTGTCGTGGTAGCTTGGCTACAAGGCCCTACCACTCCATTTTGTATTTCATATACATATTACTTTTGGGTATAATAATATTTAAACTAAAGAACCTAAAGTAACCAGGACCACGTGTTTTCATACTGAAATACCTGAAGAGAGGTGTTAAAGATCCCCAATATAATTGTGGCCCCTCTATAAATATTTAATAATCAATTTTGATTCAAAACAATAAATAATAACCAAACCATTTGACCTTGCAATAAGCTTAATCCAAGTATTCTACGGATTTTTGCTGCATTTATCAAATAATATATTTATTATTTACAATATCACCTCTGGTAGCTAAAGGATAGCAAGGGTCTTGGCATCCAGGAGGCTGACAAATTCTTAATAATTTTTATGAACACTTCTTGTAGTGTTTTGTGGTCTTCAAAGATCAGGATCAGTGATTTAAGTGGTTATCCTTGATCTTTGATTTATTATGAAAAATGTTTTAAACTTAACTTTCATTAATTTTATTTAATTTTTGATCTTTTTAGATCAGTAGTAATGCATATGTCCTTTTTTTACATATACTAGGCAACCCTAACTAGGTTGTAGCTCTTCTGAGCGGTACCTGGTTGTCAGATTAGTCACGACTGATCCAGACGCGGGGATGAGTTAGTACAGATGCAGATGCGCCCGGGGTAGGGTCGGCTGCATGCGTGGCAGAATCAGCTGCGCGTGGGTCTCTAGTACGCGGGATCCTGCTGCTACTATTATGTAGGGATATGTAATGATGCGGGGCTGCGCGCGGGAATTGTGACATAACACATTTCCGCGTGTAACTCCTAAAATATACACAAAACCTCAATTCTGAGTGAATTTTAGGTGTAAACCCTATACGTGACAACTTGTGTGAAATATTAGAATGGCCAAAAAGTGCCATACTGGTGTCGTAATTTTTATTACTTTTCTTTTTAATTATTTTAAAAATATAAGGACTTGGAATTCAAGGGTGGGGTCAGTGAGTGACCCTACCTAATTTTGGGTGAGAAATCCATTCCGGTCATAATTTGTATGGATTTCTCACTCCTTATTTTGTTAATTGAGGAATTATTATTTTTCATAGTTTTTGTTACGATTTGACAGTTTTGCTCTGTACATAGTAGCAAGCTGACATTCCCCCACTCCAAGATATGTCTATATCTGAAAAGAAATTTTGGGTTAATTCCTCCTCTTCGCTCTGTAGTTCCTCAGGTGTATAGGTCCGTCAGGGATATTATGTTCAGGCAACCATTCATCTTTATCAGCTGATTCTCCTTTGTATCTAACCAGGTAGAGTCTGAAGTCTTTTCCATTGATCCTATCTTTTTTATCCTTAAGGATCTTGCTAATTTTTCCTTTGTCTTTTTCAGGTTCTTCTGTGACAGGTATTGCAGGTGAAGGAGTATGTTTTCCATTCCTTGGGTGGTAGTGTTTGATGAGGCTTACTGGGAAGACTGGATTTTTCCTAGAAAGCTCATCACTGACGATTACTTCCACAGCATTTTTACCATGAAGTTTATTAATGGTGTAAGGTCCAACAAAAGCTGGTCTAAGCTTTATATTTCCACCCAAGTTGGTAAAGTTAGTGGTAGAGATCAAGGCTTGATCACCAATTTTGAAATCAGGTTCCTTATGGGTTTTATCCCACCTTTGCTGGTTATACTCTATAGCATCCTGGACACATTTAACAGCATTTTTGTTGGCTAAATCTATCATGTTTTTGAAATCAAGTGATGTAGGGTGGATACTGTTCAGCTGGTGGTTAAGGTTATCCTTGGGTAGTCTAGGAATCCATCCTCTTTCCATTATGTAAGGTGCTTCCTTACTAGTAGAGTGCTTGCTACTGTTGTAGGCCATCTCCAGTGAATGTAAAAGGCTAACCCAATTGTGGCAATAACCTTCAGAATTCTTTTATTCTAGTCCAAAGCCACAGAATCTCCTGAACATGTCTTCCAGGGTCTGAATCATCCTTTTAGCTAATCCATCCGTCTGAGGGTGATAAGCGGTAGAGAAGGCTAAGGTGGTTCCAAGCATATCATGTGGATTCCTCCAGAACTCAGAGGTGAATTCAGGATCTCTGTCACTGATAATAATCTTGGGAACTCCAACATCAGCAATGAGTCTGTTCCAAAACAATAGGGCAACTTCCATAGAAGTGTCTTCCTTGTGATTGTGTAGGAACTTTGCTTTGTTGGAGAACCTATCCACAATGACCAAGACTGAGTTGTAGGAATAGGCTTCTCCTGGTGGTAGTCCAGTTACAAAGTCCATATTGATGATCTCCCATCTGTTCTTGGGTTCAGAAATCTTTTGCAGTAGTCCAAACCATTTCCCAGTAGTCCTGTTGGACTTCTGATAAGTTTCACAACTGGTAATGTACTGTATAGTGGAGTCTCTCCAATTAACCCACCAAGCAGTTTGATCAACCTTATTCAAGGTTCTATCAGCAGATAAATGACCAGATGAGCAGTTATCATGGCACTCAGCCAGAACATTTTTGATATGGTCATCCTTAGTTAAGACAATAACACTTGAATGTTGATGCCTATAATATACCAGACCATCCCATATGGTGAACCTCCCGGCTTTTTATGGTTTCAAAAGAGGTTCAGGTAGGCTGTTGATCAATTCAGAAGGTGGAGAAGTACTTTCCATAATAGCGATCAAAGTTTTTATGCAAGAACTGTAAGCTTCTTTGATTGAGTTTAACAATGATTCATTCAGTTCACAAACATGGATTCCCATTATAGGAGCTTCAAAGTTTAACCTGTAAATGTTAAGGATAGGTAAGATATCATTATCCTCTGGATCATAAGCAGGGTTACTTGTGTCATTGGGTAAAGCATTCCTGCTTAAACTATCAGCATTCTGGTGTTTAGTCCCAGCTTGATGAACTATGGTCATCTATCCTCTGTACTGTTGCATAGCTATCTGCCATCTCAAAATGTGCCTACTAGGGGTTTTCATGTTAATCAATGTCCTGAAAGCGTTTCAGTCAGTAATAAAAGTGAAGTTGGTGCCTTCTAGGTAATAATGGAGTTTCTCTAGAGCCCATACTAAGGCCAGAAATTCCATTTGGCTTGCACCATACCTTTTCTCAGTATCTTTAATTTGTCTGGATATGAAGAGTATAGGTTTTTCCACTGGTTTATTATCTTCTATGACTTCCTGGTGTAAAGCAGCTCCTAGCCCTTTTATGCTGGCATCTATTTAGAGCTTGAAAGGTTTAGAGTAATCTGGCTGGATCAGTACTGGAGCTGAAGTCATTGTCATTTTGAGTTCCTCATAATTCTTGACTCTGTCATGAAACATTTCAAACACAGTGGTGCTGTTGCAGATCTCATAAAGAAATTTGGTTAGAAGAGCAAACTTTGGTAAATACTTCCTATAGTAGCTTCAGAAGCTGATAAAGGGTAGGAGTTCAGTTTTATTCTGAGGCATAGTCCTATTCATTACTGCTGCTATCTTTTTTTGGTCAGCAGCTAAGGTTAGTCCAGAGACAATGTGTCCTAAGGCTTAAGTTCCCCATAGCCAAAGTTACACTTTTTCATTGATACTTTCAATCCTATGGCAGACATGGTTTTGAGGACAAGCTTTAATTTCTCCATGTGAGTATCCCAATGATCAGAGTAAATGATAACATCATCCATGTATACCATCATCCATCCCTGTCTGATTAATAATCCTAGGACTATGTCCATCATCCTTTGAAAATGAGAAGGAGAATTTTTAATACCAAAAGGCATCCTAAGATACTCATAAATTCCCAAATGACAGATAATTCTCATGAATTTCCGGCTATCAGGGCTCATAGCTATTGGGTGAAAACCTTTCAGCATGTCCATGGTAGTCATGTACTTAGCCTTGGACAGGTTATGCAGAGCATGGTCAATTCTTGGAATTGGATAATAATCAGCTTGGGTATAGTTGTTAAGAATTCTAAAATCTTCAACCATTCTTGAATTATCATTGTGCCAATCTATAATTACTGGGGTAGTAATATCCACTTGTTCATTGTGGCCTACTTTCCTCAAGACTTGTAAGTCAACAAATATTGAATATGGGTTTCCAGAGCAGCTCTGGATTTTGGACTAGAAGGGTAAGCAGTTCTCCTGAGGTTAGGTGGGTAAGGAGGCTTAATAGTTAGAGTTAGGATCATATCATGTCCTTTGATTTACCAATGGGGTGATTTTTGGTACAGAAAGCATTCTGATTTTCAAAGCAAGCTTGTAGGATATCCCCTTTCTGTTCTTTATTGAGAAGGGAATTCAAAGCAGCTTGAGAGAAGTGTTCCTGATTGAACTTCTCTAAGTGTTTATCATAAGTTGAATCAGAATTTTGAGTATTGATATGGCATATTTGGAACTTCTTATTCCAGTCTCCACCTATAGTGAAGTATCTACCTTTGCTTTGGAATACATCTATACCATATAAGCAAAGAGAATCATTTCCAAGGATAAAATAATCACATAATCCGTATTGGAGCACTAAAAATTCAATTTTCAGTTTGAGTGATCCTTTAGAGTGAGGGAGTATGATATCAGAAGACCATACTCCAACAGCATTGAGAGCAGAACTACAACTGATAAACTTAGCCTGAGGTACTGGTAGTAAGTTCAGTTTCCAGTTTGGTTCTTGTTTCTCCAGATAAGTTGAACCAAAACAAGAGCAAAAGGCTCCACTTTCTAGGAGTAACTTAACAGGGGAACATTGGATTAAACCAGTAGCATAGCATGTTTTGCCTGAAGTGTAACTTTTACTTGCAGAAGGTTTTAGAGGCAAATCCTTAGCCTCAGAGACGTGGTGAATCTTCATGTTGGGATTCTATTTTTGAGGTAAGTTAGAATCCTCATTGATGGGATTTATGTCCAGAGAAAACTCAATACTACCTTCAATAAAATTGATAAGGTTAGTGATTATTAGATCACAATCAGAGAGTGATCCGTCAGTATCATCAAGGTGAGGGTCAGGATTTTCATACTCTTCTCCTTCAATAAGATTAATCCTTTTCCTAGGTAGAGGACAATCAGGTTTTACGTTGTGGAAATAATAAAGTTTTTCCCCCTATAATTGTCCCAAGGTTTGGAATTTAACGGTTCCCTGCCTCTGAAAGGAGATGAGGATTCCCAAAGTTGCACTTAAATGAGAAATAGAAATAAGGATATAAAGAGATAAAGAAAAATAGAGAGAGAGTGAAATCGCCAATCCTTCAATCCTTAGAACTTTCCACCTGGATGTGTATCTGGTATGAGTTCCTTTAATCTCTTGGTGAGATGATTGATCCAATCCAATGATATTATGGTCTGATTCCATGCCCCCCCCTCCTAACCTGGATTTGAGAGTGAGGATAAGTCCTCCCTCTCAACCCTAACCTAAGTACAAGCGCAAATAACAGTATGAAAAAGAAACAGAAAACAATCCCAAAACAGAAACCCTAGCCTCCTCTCCCCACCTCCGTACCAAACTTCCCCCAATGTTTGTCCGCCATTCTGTCCATCCGGTTTGTCCTTATCATGACGCGGTCCTTGCACCGCACCCTACTCAGAGCCCCCCGCCTGTCCGTATCCGTTTGTCTGCACCCTTTGTGGATGTCTGGTATTATCCAGTGTGATCCGCGCGCTCCATCCGTTCCTTTATAGCCTGCGGATTGCTCTTCTCCTACGTATCCAAACTGGCGCGCCCGCAAACCTAGTCAAGCGCACTACCTTCCGAATCTGATCTCCAGCGCGGATTGAGGCCCACGCCGCATTCAATGCTGAGCCCAAACCGTCCACTAGGTGCGGAGCCAAACAGCGGCTGCTGCTGATCCAGCAGCTGCCGCTGCTGAGAACTCCACATACCCCAATTCCGAGCCCGCTTGCCTCCAATGCTGAGCATGCAGCCGCGAAGCAGTTCCCAATCCGTGTCCAAAAATTTTCACCACATCCCCCCCCCAACTTGAGTTCTGTCCCCAGAAGTCTTCCATTGCTTCATCACACTACCACCACCGCTACTTCCCCCTCCACCCCCACCACTCCCACTACCACCTTCTCCACAACCGCCGACACACCCTCCGGCTCCGTTGCCTACTCCACCGCCACCACCATTGCCATCTCCGGTCCCAGCGTCCTCCCCCTCACAGGAGAGGGTGGTTATCTTGTCCTCACCTCCCCCCGCCCCACCTGCCCCTGGTTGAACGTCTCCCAAGGTCCCGGAGATTCCGATCAGCTGCATGCTACCCAAGGTTTGATTTGATCAGTTTGCGGACGACTTGTTCAAACTACTTTGTGGCTTCCTCTGAATCCCAAGGGCCCACAGAACGGATTCCCGGAGCAAAGTATTGGCCCAATTCCGGGCGCTCCTGGCAGATGCAAGGAATGGAATGGTCCGGGAGATGGAGGCAGATTAGGCGGGGCCCCTCTTTTGTTTCTTTTCCTTTTCCTTTCCTTCACACTCTTGTTGTACCTTTTCTTCTCATCATTCTGCGCTTGAAATTGATTAACCATTGCGCGTACCACTTCCAAGTGAGCCAGTGAGCGGCCTAAGTAAAAGTAAGAGACCCCGCAAGTAAAAATTGAGAAAAATCTAAGTCAAGAAAAGAGAGGGCCGAGCCAGAGTAGGTTGGCGCGCGAGATACGCGCATTCCACAAAGTTGCCTTCTGGTGCTCTGAAAAGGTACCTCGACCGCCCAAGACAGACTGCCACACAGTTCCCCATACCCCTCCTGTAACAAACACCAGCGCGCGCCACCATAAGGGAAGAGAGAGAGAGAGAGTAAGAGAACGGACATTCTGGGGTGTCTAGTTGTTCCGGCTGTCAACCGGCTAGAGCACCCCATCACCAAATCAAGCTTATTCCCATACCAACCACCCATCCTCAAGATATCCTGAGAGTAAAGAAAAAGAGAAAAAGAAACCAACAGAGAAGAAAAATAGAAAAGAACACATAATATATTTTTTTTTTTGCGCAATGCCCGTAGACCGCCCAAAAATTGCTCTTTGTCCCACTTCCCCCATCCGCGGGATTGTCCTTGCTTCCCCGTTCCGCGGGGCTTGTCCTTGTATTCATGGACCCGGCTTTGTGCCGGGCCCGCGTTTCCTGCAAAAACCCCAATCCAGCAAAGACCCCACAATCCAGATAAGAAACAAACATAGAGAAACAAACATCTGGGGTGTCTAGTTGTTCCGGCTGTGAACCGGCTAGAGCACCCCCTCACCAAATCAAAACTTATCCCCTACCCCCACCACCTCCCCCCCCAACTTGGCCACTGTCCCCAGCTGGTCGCAACCGCCTACTCTGTTGCAACGGCACGTTTTCTTCTTCTCTGCCCAAAGAAAAATCCCCGGATCGTGTTCTTACACCATCTCCGCGCTCCACACTCCCCTCATCTGATCTGTCACCACCTTCCGCTGTCTTGTTGAACAAGGTAGATCCTTGCGCAAAGAAGCGCTTGACATGCAAAGCTGCCGCCTTCTGTTTCAGTGGAGTACCTTCTAATTCCTCCAACTGATAGCTGCCGCCCTCAAACTTGGACAACACGCCAAACGGGCCTTCCACCGGTTAGCAAACAACTTCCCCCACTGAGACTCCCCACTCAAGTTGTACAGGAGCACCAAATCCCCCTTCCCCAAGGGATCCCGGAGAGGATGCAAGCAGCGCTTGTCCCAATAGCGCACCAATGCCGTCTGAGTCTTCTTCAGCCGGTCCGCGGCCTTGGCGAGCATCCTATCTTGTCAAAGGAGCTGTTTCGCGCGAGCCTCAAGCAATTTGGCGGAGGTCTTCACCTTCCACCAGTCAACCCCCAGGAAAGTCTCCAACTCAATGTCCACCGGAAGCACAGGGCGCTGTCCAAAAAGTAACTCGTACGGCAAGTAGCCTGTTGACCGCTTCACCAAAATCCAATCCGCAAACAGAACCATCGGAAGGGCCTCCTGCCAGCGCTTACCGTCCTTCCTGCACATCTTTACCAGGGCATCCTTGATTGGTTGATGCCTGCGTTCAATCATGCCCGCCCCATTGGGAGAATACTCCGTTACTTGGCCAAACTTGGCTCCGCAACTCTTCACCAACTCAACCAAACGGCCGCAAAACTCAGCCCCTCTGTCCACTGTAACCAGACAAAGCAACCCGTACCGCGCAAACCAATCTTCCTCCAGAAACAGAGCAACTTTGTCCGCCAAGAGCTTGCCCAACGGACGCGCTTCCGCCCAACTGGACAGGTTGTCCTGCGCAACAAGCAGATAGGCGAACTTACCGGCCTTGATGTGGACGACATAAAGCAAGACTCAACAAAAGAGGGCGTCTTCCCCTGTGGGGTTTCTGACTTCCTTAGGCAATCTCGCGCTCCGCCGTTGACAGGCTTTGCAGGAGGCCAACCATTCCCGTACCGCACGCACTACCCCCGGCCACCAGAACCCCTCTTTCACCCGCCTCCACGTTTCAACCTCCCCTTGATGGCCAAGATTGTTGTGAAGGCTTCGGAGGATAGCTTCCTGATCCGCCCTTGAAGTGGTAACCACAAGAGGAAACGGAGTCTTCCGCCGCCAAAGCTGCCTCTCCTGTACATAGAAGTTTCCCGCTCGCCCCCTTGCCCATTGGATGTGCTTGTCCGTAGTTCCATTGGGAAAACAAAGTTCCCACAAGTAATCACAAAGAATTGCGTCCCGCCCAGTCTGCCAGAGCGGAAGCTGAAAGCCCGCCTCCACAACCCCTACCTTGACAACCGGGGTCTCCACATCAAGCAATGTCCGCCCCTTTCTTCTTCCCTACAGGATTCGCTGCCGGTGCCTTGATTCTGGGCAGGCGTGCGGCTGGTTTTGGGACGGTTGACGGGGGTCCCTCCTTTGCTTCCACCTCCATCTTATCCGAGACCGCCACCTTCTCTTCCGTTGCCACTACCCTTACCTCAGCTTCCACCCAAGGTGATTGCCATGATCCGGGACCTGTAACAATGCCTAGTGACACTTTCACCGTTGTTCCCGCCTCCTGACCCCGTGTGCGCACCTGCTGCATTGCGGTTGGCTGGCTTGGCTCCATTGGAATCTGTTTGCCCATTGGAAACATGTACCCCATCCCTTCCGGTCAAACCAATCCCGCGTTGAGATCCTTTGTAAGCTCCTCGCACGCCAATTGCAAATTACTGTTTGCCCCGCAGTACAAGCACCCCCTCGGCACAAAGGTACTGGGCGGCCAAAAACCTTCCACCATGTGAGGTGGAGGCCCTTGCGGCTGCTTCTGGCCCATATGGCTCATGCAGATCTTCAAATCCTTCATCAGTTCCATCAATTCACTTACCGGAGGGGTGGGCGCGGGTTGAGGAACCAGACCACGCGTGGAAGTAGGTGGAACCGGGGCCGAAAATTGCACCGGAGCCAAAACCTGGGGGGCAGATTTCTTCGGTCCCGCTGGGAAGGACTTAGAGGTATCCTCAATAAGCTCTTCTAAGTCAAGCTCACTCTCCACAGCTTGGCAAATGACAGCCAACTCCGGAAGGAGGGCAATGCTCCCATCCAATGACCGCTTTACAAAGTTGTGATCTTAAAGATGCCGCTGCACCCTTTCCCGGAGTTGAGCGCCTAAACCGCCTAGAAACGCGTGTTTCATGGCTCCTGTCTGTCCCGCCACCACCTTGTTCTTTTATAAGTACCAATAGATCCAATCAAATGTCAAGGTGTAATCCGCAAGCTCCACCCAAGTCCTGACTCCTCCGGGCGCGCTTGCCTCTAAGGCCAGGCGGTCAAAATTGATTTCCCAGAATCAAGGTTTGCGCCTACCCCACCGCGTTAGGATCTCCGCCTTTAGTTTTGGCCAATCCTGATTCTTGTAGAATTCCATCTCCTCCACATCCTGGAGCTTCTCTTTGTCCATAATGAACAGGACGCCAAGCTGGGCCTTATCAGCATCTGACGCACCTTCCGCATCTGCAATACCTTTGTATCTCGACATGAATTGCTCCACATCTGCAGTGTTGAATTGGATGTGAGGGTAGTCGCGCCGCCTGATGCAAACCGGACAAGCGGGTTCATGGTCACTGGAGGCCGATGGGGGAACGGTGTAGCTCAACCTGGGTCGAGCAGAGGGAGGGGGAGGAGGAGGGATGGAAGACACAAGTGGGGTTGGAGTAGCGGACCCAGAAAAGGAAGGAGAAGAAGAGGAAGAAGAGGAAGCGACTGTAGGGAGCTATGAATAGGACATCGCGCCCAATTACCTTCAAAGGACAAAAAACGGAAGGTTAATTCCCGGCCAGACTCCCAGATGTGGAAAGAATGAAGGTTTTCCCCCTATAATTGTCCCAAGGTTCGGAAGTTAACGGTTACCTGCGTCTGAAAGGAGATGAGGATGCCCAAAGTTGCACTTAAATGAGAAGTAGAAATGAGGATATAAAGAGATAAAGAAAAATAGAGAGAGAGTGAAATCACCAATCCTTCAATCCTAAGAACTTTCCACCTGGATGTGTATCCGGTATGAGTTCCTTTAATCTCTTGGTGAGATGATTGATCCAATCAAATGATATGATGGTCTGATTCCATTCCCCCCCCTCCTAACCTGGATTTGAGAGTGAGGATAAGTCCTCCCTCTCAACCCTAACCTAAGTACAAGCACAAATAACAGTATGACAAAGAAACAGAAAACAATCCCAAAACAGTAATTTTAGCCTCCTCTCCCCACCTCCGTACCAAACTTCCCCCAACGTCCGTACGCCGTTCTGTCCATCCGGTTTGTCCTTCTCATGACGCGGTACTTGCACCACGCCCTACTCAGAGCCCCCTGCGCCTGTCTGTATCCGTTTGTCCGCGCCCGTTGTGGATGTCCGGTATTATCTGGTGTGATCCGTGCGTTGCACGCGCGCTCCATCCGTTCCTTTATAGCCTGCCAATTGCTCCGCTCCTACGTATCCAAAACAGCGCGCCCAGAACCTTGTTGAGCGCACTACCTTCCAAATACAATCTCTGGTCCTGATCGGGGCCCACGCCGCATTCAATGCTGAGCCCGACCCGTCCACTAGGTGCGGAGCCAAACAGCGGCTGCTGCTGATCCAGCAGCTGTCGCTGCCGAGCACTCCGCATGCCCTAATTCTGAGCCCGCTTGCCTCCAATGCTGAGCGCGCAACCCCAAAGCAGTTTCCAATCCATGTCTATAAATTGACACCACAATGTGTCCTGTTTGGTTACAGTTCCAACATACTTTCTCTTTTGATTCTGGAGTCTTCTTGACTTCCAAGGTAGATGGATTAGTAGCAGGGGATTCTTTAGTTTTGGAAGTATATTCTTCCCTGTTCCTAGTATTTTGTTCCCTGGGAGGTCTATTGACCCTTTTATCAAGACAATTCATATCAATAGTCTCTTCCAATACACCTATTAAGGTGGAAAGATCTGAATCCATAGGCATTCTACACCTTAAACTGTGGATGATTTGTCCAGGACATACGTTTACAAGTCTTTCATTTACTTCTTCTTTATCAGCATCAGGATAAAAACAGTCTAACCTCTTTTTCTGGTCTAAGCACCACTTATGAGGTTTGTCCTTGGATGGATCAAACTGGGAAGTTTCAAAAGTTTTCATCATCTTTCTTTTCCAAATCCTGGTACCAAACTGTACTTTGATCAATTCTTTCCAAGAATTCCAGGATAAAGATCCAACTTCTTCTATTTTTTGGATAAACCAATCAAGAGCTACTCCCTCAAATAATCTGGGAAATCTTACCACAGCTATTGCCTCAGGGAGCTCATAAGAAGAAAGAGTATAGTCAATAAATTTAATGAAACTGAAATGGTTGTATTCTCCCTATCCAGAGAATTTAGGCCATTCAGTGATGGGAGTAAGTAGCTTCAAAGCCTGCTCCATCTCAGGAGTAGGGCTGGGTCTGGAAGACTCATTCCTAGTTATCCTGGTTCTGGGAGGAACACTAGGAGTACTGGTGAACCTGGCAGGTCTGGTTTCTTGTAGGTCAATGACCGGAGAGTTAGTAGAGTTGATCTTAAGATCTCTGAGATCATTCTTAATCATACCTAACTCTCAATCAAGTTTTTTGCTTAATAAGTCCATCTTGTTAGTCAGATGAGCTGAAGGAGTATGACTAGTTTTCTTAACTTCTTCCTTAAGCTGGTCTATGGTTGCAAAAATATCTTCCTGAAGAATTGATTGGTTGTCATCAATATGTTTCATCAGGTCCAACTTACTAGCTCTTATACTATCCTTGATTTGTTGTATTTCCAACTCATCAATTCTCATAATCTGAGACTGAGTGTCAATCACTCTGAGAATACTTGAACTTAATTTGTTTTATTGTTGAAAAACTTTTTCAAAGCATTGGCTAATAATAGTAAAATTATGAGACACATTTACAGAAAAGCTATTAAGAGCTTCTACATCTAATTGTGGTACACTTTTTTCCACTTCTGGGCTAAGGATATTATGTTTTCCCAATCCTTTGGGTTCCTTAACTTCTGATGGGCTGAGGACCTCTACTTTTTGGGGTCCTTTCCCTTTAAGGAAGCTAACTTCTCCAAAAGATTCCAGTTCTGCACGTAGCCTTCTACTTCTTTCTTTTGGATCAACCTTTGCAGAGAAATCTGAGATTTCTTTGCCTGAGAAATGGCTTTTCTCATACCTGGTTGATCCTCCTGGGTCTGAGCCAACCTGAATTGTTCCCAATAGCTCACGTGCTCTTTCACTAATACTTTGACTCTTTCCTCCTTGGTTGAGTCCAGCTGGGGTGGCGCAGGAGGACCTTTACCCTCCTGGAATAACATGGTGGGTAATGGATGGCTCTCCAACGGTCTGTTGGTTGAGTTGGCAGCCGCAGTGGTTGCTGTTGTTGTCCCGCGTGACGCTATGGTCACGGGTTCGAGTCCCCTCATTGCGCTCGCGACTGGAGTCCTTGCGCGCATGCGTTCCTCCGGGCAGAGATCCATATGACAGGGCTCTACTGGTTGCACGGGTGTTGCGCCTATATTGATACATAGCACCAAAAAAAAATGTGTAAATGTTTTTGTCATAACTTTTGAAAAAAGACTTTAAAAATAATTTTTTTTGTGTGTTTTATATTTTTAATAAGTTTTTTATAAATATTTCAACTTACTTACAGTTAAATTCAAGGGTACCAACACTTGATTGGGATCACAAGTATCCTTGGAGGGTATTCCAATGGGGTCTGAGTGAGTTCCAATCAGATCCTGGGATAAATACAAGCGTAAGTCCAATGGTACACTGTCTGGGACGTCCTCTAGGAGGTCCTGGTCAATCAGATTTCCAAAAACAAAATGGACTGAGATGGATAAAAACAAAAAATATAAGTTTAATATTTTTTTGTATTTTTACGTGTTAAAATGATTTTTAGAAAAAAATAATCAATTTTTTTATTTTTGGATTTTCCTTTATCTTCAGGATTATTAAGTTTATAAATATAAAGCATCCTTTGATAAATCTTCCACTCTTTATGTTGCCTTAATAAAGAATTGAAATTGATAATTCTTTCAAGCTCAAGTTCTTTGTTTTTTATAACCTGCTGTTTATAATAAATCAATATCTCCTGTTGTTGCTCAGGACTTATAATAACAGGGACAAAGTTACGGAGTTTTTCTTCTTTTTTCTTTTGAAGAAGGTTAAAATAATAATTGATCAATTCTCCGTTGGTCTTAAGATTTACTAGAGAAACAAATGATCAAAAATATATGTTATAAGTATTTTAACTTATTTTTTTTAAAAAAATAAATAGACTGGTCCAAGGAATAAATAATTAAAAATTGATTATTTAAGGATATTTCCCAGCCAGACCCCCACCTGTCAGCTCTCTGACACCAGGAACCTTGCAGTCCTTTAGCTACAGAGAGTGATAAAAATGCAGGAATGATAATAATAATTATTATTCCAATAATAAACGCTTAGAAGCTCAAATAAATGATTTAATAAGAGCAGTTGCAAGGTTTAATTGGTTTGGTAGTAACTTGTTTTTAATATAATATAAAAGAGGGGCCACAGTATTACAATACTGGGGATCTTTACAGACTAGCAACCTCTCCTCAAGGGGCCTCCTTAGGCAGTTTAAGAACCTTGGAATAAATATGGGTGCCTTAGGAGGACTTATTCCACTAATGGCCAGGCTCAAAAGCTTAAAATGGCCTAGACAGGAAGGATAAAACTCACTCTGATTAATTCACCACGAAAATCTTGGAATAATTGGAAGGGTTTCGGAGCAGATGGGGTAGATTGCTTGACTAAAATTCAATGGTTGATTGGTTAATATAGGTAAATAATACTACTACAGACTAAGTCATAAATCAATTGCTTATCTTCATATAAGCACTTGATTAGCAATGAAACGGTTTCTGATTGATAATAAATAATTCCTTGCAAACTGATGATGGAATAATGGATCCAAAGAGGTCCGTATAAATACCTTTTTGGGGTGATTTTGGTCTTCTCAGGGCACGTAGAGAGGGTTCTGCTCATGGTCTAAGGCTGGCAAGCCAGTAAGGGCAGGATTAGCACTTCCACTTGGTTCTGTCAATCAGCTGTCCTTATATCTGCTGGATTTCTGTATTATTTTAGCCACAGGATCTGTTAATCTGTTATGGCATAAAATTGATCATTCTGAACTCATCCTTTATTTGTACTATTGATATTGCTTTAAAGCGTGCAGATTTGGATGTTTACTAATTGTTCATCATCTGCTGATCATGTAGATAATTTGTAATAATTTTTATGAAAACTTCTTGTAGTGTTTTGTGGTCTTCAAAGATCAAGATCAGTGATTTACGTGGTAATACTTGATCTTTGATTTATTATTAAAAAAATTTTTAAACTTAATTTTCATTAATTTTATTTAAGTTTTGATCTTTTTAGATCATTAGTAATGCATATGTTTGTTTTTTAGATATACTAGGCAACCCTAACTAGGTTTTAGCTCTTCTAGCGGTACTTGGTTGTGAGATTAGTGACGACTGATCCAGACACAGGGATCAGTTAGTACAGATGCGCGCGGGGTAGGATCCCCAGCGTTTGTGGCAGAATCAGCTGTGCGCGGGTCTCTTGTACGCGGGAAACTGCTGCTACTAGTACATAGGGATATGTAATGATGCAGGGCTGCGCGCAGGAATTGTGATATAACACATTTCCGTGTGTAACTCCTAAAATATACACAACACCTAAATTCTGAGTGAATTTTAGGTGTAAACCCTATACGTGACAATAATTGTGAAATATTAGAATGGCCAAAAAGTGCCATACTGGTGTTGTAATTTCTAGTACTTTTCTTTTTAATTTTTTTAAAAATATAAGGACTTGGAATACAAGGGTGGGGTCAGCGAGTGACCCTACCTAATTTTGGGTGAGAAATTCATTCCTGTAATTATATTTATGGATTTCGCACTCCTTATTTTGTTAATTGAGGTATTCTTATTTTGCATAGTTTGTGTTACTATTTGACAGTTTTTCTCTGTACATAGTAGCAAGCTGACAGGAATCAAGAATAGCATGGCAGAATTCAACTTTAAAGAAATAAAGGGAGGTTTAACACTCCAGGTTTCACGCTTAAAGAAACCGCAAAGTCAAGCGTGACTGGGTCTGGAAGCATGATCACAAAGAATGATCAAGACCATTATGGTTGAAAAAAGGGAACAAGAGTGATGTAACACACTCAAGAATTCAATCAAATGAATTCTTCTTCAACCAGCAATGCTATTGGTTGTTGATAAAAAACAAGGAAAAAGAGGGAAGGATCATTATTTGAGAATGAAGGCTCAATGATCTAGGGTCAATCATAGATATACCCAGGAAAAATTATTGGATAAAGGGGAAGGGCCCCCACTGATTGATTTCTTAGATAATGATGATAGATCAGTGATCATTTATGATAAGATTGATAGATGATGGATTCTGCCAAAAGGCAGGGGAGAGCCCCTCCTTTTATGTGCAAGAGGCCCTGTAGACTACTTAGAATGGATAACTAAAAATGAGGGAGGAATTTTTTTTTTAAATTATTAAGAAGGATCAGGGAAACTATTAATTAAAAGAAAAAATTGTGGAAACAGGAAGATCTTTCCATGTGACAAAAAAAAGATGAGATGAGAAAAGGAAACCATCCTGTGTCACAGATCATGAGAGGAGCAGGGCGCAAGCAATATTAGTTTCTAGGAGCAAGGTGTGAAGATAGAGAGGTTAGTGCCAGCAAAGATGATTAAGGATGAGGCAGTCACTGACAGCTGCCAGAAAGTTGGCAAGATTCCACAAAAAATTTTGGCAAATGAAACAATGGGTGAAGGTAGAAGAGGGTGGAAAATGGATGGATGCTGGAAAGTTGGTGGGATGGTTTTCATTGTGGCAGTAGCCAAGCAGACGGACGTGGGATGGTTTCTGGTGGTGGTCAACAAATTCAATGATGATTTTGGCCATTTTCCAACCGGATGAAGTGGGAAAAATTGAGCTGGAAACATTGGCCATTGTTTTTCTGGATGAAGTGGAGAGGATGGGTGGTTGATGATGGAGGAAATAATCCTCAACGGCAATCATTGTGGTCCTTGTTTTGGCCCTCTTGCTGGTATACGGATTAGGATTATTGACGCAAGGCAATGATGGTTAAGATGGTTATTGTTTCTTGTTTCTGAAGATGATGGCAACAATTGGCAAGGATGATGATGGTGATGTTCCTGGCAATCAGGATGATGGCTGTCTGCACGGGCCCTTGGTCAAAACGTCAGGCAGAAACTGCAGCAAGAAGGAGTTGAATGGAGGATCTGGCAGGTTGAATGGCCTGGGATCCTTTCCTAGACTGCTAGGAGAAGAAAAAGCTGGGAGAATGAAAAGAGCAAGGGTCCCCATAGTAACACAGGAAATATTTTTTTTTCATTTTTTTTAAAAATTAAGCTGAATGAAAAAAGTGCATATAATTTTTTTTTTAAAAAAAAAACCCTTTTTCCTGAGGTGCCTGTATTTTTTACCACAGCGCTTCAAAAAGTATGATCTCATAAGCCATAAAAAACAAACCCTTTGACGTCATACTCAAAGCACAGGCAAAATATAAGCGCAAACTCATCTCTCTGAGATTATAAATAAGTTTCCATTGACCCTATGTTAGGTCCCCAATCACATCCAATCCATATTACGGGGAGCTGAAATTGTAAGCACCTTGCTTTTTATTTTAACTTCTAAATTATTTTTGCGCCAACATCATATGTGTTTTTGGTTTTTTGTTCATTAAGTCAGGAGCTATAACATGGGAGTGATCCATCTTGGCCAGTAGCTAAGATAGATATCTATATACATTGGAAGTAGGTGTTAGTGTTTTGCATTACTATTATTAAATGACCTGCAATTAACATCACTTCCAGTCCATATTATGGGGGACCTGACATTTCAGGAGCTATAACTTGGAAGTTAATCTTAGCCGGTAGCTAAGATAGATATATATATACATTGGAATTAGGTGAGCTATCACTTGGGAGTGATCCATCTCAGCGGGTAGCTAAGATAGATCTATATATACTTTGGAATTAGGAGTTCTCAAAAAACTTTACATTTGCACCATCACATGCACTGATTTCTTCTTGTCCTGACTTGACCCAAATGAGATAACTGATTTCAAGACTTTTTTCCAAATTTGCGCCTTCTTTTTATTGCGCTTCCTTTAAAAATTGCTCTAAATCCATTCCTATTAAAAAAACAAACATCATTAACAACAAAAAAATAAAAACATCAACTGGCCATATTTAGTCCCCTTCACAAGTTCTTTGAGTCAATAGTTGGGGTGCATTTTGTAATTCTGACAACTAGTGCCCTTCTTTTTTTGACTTAAAAAATTAAAAAAAGAATTATATAAAAATTATTTTTAAAATCTCTGTTATTTTCCGGTACTACAGACCTCATGTTATTAGTATGTTATGATTAAAAATTATCTCTCATAACTCCAATTAGCTTTCCTCTCACTTTTTAATGGCTTCAAGTTTGTTGAATAACCAAATAAATTGAATTCACAACTCAAATTTATCTGTGCTTCCACTCTTCTTCTAACTGCTTTTATTCCCTGTCCTATGGCTTGATATGTCTCTGAATTGTTGCGTACTACCTTTCAATGAATGAGTGACAGTTCATTGGGTTATTCCCGATTCATTATTCATTATTTATCTCATTTTTTAACCACAAGTTGGTGTTCCTGACTTTCCTTGTGTCTAGACTATTTCAACCTGTTCAAGATTTGCCAGTTTATCCTAATCTTTTCTAAGTTACATTGAACTAGATTGTCAGCTATCTCATACCAGGAACCTTGCAGTCCTTTAGCTACAGAGAGTGATAAAAATACTGGAATAATAATAATTATTATTATTCCAAAAAATAAATGCTTAGAGGCTCAAATAAATAATATGATAAGAGAATTTGCAAGGTTTAATTGGTTTGGTAATAAAAGGTTTTCAATATGTATATAAAAGAGGGGCCACAGTTTATACTACTGGGGGTCTTTACAGACAAAGAAACCTCTCTTCAAGGGGCCTCCTTAGGCAGTTTAAGAACCTTGGAATGAAGATGGGTGCCTTAGAAAGGGCTTATTCCACAAATGGCTGCGCATAGCAGCGCACTGGCCTAGACAGGAAGGGAAACACTCACTCTGAGCACTTTATCACAAAAATTCTGCAATAATAGGAAGGGTTTCAGAGCAGATGGGATGGATTGCCTGACTAAACTTCAAGGGTTGATTGGTTTTTTAGAAATGAATAATAATACTACAGACTTGGTCATAAATCACTTGCTTAGACTCTTTATAAGCACTTTACTAAAAATGACACGGTGTCTGATTGATAATAATAATTCCTGGTAAACTAATGATGGAATAATGGATCCAAAGAGGTATGTATAAATACCTTTTTGGGGTGATTTTTATCTTCTCAGGGCGCGTAGAGAGAGTTCTTCTCATGGGATGAGGCTGGAAAGCCAGTCAGAGCAGAATAAGCACATCCACTTGGTGCTGTTAATCAGCTGACCTTAGATCTGCTGGATTTCTGTACTATTTTAGCCACAGGATCTGTTAATCTATTATAGCGTAAATTTGATCATTCTGCACTCATCCTTCATTTTTACTTTTAGTATTTCTTTAAAGTGAACAGAAAAGGACATTTACTGATTTTGCATTATCTGCTGATTACGCAGATAATTTTTAATAATTCTTATGAACACTCCTTGTAGTGTTTTGTGGTCTTCAAAGATAAGAGTCAATGATTTATTTGGTAATCCTTGATCTTTAATTTATTATTAAAAAATGTACTAAACTTAATTTTTATTAATTTTAATTAAGTTTTGATCTTTTTAGATTTTTAATAAAACATATTTCAACTTGTTACATATGCAAGGCAACCCTAATTAGGTTGTAGCTCTTTTGAGGGGTACCTGGTTGTCAGATTTGTCATGATGGATCCAGACGCGGGGATCAGTCAGTTCATATGCGCGCGGGGTAGGATCCGCTGCATGCGTGGCAGAATTTATCTGCACGCGGGTCTCTTGTACGCAGGTAACTGCTGCTACAAGTAAGAACGGGTATGTAATGATGCGGGGCTGCGTGCGGGAATTGTGACATAACACATTTCCGTGTGTAACTCCTAAAATATACACAACACCTCAATCCTGAGTAAATTTTAGGTGTAAACCCTATATGTGACAACACGTGTGAAATGTTAGAATGGCAAAAAGGTGCCATACTGGTGTCTTAATTTTTAGTACTTTTCTTTTTAATTATTTTAAAAATGTAAGGACTTGGATTTCAAGGGTGGGGTCAGTAAGTGACCCTACTTAATTTTGGGTGAGAAATCCATACCTTCAATAATATTTATGGATTTCTCACTCCTTTGTTGTTAATTTAGATATTCTTATTTTTTAAAGTTTTGTGTTGCTATGACAGGTTGCTCTGTACATAGTAGCAAGCTGACATTCCCCCACTCCAAGATATGTCTATATCTGAAAAAAAAATCTGGGTCAATGCCTTCTGCTGGCTCTGTAGTTCCTTAGCTGTATGGGACCATCAGGGATATTGTGTTCAGTCAACCATTCAGCATTCTAAAATCTCCGACTATCCTTGACTTATGATTATGCCAAGCTATAATTACTGGGGTAGTGATATCCACTTGTTCATTGTGTCCTACTTTCCTTAAGACTTGTAAGTCAACCAACTCCTGAATATGAGTTTCCAGAGCAGCTCTAGATTCCGGAATAGAAGGGTAAGCAGGTCTCCTGAGGTTAATTGGGTAAGGAGGATTAATGGTTAGAGTCAGAATCTAATAAGAATGAGATTTACTTCATTGGCTAAAACCAGAAGACTTTTAGGAGAAGAATCAGATTGTGTTGGGGAAAAGATAAAGATGAGGAAGAGAAGAAAAAATTAATTAAGACCAACAGTTGATGTCTGGAGACTGGTAGAGAAGAGTGGTAAGGCGGGAGACAGTTGGAAAGAGGAAGACAGAGACAAGAGACTGGAAGTCGGAGGATAGAAGATTAGATACGTAGTGTGGAGGTTGGCCCAGAGGACTCAAGATCTTATCAGGCAATCGATGGACTTGATGTTTTTTTTGCAGTTGGAGATTAGTCTTACGACAAACAGAGGTTGAGGATATGGAAAGAGGATGAGATTGACCAAGAGATAGAGATTGAGCAACAGAAGGGAGTGGAGACAAGAAGAGAAGAGAGTAGAGACACCTATAAAAAGAAAAGAAGAGAAGAGAAGACAAAGAAAGAGAAGAGTTGAGAGAGAAGAGAGAGCAAGAGGAGTCTGGAGGACAGTGCGAGATTTAGAGTATCTACACGGCGGTCCTGCAGGTTGCGCCATGATCCTGCTTGTCCGTCAGGCCACTTGTCCCTCAGGCAGTATTTATCTTAACACCCCGGGTGACTGGAGATCTTGTTTTCCGAAGGACAAGAGTTGGTAGAGAGATCAAATACCTTGGCACATAGTAGGTCTAGGGAGGCAATACTTGAGGTTTTAGTTAGAGAATCGGAAACCATAGTATTGGTCTGGATCAGCAAGAGATTGAATTGGGATTTGTTGAAGTCTTCATGCAATCCCTTAGTCTTGATATCAATGTGTCTGGATTTAGAATGGGATCCAGATTGCTTTATCTTGTCATCTAGTCCTTTATTGTCAAGATAGAGCGTGGGTTTGATGTCAGTGAAACCATGTACCTCAGAAATGAGCTGCACGATCCATTTGAGTAAAGGGGATCTTGTGATTTTGCTCTTTGCGCAACTGTTTCATTGAAAATTATCAATTTCTTCTTTGGAGAAGCAACCATTTATGATAGGTCTGAGAGTAGAGATAGAAGCATGGCCGTACATTTTATGTGTGTCTGACAGTGATTGAGTCTTGCCTTGTCTGATCATGTTGACTCAATGATTTTTGCCCATGGTTTGAGGCTTTTCAATGAAAAACAGGTTGTTGCAAATTAGCCCCTTCGATACATTCTGACCGTTTTGTGAGACTGAAAAGCGGTCTTTCTTCTGAGAGAGTTCACATCCCTTTTTTGCCAGGAGCCCCGGGCTTATGAGGTTAACCACAATGTCGGGTATGTAAGCGCAGTCTTCAAGAGTGATAACAGAGTCCTTCCATTCAAGCTTCACCATCCCAGTTCCTTGGATTTTGAGCGTCGCATCTAGCTTTCCAGTTTTGATTTCTTCAGGATCATCTTCCAGTTTGATGGAGTTGAATAATTTGACATTGTTGAATATGTGAATATTGGCGCCCAAATCTAGAAGAAGATTTGGGTGATCGTTTGTATTGATCCAGAGGGGGAGTAAAGCATGGTGGTTGATCATAGGGGCTTTCTTGAATTTGTTTTTCCACTCTTTTTGTTATTCTAACCACCATTCTGGGGAAATCTTGGGATGTAAGTGAAAGCAGGATGATTCTGGTGTTGATTGGCTGACAAATTGTTTAAATTGATGTTGAACAAAGAGGGCTAAGCCAGCAGAAACATCAGTAAGAAAATGGTGAAAGAAAAATAAGAAGTTGAGAAGGAAAAGATGAAGAAACAAACATCAAGCAGGAGACGGCTGAGATGAGCGGTAGTGAAGCAAGCTGGATCAGGCACGATGAAGTTTTTTGAGGAACACGACAACAGGAACTTCACAGGAAAGAATATCAATAGTCAGGTCAACAGGAATTGAGGATTTGGCAATAGATGACAGTCTTACCAGTCAGAGCATGATGACAGTGGAGTTGAAGAGCATGAGATTCAAATTGAGAAAGAGTATAAATCATAAGAAAAGAAAAGAAAATAGAAGAAAAAGAAAAGATAAAAGATAAGAAAGGATTCTTTTAGATGATAAGAAGACAATTGGGTGAGGTTGAAGTTTTAGTTTGGAATTTGGTGAGGGATTGTCATTGAGGATTGTCTTTGATGTTGATTTGCTGATGGAACAGGTCCCTGGCCAGCGCCGGGAACCTGAGACTAAGTTGTGTAAGAAGAGAGAGGATTTTTGACAGTGCTGTAGCCCCCGCCGTTGCCCGCGCCACAGTGGATGTGACAGTTGAGAGTAGCGTAGCTGTAGTAGAGAGGCAGAAAATTATTTAACACCCCTGTGACTTGTGAGATTGGAGTCGGAGCCGTAAATAATGGATCTATTAACTGAAGAATAGTGGAGAGAGATGAAAGAGGAAGCGCATTTGTGAGTCCATCAGCTTTCATGTTAGTCGCTGGAGTGAGCTTGATGATTAGATTTCCAAGACTGAGTTCTTCACGTAGAGCTTTAGTTTTGATATTGATGTGACAAGTTTTGGAGTTACATCAAAACTTTTTGAGTTTTTCATCCAACCCTTTATTGTCAATGTAATGAACACTGGGAGTAGTGTCCTTTTTCCAGAGTTCAGCCACCAGATTTCTCATCCAAATTGCTTCCAGAAAGGAGTCGGCGAGAGGGTTGAGTTCTGTTTCAGTAGTGGAATGAGTAACATTGCGCTGTCTGTAACTGCTCCACAAAATGAGAGAATTGAAGAGGAGAGAAAGATGGCCGGACTGTGAGCTTCTTGTTTCCAAGTCATCACTCCAAGTAGCGTCACTGTAACATTTGATTTGAGTGCTGTCATGATTGACATGTAAGGTGAGCTTCAAATTTTTTGTAGCATTGAGGTATTTCCAGCATCTCTTGACTTCCCTCCAGTGGCTAATGCCTGGTTTTTCCCAAAATCGGGCAAGACTGGAAACCTCAAAACTCAGGTCTGGACAGGTGAGACACGCGATGTAGTTGATAAGGAATACAGCAGATCTGTAATTTACATTAAGAGACTTGAATTCTTCATGATCTTTGTCAGAGGCCGGAATTAAGTTGATATTGGCTGAAAGAGGAATGGATGACGGTTTGCAGTCTGTCATTTTTAGTTCTTCCAACCCGTGCTCTATTTGTTTTGGCTGAGACAAGAGTATTTTGTTATCAACACGTTTGTATTTCATGCCCAAGATTGTATTCGGTTTGTGATGACTTGAATTGGGAAATCTTTTGAGGAATTTATTTCGGAAATTGTCCCGGCAACCAACCAGAATTAGATTTTCAACATGAAAAAAGAGGACCAAGTTTGATTCAGAGTGAATATATAAGCAGGGATGAGATATTGATTTGTGGAATCCCTGTTCTCAAATCCAAGCAGTTAGAGTATGGAACCAGTTAGCGGGGGCTTGTTTGAAGCCATAGAGTGATTTTTGCAAGATAAGAAACTCCGATTTCCTTTTTGAGCCTTTGGGTCTTTGAATAATAACCTTTTCGAACAGAGGAGCATGGAGGAAAGCGCTTTTCACGTCGAAATGCGTAATAGGATGAGCATGAAAAAGACCAAACAGTAGAGCTACTCGCAAGGATGCTGCCTTGCCAGTTGGCGACAAAGTGTCTTGATAGTCCAATCCGTAAATTTGATCAAATCCTTTGAAGCAGAGTCAGCTTTTGTAGATAAGAGGTTCTCCATGGCAGTTGTCTTTGAGGCCATACACCCAGGTTGTATTCAGAGGATTTTTGGGAGCTGGACCAGTATAATCTTCCCAGACCTTGAGTGTTTTGATTCCATTGAGTTCGTTGTCCATGGACGTTTCCCACTTGAGAGCGTTGGCACACCTTTTGGCTTGTTTGAAGGACTTAGGTACGTAGTAGTGATGGTATCCATACCGTTGAGGAGGGTTCAAAGTTGATTGATCACAAAGAGAGTAACCAGGAATGAGTTGATGCGTCAAGTCTTCGGAAGTGTCTGACTTGGTGTCAGAGGAACAAATATTGGGTGATTTGGTTGAAGGAGAGGACAGAGAGGTACTAGGAGAAAGAGTATTGGAGGAAGGAGAATCTTCAGATGATGGATCCGGATTGTTGGTGTTGACAGAAGGTTTTGAAGTCGGGATTGGTAAATCATCATTGATTTTTATTTGTAAGGATTCATTGGTGGGATTTTAGTTTACTGCATTCTTTGATTGCAACTTGATTTTTAGTATTTTGACGTGCTTTGTGCAAATAATGGAACTGTCAGGTTTCATTATTTGATAAGATAAAAAATTGGGGTTGTAACGCACTATTGTACCCGGTAGTCCTCTATCTTTGAATTTTTTGCCACGATTAATTCTATTGTTGAGGTATACTACCTTGGATCCTATGGGGTGGAAGAAGCTGATAGGAAGAGTTTTTCCGATGAAGAGATGATAGGGACAGAGAGCGTTAGGAGCCTTAGGAATATGATTCAAGGCAAGACATGCTGACTTGGGGACTTCAGACCATAAATTTAGTGGTAATTCAGAGCTTTGGAGAGTGGCTCTGATGGATTTGGTAAGAGTGCGGTTTGCCCTCTCAACCTTTCCGCTGTGTTTGTGGTGATACGGTTCTGAAATCAAGTGTTGGATTGCATTAGTTTTAAGAAAGTCCTTGAGTTCGGAAGAAGCAAATTACCCGCCTCCATCAGTACAGATAGTAGCAGGGAAGCAGTTTTGTTTTTGTTTTTCATGATTCAGAATAATTTTGAGTTTTTGACACGCGTTGGGTTTGTTTTGAAGATGTATTGCCGAAATATAACCAGAGAAGTTGTCAATAATAGTCATAATATAATTCATGTCATTTCTAGAGGAAGGGTTGATTGGACCGATCAAATTGATATGAAGTTGTTCGAAGGGTTTGGAAGCGGAAGTGGATGTGCTCTTGAAGGGAGATTTGGAAATCTTAGAAAATATGCAATCTTTGCATTGATAGTTGGAAATACTTTTGGTCAAAAGAGTGGGAAAAACATTTTTGAGTCGGTGCAGACTTGCATGTCCAAATGATTGATGAAGGTGGTTGATGTTGTTGAGATTCACATTTTTCAGGGTGAGATGACAGAATTTGAGATTGTTACCAATACGAGAGGGAGAAATAAGAATGAACAGATTCTCTTGGATGACTGCAGAGAAAGCCCGTTGCTAGTTAGTGGAAAGATGGAATTGATTTTGAGCGGAGGTAAGAGAGCAATTTTTTGTTGTAATCAACTCTCCGGGACTGATGAGATTGACCACTAAATCTGGGACAAAAAGGCAATTAGAGAGAGTAACCACTGAATTCTTCCAAGATAGTTCGACGGTCCCTTTTCCTTTGATCCGGAGTTTCGCGCCTTCTTTTCCAGTGCTGATGAATTCTTCACCGGGAGTATTCTCAAGCTGAAAGAAGAAATTGGGGGAATTGAACATGTGACAAGAAGCGCCTGAGTATAGAATTATACGATTTTGAGGATTGACTTCCCTTATCCAAGTGGTGAGGAGCGCCACGTAATGTGCTACTTCTTTGGTTTTTGAATTTGTGTTGAGTGAGGCTCTCCAACAAGCTTGTGATTCCTTCCACCATTTGGGAGCTAGGTGTTCATGAAGATGCCAGCACTTTTCCGCTGGGTGATTGGGTGACAATGGATTATGAAATCCTTTCCTACATCTTTTCTCGGCGGGAACAGGTTTCTTTGGAATGCGGGACAAGATAAGAGCTGTGTCATTAAATTTGGTTTCCTTGGATTTGACTCTGGATTTGTTGTTGAGTTGAGTGAGGTAATTTAAGACAAGATCCATTGTAACCGCTTTATCTGAGTGCATTATTTGTTGGCAAAGAGAATGAAGAGGAGGAGGAAATTTAAAGAGAATGAGGTAGGATAGAATATCATCAGGGAGATCAATTCCAACATCTATCATTTTCTTGAGAGATATATTGGTTTTGGTAATGAAGAGATTGATAGAATCAGGTTTGAATTGATGATAAAGAAACTTGTTGAATACTTGAGCTCAATTGGCAGTTTGAGAAGAAGCAAATTGTTCTTTGATGGTTTGCCAGAGAAGTCGGGCCAAGGAGATGTTCAATGGATTGACAACATTATTATGAGTTATGGAATTGATTTGAGAGAGGAGAATAACTCTAGTTTCCATATCATCAATCAAGCTGAGGGTCTTGGAATCGTCTACAAGAGCCTCCTTGATACCTTTGAGTTTGAGTAGCATGGTCATCATGTCCTTCCAGATAGAGTAGGTTTCTTCAGATAACATCGGCACGGCTTTGAGCGCAGCTTTGAGAATAATCTGTCAAAAGCCATCGTTGCTGGATCCTTCCATTGAGTAGGTTAGATTTGTTGGGTTGGCTTCGGCTTTTAACCGTTTTGATTGGCTGACAAATTTTTTAAATTGATGTTGAACAAAGAGGGCTAAGCCAGCAGAAACATCAGTAAGAAAATGGTGAAAGAAAAATAAGAAGTTGAGAAGGAAAAGATGAAGAAACAAACATCAAGCAGAAGAGGGCTGAGATGAGCGGTAGTGAAGCAAGCTGGATCAGGCACGATGAAGTTATTTGAGGAACATGACAAGAGGAACTTCAAAGGAAAGAATATCAATAGTCAGGTTAACAGGAATTGAGGATTTGGCAATAGATGACAGTATTACCAGTCAGAGCATGATGACAGTGGAGTTGAAGAGCATGAGATTCAAATTGAGAAAGAGTATAAATCATAAGAAAAGAAAATAAAATAGAAGAAAAAGAAAAGATAAAAGATAAGAAAGGATTTGTTTAGATGATAAGAAGAAAATCAGGTGAGGTCAAAGTTGTAGTTTGGAATTAGGTGAAGGATTGTTGTTGAGGATTGTCGTTGAGGTTGATTTGCTGATGGAACAGGTCCCTGGCCAGCGCCGGGAACCTGAGACTAAGTTGTGTACGAAGAGAGAGGATTTGTGACAGTGCTGTAGCCCGCGCCATTGCCCGCGCCACAGTGGATGTGACAGTTGAGAGTAGCATAGCTATAGTAGAGAGGCAGAAAATTATTTAACATCTGGATGGGGGGTGTTGGGATCATGGTATCCTTCCTTGCATTGGAGCCACGTCTTCTTATCGTCTCTGTCCATTTTTTTCTTGGTAGTCACTAACAATACGTCAGGAGTTGGGTTTCCAAACTTGATTTGAGCCTTCCGTTCATTATTATATTGAATGAGATGGTCAAATACCATTTCCATGGTCACAAGTCTCTCAACATGCATGATTTGTTGCTTCAAGTTTTCTAGTGGCAGTGGGAATTTGAATAGGATGAGATAGGCCAAGATATCTTTGGGTATTTTGATTCCAACATCAGCCATTCAATTGATAGCCTTGCGCATTTTGGTAACAAATCCATTGACGGCTTGTTTGTTGAAGGGAAAGTGAAGAAATTGGTTGAAAACTCTTGCTCAATTAGCCGTCTTGGATGAAGCAAACCTGAAAGGAATTTCAGCCCAGAGTAACTTGGACGACGAGATTTTTTTTTTGTTGATGACATTTGCATGTGTGGTACTGTCCAATTTGGAGAGAATGATTGCTCAAAGTTCCCTTTCTTGTTTTATTGATAGTGGACCCCTGTTCCTTGTTATTGCATCCTTGATGTCCTTCAGATCAAATAACATGAGCATTTTATCCTTCCAAATCAAGTAATTTTCTTAAGTGAGAGGAGGTATTGCGTCAACCGAGGCCTTGAGAGAAACTTGATGGAAGTAATTGGACGCTCCTGCTGGTTTGTTCATTTTGAGTTTGGTGGAGTGTTTTGGCTTTTAACCGTAATAAGAATGAGATTTATTTCATTGGCTAAAACCATAAGAATGTTAGGAGAAGAATCAGATTGTGTCAAAGAAAATATAAAGATGAGGAAGAGAAGAAGAAAGTAATGAAGACCAACAGTTGATTTCCGGAGACTGGTCCAGAAGAGTGGTAAGGCGGGAGACAGTTGGAAAGAGGAAGACAGAGACAAGAGACTGGAAGTCGGAGGATAGAAGATTAGATACGTAGTGTGGAGGTTTGCCCGGAGGACTCAAGATCTTACCAGGCAATCGATGGACTTGATGAGTTGTTTGCAGTTGGAGAGTAGTCTTACAACAAACAGAGGTTGAGGAGGTGGAAGAGGGATGAGATTGACTGAGAGATAGAGATAAGGCAAAAGAATGGAATGGAGACAAGAAGAGAAGAGAGTAGAGACACGTATAAAAAGAAAAGAACAGAAGAGAAGACAAAGAAAGAGAAGAGTCAAGAGAGAAGAGAGAGAAAGAGGAGTCTGGAGGACAGTGCAAGATTTAGAGTATCTACACGGCAGTCCTGCCGGTCGCCCCATGATCCCCCTTGTCCTTCAGGCCCCTTGTCCGTCAGGCAGTATTTATCTTAACAGAATCATATCATGTCCTTTGATGTTACCAATGGGGTGATCCTTGATACAGGAATCATTCTGATTTTCAAAGCATACTTGTAGGATTTCCCGTTATTCTTCTTCATTGAGAAGGGAATTCAAAGCTGCTTGAGAGAAGTATTCCTATATCCAGAGAAGACTCAATACTTCCATCAATAACATTGATGGGGTTAGTGATCATCAAATCATACTCAGAAAGTGAACCATCAGTATCATCAAGGTGAGGGTCAGGATTATCAAACCCTTTTCCTTCAATAGGATTAATCCTTTTCCTAGGTAGAGGAAAATCAGGTTTTACATGTCCTGTTTGGTTACAGTTCCAACATACTTTTCCTTTGACTCTGGAGTCTTCTTGACCTCCAAGTTGGTTGGATTAGTGGCCGGGTAATCCTTAGTTTTGGCAGTATACTCTTCCCTATCCCTAGTATTTTGTTCCCTGGGGAGTCTGTTGACTCTCTTATCAAGACAATTCATATCAATAGTCTCTTCAAACACACCTATCAAGGTAGAAAGATCAGAATCCATAGGCTTACTGCACCTTACACTGTGGTTGATTTGTCCGGGACATAAGTTGAGAAGTCATTCATGGACTTCTCCTTTATCAGCATCCTGGTAAAAACAGTCAAACCTCTTTTTCTGGTCTAAAAACCACTTATGAGGTTTTTCCTTGGATGGATCAAACTGGGAGGTTTCAAAATTTTTCATCATCTTTCTTTTCCAAATCCTAGTACCAAACTGTAATTTGATCAAATCTTTCCAAGAACTCCAGGATAGAGATCCAACTTCTTCCCTTTTATTGATAAACCAATCAAGATCCACTCCTTCAAATAGTCTGGGAAATCTTACCACCACTATTGTATCAGGGAGTTCAGCATAAGCAAGGGTATAATCAATAAATTTAATGAAACTGACATGGTTGTATTCTCCTTCTCCGGAGAATTTAGGCCATTCAGTAATGGGAGGAAGTAACTTCAAATCCTGTTCTATTTCAGGAGTAGGAATGGGCCTAAAAGATTCATCCCTAGTTGTCCTAGTTCTGGCAGGAACACTATGAGTACTGGTGAACCTAGCAGTTCTAGTTTCTTCCAGGTCAATGACTGGGGAGTTAGTAGAATTGACTTTAAGATCTCTAAGATCATTCTTAATCATACCTAACTCCAAATCAAGTTTGTTATTTAGTAAATTAATTTTTTTAATCAAGTGAGCTGAAGGAGTAGGACTAGTTTTCTTAACTTCTTCCTTAAGCTGGTTCATGGTTGCAAGAATATCTTCCTGAAGAATTCATTGGTTATCATCAATATTTTTCATCAGGTCCAACTTACTAGATTTTATACTATCCTTGATTTTTTGTATTTCTAACTCATCAATTCTCATATTCTGAGACTGGGTGTCAATCACTCTGAAAATACTCAGACTCAATTTCTCCAATTGTTGAGAAACTTTGTCAAAGCATTGGCTGATAACCTTAAAATTGTGAGACAAATTCAAAGAAAAGCTCTTAAGAGCTTCTAAATCTAATTTTGGTACACCTTTTTCCACTTCTGGGCTAGGGATATTATGCTGTCCCAATCCTTTGGGTTCCTTAACTTCTGATGGGCTGAGGACCTCTTCTTTTTGGGGTCCTTTCCCTTTAAGGAAGCTAAGTGATCCCAAGGATTCTAGTCCTGCATTTAGCCTTCTACCTCTTTTTTTGGGATCAACTTTTGCAGAGAAATCTGAGATTTTCTCACTCCTTTTTTTGTTATTTTAGATATTCTTATTTTTTATAGTTTTGTGTTTCTATGACAGTTTTCTCTGTGCATAGTAGCAAGCTGAAACAGATTTCCCATTGACTCCCAGATATTCTCCTCTTAGAAATATAAGACTTCATCCTCCTCCTCTCAAGATTTTAAACTTGTCCATCAAAAAATAATTTCAACACGTAGTATAAGGCAATCTTAGATGATTGTGAGTGCAAAGGAGGGAACTGAGTTCAAGTAGTAAGTGTGAGATATAAAGGATAACTGCACAGTGAAAAATGTGGTTTGGGAGCTCAACAAACAGCAAGAGGGATCAATTGTTCCAATGGAAGGTAACTAAAGCATGTGATGAATTTATTTAGCAAGATTTAAGAACACAAGAATTAACTAACTGAGGATAATCTCTTCAGGCAGGTAAAGTAGCCTTTTTGAGGTATTCCAATGGTGACTAGATACAACCACCAGAAAAAATCAGGAATCTCTGGCTGACCAGAGACTTCACTTCACCATGATGGTTTCCCCAATTGCTTCACATTTTATAATCAATTTCCAGAGGAAATAACCATGAAATTTGTTTTTTTTCTGGTAGATTTTGCAAAGATGGAAACACATTTTATGCATGATTGCTTCTGAGACTCCTCTTCAATTCTCCAAAAGTGACCAATGAAGTTCCCATTTGATTCTTCAAATTTTCCACTGTGTTTCTAATTGATTTCTGCAGGACTTATCAAAAGTTTCTTTTGCTTTTCCATTATTTTTCCCCCATGAATACCCTTGATTTCTCCCTGGCTTCTATTTAATTTTCCTCAGATTAATGTTTGATCTCTTTCAAAGCCGTATGATTTTCAAATAATTAAAATCCATTTGATCACTTCCAAGTATTTACTTCTTCAATTCACCTTTTTTCCTCTTATGGTGTATCAACCAAGTTTGGTCAGATGGTCAACTGGGTGGATTTTTTTTTAAAACCAATGTTTGAATGTGCTCAAAGCCGCAAGGCAGTTAATCAACCGCCGCTTATCAGGTGGTCACCCAACGGGGGTGTGCCATCAACTTGGGCATGGTGGATTTCAACTGAAGCTGCCAAGAGTTTGGAATTGACGGGAGGCCATCCTATTGGTCATGCTGGTCATGAGGATCACAACTGCAGCTAAATTACTTCTTTTTGCTTTCAGTTGATTAAAAACTAGGTCAGGTTGATGAATCAACAAGATTGGGATCCATTGATGTTTTCCCCATCAACCCATTTTGTTGGGTGGTAAACTCCAGCTTGTTGCATGACCAGAAGGAGTTTACCGTTCAACCAGAATCAGTGGATACAACATATTTAATTCATTAATTTTCAAAAAAATAACTTGCCATTTCATATGGTCCATAAACCAGGAAAGTTACGGTTTGAATTTATCATTTAATGTTGAAGAGAAAATAGGTGAGATGAATGTTTTCTTGAATAAGGATAATGTGAAAAATCTGAAATTATCTCCCATGACCATTTTTGCAAACCATGTTTTAGCTTCTGCATAATGCTTTCCAAAAATTCAGTAATCAAAAGCTTTTTGATTTCTAAAAAGATAATCATGCATTTATTTCAAAAAAAAAATGAAAATACAAATTTTTAAAAGCATACTTTCACCATTTTTGTGTGGCAAATTGGGTGGAATTCAGGGGCCAAATATATTACGTTTTTTCTTGAATTACAATAAATAAGTTACTCCACCAAGCAATGGAAAGAATCAGCTTCATTTCAGCAAGAATATGAGTGATTATCAACTTGATTTTTTTGAATGGGATAAGATTTAGAATCCTCGAACAAATTGAAGACCTTGACTCTGTATTAAACAGATCTTAGATGATGGTTGATTCATTCAAACTTTAGAGCATCAATTGAATGCTTGGATTTCTCAAGAATTTTCCATGGGCATGAATGAAACCCAAATCCCTAACTTCTACAAAATCTGGAGCAAGAGTTGTAAGGGCCCCTTTTGCAGACCACTTTTAAATGTAAATGCTGGTTACAAGTTACAAAATTTGCCCATGGGTTGATTTTTAAATGTAAGTACCTGCTCATATCAGGGCCCTGCAGCCAAAAACACCTTCTGGGGATTTGGGACTTGGAACTCTTATTTTTAGCGCATAAACAGAAAGTTACAGAAAGCTACAAGGGGAAAAGCTTGTAACATCCTGTAAGATTTTTTTGCAGAGGGAAGCATGGGAGTCTAACTTTGTAACTTCAATTTAGAGGGCAGGGGGGAAGTTAAAGTTACAAATATGGTGTGTCCACTGAGTTTGGTTGGCTCATCACATTGTTGGTTTTTTTTTTCAAACCACAGTTGGCAGGTGCTTAAAGCTGTGTGGCGTTTAGTCAACCACCCCTTGTCAGGAGGTAAACCAACGGAGGTGTTCCATCAACCTGGCCAGTGCGGCTTAAAACTGAAGCAACCAAGAGTCCAGCATTGACTTGAGGCCACCCTGTTGGTTTTAACAGTCATGAGGAGCACCGCAGCAGAAAAAATACTTCTTGTTGCCCTGAGTTGATCAGAAACTTTGTCAAGTTTAGGACCCAAAAAGATGGGTCCCCCTTGGCTATTGCCCCATCAAGCTATTTGGTCCTGCCATCAACCATGTCTTGTCACATGACCAGGGGGAGTTGACCACCTGACCAAACTCACTAGATACACTATAAATTGTGCAGCTCAACAGCACCTAAATGGCTTGGAATATGTCAGCTCTATGTTCATGTGTAATCATATTTTTAAGTCAGATAATGACTTGTAATCTTGGCAGGTCCACCAATGAAGACAGAATGCTCTTTGAAACAAATGATTCACTTTTACAAGGAAGGAATGCGCCATTTAAAATCTTAGGTGCTGACTTTCTCAACCATGATACATTTTTGGAATATTGGTCTTGTAAAGAATCCCAAAATAATGTAGGAGGAAGTAAATTTGTCTGCAGGATGATGTGCTCTTGTATTTATGATATCCAATCTAAAACCTGAAAAGTGCATAGGGATTATATTGATGTGCTTTGATTGCTCTGTGATTGAATCTGAGCACAACAAAATCACTACTTCCAATTGAGAATATTTGAGAAATATTATGTGTAATATTATGTAGAGTGTCTTAACAGAGAGTGTGATGTTTTCTCTCTCTATGATTGGATTTTTTTGATCAAATAAGCATTGGGTATAGAAAGAGGAATCAAATGATTTGCATCTAATGTTCAATGAGAAAAACAATCAAGAAACATGTAAATGTTTTGAGGATGTGTAATTTTTTCATTTGAATTGAATTATAAGTCATATCGCTGATATTTTTGAGCGGTCATATTGCTGATGTTGTCAAGCTGAGAAGCAAGAAGGATATCTTAACTGATGAATTTACTATTGGTAAATGAATCCAAGCGCATGAGTACTCAAAAGGGTATCTCAGGTATTCAGGGGGAATGTATAATCCCCAGACTTCCCACCAAGACATTCACTTTCCCATAACATTCATCCATTTATCCCCTGATACTGAACAAAGTAAAAGAGTACTGATCCTGGACAAAGTGAAATGATGAAATGTGTTGTTGATTGTCAGTTTAACTTCAATTGAAAATTTATTGCTATATATAGATGCTTTAAACTAGTCCTCACCCAGTTCTTTAAAAGTATGAGAGATCTGTGAAACCTATACCAGGCTGACTTGCATGAAATGGACAACAATGTAAGAATGGTGAAAAGTAACAAGAAAAATGGTGAGATGGAGGAAGGAAAATGTGGAAACAATACCAACTCCAAAAACAAGTCTGCTGGTGAGGTTATGACCTATTGATATACTTAGCCGGACAAAGGAAGCAACATCTGAACATTGAGGAGAGAGAATGTAAGAAACAAGGTCTGTTGCAGAGCAAGGAGATGACGAAGGAGATACAATATTCACAAGATTCAGGCTTGAGAACTTGGGACAATGATGACTGATCTGACCAATAACAATGAGTAGACTGTGCCAAAGAATCAAGATCTTGAGGGAGACTAGATGTAGATTTGAAGTAATAAAGATACCTACAGTTCTTTGGATGATAGGTGATCAAGTCAATGTTGAGTAGAGAACTGAGAAAGCCAGGAGGGTGAATAACAAGATGAGTAGAAAGACTAGGACAGGAGAGATCCAGCTGTTGACGTGGTGAGTAGATTGTTGGAGTTGTCTGTGCCAGAGTTTGAGAGTTCTGTAGGGTTCCCCGGATTTTTTGGGGAATGACGCAGACAAAGTGCGTAGACAA
Organism: Puccinia polysora; assembly: GCA_025617555.3. NCBI lineage: Eukaryota > Fungi > Basidiomycota > Pucciniomycetes > Pucciniales > Pucciniaceae > Puccinia > Puccinia polysora. The sequence goes on along the minus strand of CM062625.1, from coordinate 8,286,950 downwards.
CGGGGAATCCTAACAGATACAACAATGATGGAAAGGAAGAGTGACAGTAGATACAATAAAGAACAAGTAAGAAGAATAGGGTAAGCCAACAAGATAACTAACACGCCCACTCAACTCTAAATCAAGACAGTTTAGGAGTTGACATACTCAGCCAGTTGCTTTAGGGCAGCATTGCTTGCGGCTTTTGTCAGAGCATCAGCCAGCATTTCTTGCAAAACAATGAATTTTACCATTATTTCACAATTATTGACATCGTTGCATAAGCTTTTCAACTTGATGTCTATGTGGTTTGCGTGGGACTTTGTGCCGAATTTTTTTATCTTGTCTTCAAGTCCTTTGTTGTCAATAAGGTGTACTGGAGGACCCAGGGTTTCTTTCCATTGTTTGCACAGTAGGTGGTGAAGCCACTTCCCTTCCAGGTGACCAGTAAACAGAGAGTTACATTCAGCTTCAGTAGAAGAGTCAGCAATAGTGCGTTGACAAAGGCTAGTCCAGTAGATAGGAATCCCTTTAAACAAGCACAGACAAACAGACTGAGAAATTCTGGTGTCTGGGTTGTTGCCCCAGGTGGCGTAACTGTATATCTCTAGGTGGAAGGAGTTCCTTCTGCTCTTGATCACAAGCTGGAATTTGATGTTGCGTAATAGGTATTGCCATACGCGCACAACTTCTTGCCAGTGTTTGATTCCAGGACTTTCCAAGAATCAAGCCAGGCTAGACACAGCAAAAATGATGTCTGTCCTGGATAAATTTGCTATGAAGTTGAGTTGTCCAATGGGAGACAGGTGGTTGAGGATGAGTTCTTTAAACTTAGCAATCTCTTTTTTGGTAGCTGGTACTAGATGTAAACCGGGGGTGCAGGGATTATCTAGAGGTTTGGCCTCAGTGAGTTTTATCTCCTCTAGTCCTTTGTTGATGTGATTTGGAAGGGACAGAATAATGGAGTTCTTTCAACTTTCATCCCCAGAAGAGTGTCAATTTCATGTTCCAATGAGTCCTTGCATTTGTCCAGAAAGGCGGATTTGAACTCGTTGATGTTTCCAACAACAACCACATCATCAACATGGAAGAATAAGCTAGTAGTTGCGTCTTTGTGGAGATATAGACATGGGTCAGAGTCGCTTTTGTGGAACCTGTTGCTTTTGATCCAGTTCCAGAGAGTTTTATACCAGTTGAGAGGCGCCTGCTTTAACCCGTACAGGGATTTTTTGAGTTTGTGAAATTTGCAGGTCTTTTTCAATCCAGTCGGAGTTTTTATATAAACTTTTTCTTCTAGAGGAGCGTGGAGGAAGGCACCTTTGAAGTCAAACTGAAGAATTGGAAGATCTTTGTTGACAGCGTAAGTGAGGAGCGCGCAAAGTGAGGCAATTTTTCCGGTTGGCGCATAGGTTTCCAGATAATCAACTCTGTATTGTTGATTAAAGCCCTGAACGCAGACTCTGGACTTAAGAGTGATTTCTCTGGTGTGAAGATCTTGTTTAGGCCTGAAGGTCCAAGTAGTATTGAGAGTGTTGGTGACTTCACTTTCATCAGCATCTTCCCACACTTCAAGGTCTTCAGCCATGCCTAGTTTCTTTTTGATGGATGTTATCCATTCAGGGCATTTTAGGGCTTGGTGTATGTTGGTTGGAACCTTGTTCAATTGATAGTACCTGTATCTATCTGGAGCTTTGATAGAGTTGCAATCCCTTGGTCAAGGTTGGAGAGAGTCTAATTGAATATTTTGGTTTGAATCATTGGATTCCAAGGTGATAGAATCCGTTTTGGAGATGACAGAACTGGTAGGATTGATGATTGTTGGTTTTTCTTCATCTTTTGAAGTATCTGCAGGTTGGTTGGACGAATCAGGAGTTGGAGGTGGTATGGTAGGCAAATCTGGGTTCAATGTGATCTCAGAATTTATAGGTACATCCAGAGTAGCAACTTGTGTCTTTAGGAACTCGACGTGCTTAGTTTCTGTGATTTTACCACTACTGGAAAGTATTTTATAGGATAAAAAACAAGGATTGTAGCCAATCAGAATTCCTTCAGATCCTTTGTCAGACAGTTTTGATTGGATTTTAGTATTGGAGAGAAGGTAAATAGCTCTCAAGCCTAGGGGTTTAAGATAGCCAGTGGGTATTTGAAGTCTATTCATTTGCTCCCCAGGGGTTTCTTTTCCCTTCTGCTGAGGGATTTGGTTCAAACCAAAACAACAACTTTGAATCACAATGTTCCAAAATTTTTTTGGAATAGTAGAGTCACTAAAGGCTGATCAGAGTGATTCCATAATTGTCATGTTCGCTTGTTTGGCCTTACCATTGTGTTGAGGATGGTACGGTTCACTGATCAATTGATTCTTAGATTTGGTGTTGAAGTAATTGGATAAGGAGGTGTTTACAAATTCGCCACCACAATCAGTAATGACTTCAATTGGGTAGTATCCAAGTTCCTTGGCTTTTTTCTTGATAAAGAACATAATAGTTTCAGTAGCAGCATCTTTTGAGGGTAGTGGAAAACTCAATAGGTATCCAGACTTGTTGTTGACTACAGTGAGCAAGTATTTCATACCACCTTTACTAGTAAGATTCAATGGTCCCAATAGGTCCATGTGAAGACAATCAAACACTCGGGCTGCAGGGGTTTGTTGATTGTTGAACGATGACCTGGTGATTTTGTATTTCTTTCAGGCTAGACATTCAAAGTTGTTCCTAACTTGGCTGTTTATTTTATATCCAATCTGAGTCTTGATTCTGCCTATACTGGCATTGCCGAGTTTTTTGTGAAGTTTATGGAGTTCAGACAAGCTCAAGTAACAACTTTGATTCTCTTGAGCTGGCATGTGATCCAGGACAACAAGATTATTCTTGATGAAACCTTCCAGAATAGTCGTTGCTTGAAGTTGAATGGAAAAGGTGGGAGTGGCAGGTTTAATGTCTACAACTAGACTGCATCCTTTCTTCATTAGTGCTCCCATTGATATTAGATTGACAGTTGCTTCATGGACCCAGGCAGAGTTCTTGAACAATATGGTTTTGTTTTGAGTTGTGATGTTGGCGGTCCCTAATCCTTGAATGATTAATCCTTTGCCAACCTTTCCTGTTTTGATTTTCTCTTCAACATTTTGAATGGTGAGTTTGGAAAAGAGGGATTTGTCCCTGAAAATGTTAATGGAGCAACCGCTGTCAAGGATAAATCAGTTTGGATTAATTTGGCGATTCAGATTTGGAGCACAAAAGAAGGAATAGAAATGTGCTTCCTCCTTCTTCTTTGAGCCTTTTCTTGCTTTGCTTGGGGGATGTTCAGGCCTAAGGTGAGGGAATTCACTCCAAAATGAGGAAGGTGGATGAGATTTTACCAGCAGATTGTGTTTGTCAGTTTCACAAAGTAACAAACTGGTATTACTCAAGTATTGACAATAAAGAGCAGAGGAAGTGTCTGAGGGGTCCTGATTTTTTGATTGGACTTTGTTTCAATGTTTTACTAGATGATTAAGGAAGAGAGTTACTGTCAAGTTGACTCCCCAGTGCATAATTTGAGAGCGGATAGATTTGAGAGAATCTGGTAGTTTGAAGAGTATTAGATAACTAAGAATTTTGGACGGTAGGTTGATGCCTACTTCTTCAAGTTTACTCAGGTTTTGATTGACAGCAGTGGTGAAGCCATCTATTTTGTTTTGATTGAACCCAAGGTATAGAAAATTGATGAACATCCAATCCCTGTTTGCGGCTTGACTGGAAGCAAAGTGATTTTTAGCCGCCAACCAGATTAGTTTGGATGAGTCTTCATTTTCTTGAGAAATGATGTTGATGTACGTGGAAGGATCAAGATTGGACATGAGGTAGCCAGCCATTTTGTTGTTGTCAGGAATGTCCTCATAAGGATTGCTGGAGTTGATGAGATTAAAAATTCCTTGCATTTTGGAAAACCGCGCCATCTTCTTCTTCCACACGGTGTAGTTTGTTTCAGTGAGAAGAAGAGTTGATTCCATTAGCAACTTGAGAGCCAGAACCTTGAATTTGCTTTCTCCACCTGGTCCAGGGGAGACGGAAGGTTTAGCCATATTGGTTGAGCAGATTGATTTTTTGGCTTTTAACCATGTAAAAGTATAAGAGATCTGTGAAACCTAGACCAGGCTGACTTGCATGAAATGGACAACAACGTAAGAATGTTGACAAGTAACAAGACAAATGGTGAGATGGAGGAAGGAAAATGCGGAAACAATACCAACTTTGAGAACAAGTCTGCTGGTGAGGTTATGGCCTATTGATAGACTTGGCCGGACATAGGAAGCAACATCTGAACATTGAGGAGAGAGAATGTAGGAAAGAAGGTATTTTGCAGAGCAAAGAGATGAAAAAGGAGATCTGATATTCACAAGATTCAGGCTTGAGAACTTGGGACAATGATTACTGATCCAACCAATACCAATGAGTAGACTGTGGCAACAAATCAAGATCTTGAGTGAGACTTGATATAGATTTGAAGTAATAAAGATACCTACAGTTCTTTGGATGATAGGTTATCAAGTCAATTTCAAGTCAAGAACTGAGAAAGCTGGGAGGGTGAATAACAAGATGAGTAGAAATACTAGGACAGCAATGATCCAGCGGTTGACGTGGTGAGTAGGTTGTTGGAGTTGTCTGTACCAGAGTTTTAGAGTTCTGTAGGGTTCCCCGGATTTTTTGGGGGAACAATGCAGACAGAGCGCGTATAAAATGGGGAATTGTAACAGATACAACAATGATGGAAAGGCAGAGTGATAGTAGAGACAATAAAGAACAAGTAAGAAGAATAGGTTAAGCCAACAAGATAACTAACAATTTCATCATGGAAATCGCCAGTGATCTCCACCTATGGTAGATTTGTTTGTGTGTATTTGAATGATCAATTGATGCATTTGTTTTTTTTTTTATTCATAAAACCCCTGTGTATTTCTGAAGATGATCCTGAGAACAATCATTATATCAAGGAAGATGATTTGGTTACTCCTAATCAAGCTTTGATTACTGTTGGAAGTTCTTTTCAAAAACCAGGTAATGTTGTGTATTCCTCATAGGAAGTTGGATTTGTGTGAATGGATGAAATACAGACCATTTTTTTAATTCATTGATTTATTTTGTGTTGGATGAACAGCAGAACCAAGCCCAGGTGATCAGATTCAGCACACTTAAAACAATGAAGAAAACCTGGGTCTAAGAATGGGGAAACATTCTCAGCATGAGGATATTCAATCTGAAAATACTGGTGAGTGAAGGGTTGAAACTGTTTATGTTAATTTTTCTCAATTGATCAATTTGTATTGATTTAATAGGAACTGGTATGTAGTATTGGGATAAGTCTCCATAAATATGACCTATGTCAATCATTATATATTAAAACTTGATTTTTTCATAAATGAAAAAGGAAAGAAAGTTATAGTTTTAAAGAAAAATAAAAAGGAGAAATTGGCATCTGCTAGACGCAGTGATAAGTCAGATTGCTCACAGTCTGAAATTTCAAGCTTTTTGTTTCAAAATATTTTGACCAAAAGAGTTGAACAACAAATTCATCTCCAACCATGTCTCATCAAGAAGAAGGTGAGGGGTTTTAGTAATATTAACTGATTACAATTTCTGAAGTCTTATTTTGCATTGGGAATTATCTACCCCCCGCATAGGAGCAAACGTAATTGCGTCTTTGAAGGAATCCAACCCAGGTATTATTTTTATTTGGCCATTTTTTGCCTGAAACTTATTTACCTTGATTCATCAATCCTGTTGTCTCCCCACCTTCAATCAGATTGGCAAGTGTGGCATCTGGGGGAGGATCTAAAAGTTTCATAGACTTCAAAGGATTTTTATTCCAGCAAAGAGTAAGAAAAGAATGAGGAATGAAAGGACAAATCAAAATAGACACCTTCAAAGGATCAGACAGCGGGTAGACTCTAAGAAAAAGAGGAGAGCAGGGAAAGAAAAGAAGATAGTCTGAGATAAGAATCTTGAAGGTTGTGGGAGTGTGAGCATTTGCGGTAGCGGGTGGTTTGATGGAGTGGTCAGCTGGTGGTTAATGTTAGAGGTAGCGTTGATTGAAGGTTGATGTTGGTGGTAGCGTCCGTGATGGAGGTTGATGGTCTTTTTGAAATGGTCTTGCAAGGACTCGACCAGATGGCCAGGAGACTTCAGGATTGGAGTATTGACACGCGGCAGACTTTGAGGAGGCGCGCGTGAGGCTGAGAGTGGGAAGGAGTTCACAGACAAGACACAGCAGCAGCAGACAAATGAGAATGAAAATAGACAATGAAATTAAAATAAAATAAAATGGAGAATGAAAATAGAATAAGATGAAAATAAGGTAAGAATAGAGTAAATGAATTGAGGAAATAATATGAGCATGAGCTTGAGAATGAGCTTGAATACCAACAGGATCTTCACTTGGGGAGAAGTCCATTGTCAGAGCCAGGATTCAAGAAGCTCTGCAACCACCTGAAGGTGAGAAAGCTGAGCTTTGGGGCATGAAGATGAGGTTTCAAGAATTGCAGGAGGCTGCATCTGAGAGATTGGAAAGTACAATAGGTAGCCTGCCGGAAGGTATGTTCTATTTTGTTTCAATCAATTGATTTTGTTGGTGATATTAATTCTTATTTACATTTATTCATCAACCCTGTAGTCTCCCCACCTTCAATAAGATTGGAAAGTGGGGCCTTGGGGGCCAATCTTCACGTGAGGAGAGGGCCAGAGTCAGTTCCAGGATTCAAGCAACTTTGCAACCATCTGAAGGTGAGAATACTGAGCTATGGAGCATGAAGATGAGATTTCAGGAATTTCAGGAGACTCAATCTGAGATATTGGATAGAAGGATAAGTAGCCCACAGGGAGGTATGTTTTTTTTTTTATTTCAATCAATTGATTTTGTTGGTGATATTAATTTTTTTATGAAGGATTCATTCTGATAACTTGGGGATTTTTTTTCAAAGCAGGACCAGATAGATTCTGGTTACAGGAACAAGGTGTAAACAAATGTAAATGGAATGAGGGAAATCAAACGTGTTGAAGCACGGGAATCTTACCAGATTGATGGTTTAGTGACAATAGAAGGCTGGCAATGAGGCGCCAGACAGAGACAAAGAAACTGGACAGAAGTGGACAAGGACAGGAGAGGACAGGCTGGATAGAAGCAAAGTCAGAGGGGATTAAGAGGCAATTTTAAAAGGAATCTCACAGCTAGACAACAGGATTTCAGCTTAAGGTGTAACTTCAAAGAGGGATGTAATGGTTACATTGGAGTTGAGGTGAGTTTGAGCGGATTGATTTGAGACTTGAGAACAAAGGGCAGATTGAGTCAGGACTTGAGGATGGAGCAATTTGATGGGAGTCAAAGGGAAACAAGAAAGGGAAGAGGGGATGTAGATTGGAAAGGGATGTGAGATTCAGGTTGGGAAGAGGTGAAGTATTGAAATGGAGACTTGGGTGAACAAGGAAGGTGGCAGACGGGTGAAGCAGAATTGGAGTGTCCCCACTCCTGAGGAAGGACAAGAGCATGAGGAAAGAAACATTAGGACAACACGCAGCCGTGTCTAGTTGTGAGATAACAGCAAAGTTGAGGTAGGAAATTTGACGGAAGGTTTGGTGGCTGCCTTGGTAAGTGCATTGGCTAGCATGTTGCCTGACAATATTAGTTGAGTTATGAGAAGACCTTTGTCACGTTTTTCTCAAATCCATTTTATTTGGGTGTCGACGTGTTTGAGGGCCCCATGATGGGAGTCTAAGTTAACTAAGTCATTTAGGGCCTTGTTATCAATGTAGGAACAATGAGTGAGTTGGAGACTGGGTTGATTTCTTTAATGAGGTTGAGAATCCAAAGATTTTTTTGAGTAGCAAGAACAAGAGCCTTAAGCTCTCCCTTAGTGGATGAGAGGAATACAGTGGTTTTTAGTTTGCTGTGCCAGGATATTGGACAGCCGTAAAGCAATAAGATATAGCCGGAATGACTCCGTTGGTTTACTGGATTATTACTGCTGTCAGAGTCACTATAGCATTCCACGTCAAACATGAAGGAGGGAGAATGGAGTTTAAGTCCCAAGTGTTTGGTGGTGTTGACATATCTCCACACACGCTTAGCTTTTTTCCAATGAGACAGGCCAGGTTTGTTGTTGAATCAAGAGAGGCAGGAGACAGAGTATGATAGATCGGGGCAAGTTTGACTTGCAATATAATTTAGGAAGCCGGAGGAGGTACAAAAGTTGATGTTAAGTTCAAGAAATTTCTGGTGGTCTTCTTCTGAGGCAGGTTAGAGTTTGACATTGGGAGTTAAAGGGGTGCTAATTTGCTTGGATTCCAACAGCCCAAGATCCTCCAAGGCGGTGTGAATGTGATTAGGTTGACACAACAAGGGGAATCCGCTTTTAGCGTCAACAAAGTGGTTGCCCAATATTTTGGAAAGGGGGCCATCATGAGATATACTAAACCTATGTTTGATTCTAGTAGAGAATTCAGATGAATTCCCTATTATTAATAGGTCACTGACGTAGACAAACACGCAGAGTGACTGAGCTTAATTGATTTCTAAACAAGGGTCAGCAGAAGAAGCCCAAAACCCATCATTGATCAAACACCTTTTTAGGGTGTCGTACCAGCTCTTTGGAGCTTGCTTTAGACCATAGAGTGCTTTGTGTAGTTTGAGGTAAGGATATGGACAGTTTTATCCTTCAGGAGTTTTGATGTAAATTTCTGCATCAAGTGGAGCGTGAAGAAAGGTGGAATTAAAGCACATTGGCTGTAGCGGAAGTTTGTGATGGAGAGAAAGGATCAAGAGAGCTTGGAGCTTCACTATTGAGCCAGTAGGAGCGTAGGTTTTGCCATAACCAAAGAATTATAATTTCTTGAATCCCTGTACACAGAGTCTAGACTTAAATTGAACGCCATCATCATGGGGCTTGTCTTTGATCCTGTAGACCCACACAGTGGTGAGAGCTTGTTTACCTTTGGGTAGAGTCAAAAAGCCTTCCCACACCTGGAGAAGATTGATGCCATTGGTCTCTCTCTTCATGGACTTGATCCAGTGATATTTATCAGGAGATTTGAAAACATCTGCATATCTCTTAGGAACAACACAAGTAATGAAACCGTAGCGTTGGGGTTTTTGAATGGTTGAACAATCACAAAGAACAGGTGGTTTGTAAGAAGTTGACTCAACAAGTTGATGTTTGATTAACAATTGATCTTGAGATTTGGATGAGGAGGAGGAGGAATTGGAAAGAGGAGTTGATGGGTGTGAGTTCTCATCCTCAGGATGCTTGGATTTAGAGCAGAGCGAGTATTTGTTTGACAGGATGGGAGGATCAGTGTTTGAGGTGAGGAGATCAAAAGTTGATTGTTGTCCTTGAAGAAGGAATCAAATGGTGAGTTGGATAGGGAGGTTGGAACATCAGATTTAACATTTTCAAAGATTTTTACGTGTTTTGAGCGGACAACATGTTTCATGGAGGGACAGTAGATTCTATAGGAGTTCAGTTGGGTATTGAAACCAACCAAAATTCCCTCAATTCCCTTTTCTTCAAGCTTTGAGTGATTGAAGGTTTGATTCAGAACAATTGTTTTAGAACCCAGGGTCTTTATGAGGTTTAACTTGGGTTTCTGATTAAACCAGAGTTCAAATGGGGAGACTTTAGTCTTGACAGAAGGGAGAAAGTTTAGTATGGTGCATGAGCTGACCAGGATGTCATCCCAGAGTTCAAGGGGAATTTTCATGTGGATCATGGAGGTTTGGGAACATTCCAGCAAGGTTTGATTTCCCCTTTCAGCTACGGGGTTATTTTGAGGAGTATAGGGTTCAGAAGTTGAGTGGGCAATACCATTTTCATTGAAGAAGGTGGACAGTTTGTGGTTAAGAAACTCTCCTCCATTTTCCTAGTGGAAATTCTTTAACATATGTAAGAATTGATTAGCATAAAGTTTGACAAATTTGATCACTTCATCAGCAACATCAGATTTGACTTTGATTGGGATGCAGGTCTTGAAGTTGGAGAAATTGTCTGTGAGGAGAAGAAAGTATCTGAATCTGGAATGAGAAATAGGATTAATGGGTCCGCAGACATCAGCATGTATGAATTCAAAAGGGTGTGACTCTTGGGAAGATGTTTATGAAATGGAAGGCATTGAATTTTTCCTTTGGCACATGAAACACAATTGATTTGATCCCATCTTATGTTTGGGAAGTCAGTCAAAATTAACTTGGTTTGATTGGCATGTGGATGACCAAATTGTCAATGAAGCAAAGACAGAGAGAGAAAGGAATAAGCCATTTCAGGAGGATGGGAGTTGTCTTCATGGATGAACATCAAGTTGTCCTCAATGGTGTCGCTGAGAATTATTCTTCCCCTGTAGAGTACCCCAAATTTTCCAGTGTCCTTGAGTTTTAAGGAGCAGCCTTGACTAATTAATTGTCCTAGTGAGACCAAATTTATGGTAAGGTCTGGAAGAAAGAGTGAGTTTCTCAACTTTAGGGATGCGTGATGGGTGTTCAGCTTAGCAACTCCAATTCCGAAGGATGACACAGAAGCGTTGGGTTTCCCATTGTGTATCTCAGAGTTGTCGGGAAGGAGATCATCAAAGAAGTCTGAATTGTTGAACATGTTGTTTGATGCTCCTGGGTCAAGAAGAATTTGGTGTCAATCCAGAGCACGGAAGTGGTTCATGGCAAACATGTAGGTCAGATGAGCTGATGGGCCGCTGCCTGAAGGAGTGTTACCCGTATCAGAGTTGCTTTGAGGTTGATCTTTATTGGGTTGTATATGCGGAAACAATTGATAGCACAAGTTCTTGGGATGAATCGCCCAAGGATTATGCCAGGTGGGTTTGCAGCAGAGAAGTCTGTTTCTACTAACCAGTGCAGATGCGTACGTTCCAGTTGCAGCCTCATTTTTAACTTGATTCAGGTGTCTGAGTACAAGATCACCATTGATGCGAGTTTTTCCAAGGGAGTGGTTGATTGTTCTTTGAGGTGTTCTAGCTCAGGAGGAAACTTGTACAGGATTAGATACGCAATGATGTCTTCATCCATACAAATTCCAATCTCTGATACCTGGAGTAGGCAGGCTTTCACTTTGGTGATGAATTTTTCCACTTGTCTTGGGTTGAACTGGAGATTGAGGAAGTTAAAGAAGACTCAAGATCTATTTGCGGTTTGTGAAGAGGCGTAGAACTCATTGATGGACTCCCAGAGGTCAATCCCGTTCTTAAGATGATGCTCTTTCACGCAATCAACAAACGTTCTATTGTCCAATTTAGCTAAGATATATCCGACAATTTCCAAGTTGATTTCTGTAGGACATTTGTTGGTTTTGGGGTTGTTTAGCCATTGAGAAATACCTTTCAGAGAGAGTATAGTGAGTATCTTGGATTGCCAGAGTGAGAAGTTTGATTTGTTGAGATTAGGAATGGAGTCAGTGAGTACCTTTAGAAGGGAGGAATTTGAATCTACTGGTCCAGGAGAGGTCATGATGGTTGCCTGGTGAGCTTGGTTGGCAGAAGGTCCTTTTGGCTTTTTACCGTGATAACTTGAGGATTTTATTTCAAAGCAGGACCAGATAGATTCTGTTTACAGGAAAAAGGTGTAAAAAAAAGTAAATGGAATGAGGGAAATCAAACATCTTAAAGAACGGGAATCTTACCAGATTGATGGTTGAGTGACCATAGAAGGCTGGCAATGAGGCGCCAGACAGAGACAAACAAACTGGACAGAAGTGGACAAGGACAGGAGAGGACAGGCTGGATACAAGCAAAGTCAGAGGTGATTAAGACACAATTTTAAAAGGAATCTCACAGCTAGGAAACAGGATTTCAGCTTGAGTTGTGACTTCAAAGAGGGATGTAACAGTTATATTGGAGTTGAGGTGAGTTTGAGCGGATTGATTTGAGACTTGAGAAAGAAGGGCAGATTGAGTCAGGACTTGAGGATGGAGGAAGTTGATGGGAGTCAAAGGGAAACAAGAAAGGGAAGAGGAGATGTAGGTTGGAAAGGGACGTGAGATTAAGGTTGGGAAGAGGTGAAGTATTGAAATGGAGACTTGGGTGAACAAGGAAGCTTGTGGATGGGTGAAGCAGAATTGGAGTGTCCCCACTCCTGAGGAAGGACAAGAGCGTGAGGAAAGAAACATTAGGACAACACTTCAACCATCAGGAGCAATGAGACTTGATGTCACAAGTGAATCATCTCCAGGTTGCATGTGAAATTGGTTTATTTATTTATTCTGAATTGTTTCTGACATCTTCTATTGTATTTCAATTTTAGGAATGATCTTCCCATTGGGTGCATCCCCAATATTTTCCAAAGCAGCAAGTGTGGCCTCTGAAGGAATTTCTTCAAGTTGGGATAGTTCAAGCCTGGCCTCCAGGATAGAGGCTTCTTTATGTGTTCTAGGAAATCAGAATCCTGCATTTTTGAGAATGAGAGTTGAAACAGAAGAAATGCACAGGTCAGATTCCCTGTCTTCAGATGGTGAGATTGAGGCAGCTTTGAAAAGATCAGGTATCCAAGCTTTCCAGAAAGGAAAACAAAGAGGTGTATTTGTTTTCTTTATTTGAGATAACCATGAGCTTTGAATAATTCATGTCATTCCTCACTTTATAATATGCAGACCTTTCAAAATTGGTTGAATCTTCAAGCCGTATGTATCAAAAAATTGGCCAAAGTTGATTTCAATGAAACATGAGTTGATTTTTAATACAAAAAGGGGATGGAAATTTGACTTCCCCCCAAAGTATTGATTCTTTGAGGCAGGGTTTAGTGGAAATAAATTTGATGACTCCTTGTGAGCTGTTTTTTTTCTGAATTTTTTCTGTAAAATTTAACTGACTTACAATTTTTAAAAAGCACAATTTCCAGGAAAGCACCGTCAGAACCTTCCTGTGGTTAATTTCAATGATGAAGCATATGTGTCAGGATCTAATCTCATGGTAACACCAGGTAGGTTTTTGGAATGTTAAAATTTTCAACATTTTCACTGTCTATGATTTTGATGATAATTCTTTATGAATAAGCTGTTAAAAAAGATTTGTAAAGGGGTATGATAGGAGGGCACAGCATTTATTAATCAATTTTTAATTCCACTATGAAAAATAATGGAGCTCAACTTGAAGCTCCACCCCCCAAATATCACACCAGATGGTAATCTATATTTTTATCTGTGAGGAAAGATCTGATTTATTTTTTAATTTTGCAGAATTACAAAGAAGATGTTTGGATAGAATGGATGAAATTGGCCTTAGAATTCCATAGTGGGGGACTTTACACCTACAGGGAAGAAGGGGTCAAGTATTTGGAAGTAATCTTAAAGGAGGCCAAGAATTTGAAGGAAATAAATTGGGATCCCAAAGGCCTCCAAATACTCCAATTCACAGATGCATGCAATTGTTAACAAACCCTTCATAATGGATAGGAAAGCTACATGAAAAATCCGCAAAAGTAAGGTCACGTGATGAAATTGTCATACGGGTAGTATGTAAAAGAGTTTGGTATGGGAAAGATGGCCAGCCAGTGTATGAAGAGACAAAATTATTTTTTCCACAATTTTGACTGAGGATCTGAGAATGAATATTTTGTGTTTCTCTTTAGTCCAAGGGATGTGCAAGAGGGTGGGAACATGTGATGATGACATAGGCAGAGATAGTAATGCAGATGTTTTGCAGTCTGCAAGGTGGATAGGAGAAGATTGTGAGTGGAATACAGCCACATTTTTATTAATTTTGGCTCAACTGGTGCTTTTTGAGTTGTTTTTTTTACCCAAGCTGTGGATTTTTCCTCTCCAATTTTTCACAAGTTCAACCAGTCCAGAGCACATGAAGTTAGCATTATGATACAATTGCAGCATTTTGCTAATAGAGGGGAGGGTGGCTCAAGTGGATTTGTGTTGGAAATTAACTTCCAGGAAAAATTGAGGGTTTCTGCCTGGAATTCCAAGAATGTCATGGAGAGGTCTCAGAAAAACCCAGAAGTGCAAGGTACACCAGAGCCCATGTTTACCCAGGGTGCAATTGATACAAGTGGTTTGAAAGTGGAGAGATAGCAAAATTAGTTTTGGGGTTTTATTTTTGCATCAAATCTTCAGGGGCAAGACTGGCATGTGACCCATTCTCCAAATTGAAAAGGTTGTGACAGGGCAACTTTCTACATCCTTTGAGTCAAGTGCTGTTTGTTTGAGCTTGTCTTCCCCACATCTGGAGGAAGTAACCCTCATCCATTTGTATCAACAAGGTCCCCTCCTTTTTTCCCCAGAGAACAACCAACAAGAGATGCAGATGTGCTGGGAAATTCAAATTTTGCGGCTACCTCACAGACTCAATCCTCCCAAGCCTCTGGAATAGATTTATCACTCTCAAACCCTCTCATTGTTTTGACATGGTGGCTTGAAACAGAATTTATAAGATGGGCACATCAAAATTGTGTTAGACTTTCCCCACGTCATAGGAAAATGAACAGATGAGGTTTTATTCAACCTTTTCTTTTTATTTTGCCACAAGCACGTAACAATTGACAATTTTGGTAATGCTCAGTAGCACTATACACTGTGCAATGGTTCTTAATGGGTTTGAAATGAAAGGTCCAAAAAAGGGGGGTTTATTGGATGCCACTTGGTATGAGTTACTCCCAAAGGGGATGGTTTTACTAATAACTAAAGAGCTAGGTTCATTCCATACCAATAGGATTCCCTATTTAATGGGGTGGATTACTTTACAGACTTTTTATGGTGTGTATTTTATCCTGGGGGAAAGGCTCAACAGGGACTACACTCTTATGTGGTTGCAGTTTCATTGTTCCCAGTGCAGTGCACTCCCATGTTGTGTGGCGGAGCAGAGATGAGCCTGCTGAGAGACTCAAGTGTGGTCCACCTCCCATATTAGGCAAGGTACAAGAATTTGGGCTGTCAGAACCCAAGTGTGGTCCACCTATATAGTAGGGTAAGGGCAGGAATTTGGTCTGGGTGAAGTCAACTGTGGTCCAGGTGCACTGATTACATAAGCTATTCCCCCCCAAACCACACTTGACTTCCTCCCATCAATCCTCACCAATTTTCAACACACCTTACCCAATTTTAAACATACCTCACCCAATTTTGAACACTCCTCACCCAATTTTGAACACTCCTCACCTAGCTACACTCTCACCAAAGTGGTTTTCAACACTCTTCACCCAATCTGAACACACCTCACCTAGCTACACTTCACTAAAGTGTTTTTCAACACTCCTCACCCCTCTCACTACTGATCCCTCACCCCTCTCACTACTGATCAATTTTCAATTCTGAAAAAAGAAATTATTTTCAAACACTCAAAAATACATCCACCGGGACTAAAACCTGGGTCCTAAGCAGATCCACTATGGGAATCTCAGATGATCACCCCTACACTACAAATGTTAAACAAATCAAAAAACATGATGATTCCCTGGGGCACCAGAGTATTTGGGTGTGGTCCCCACTGCACTACTGACTCTTCCCTACAATATTTGATGGGGCATATTGGATGGGATGCGGTAAGTTCATTGTGGTATGGCCCCAGATAGAATATAGGAAATTTTGTGGGTATAGAAGAGGGATCCTCAATTGGCCAGAGTAATCCCCATTTTGTTTCCCCTCAATGTATGAGAGGTGACCACATCAATTTTGCTTATGAATGATTTTCAGGGGACTTTCTCCTTGTGTTGAAATGAGAGCAATATTTCTGATAGTACAACACAAAACAATGGTCCTTGACCTTTTTCATTTTTTTCCTGGCCCCAAAGTTGAATAGCCCTAAATTCAGCTAGCCCTAAAGTAAATTAATTCTAAGTTGGTTACCACTAACTCTAAAGTAAATGCAACAGAAATTTTTTCTAAGTTGGTTGATTGAGATTTTTTCAACAAAATGTTTGAAAATATTTACAGAAGACTCTGGTGAATTTGTTAAAAAAGAAAAGGAGAATTCTGACTAGCTCTAAAGCAAGGCTTAAGGGCAGTTCAAGCAAGTTAAGTTTCATGACAAGCCCTAAATTAAAGTTTGTGATTGAATAAATCTTGAGAACAAGGGCTGAAAATCAGTGGATTTAAGCAACAAGGCTACTCTACCACTTACAGTAGCCTGTTCTGATTGAATTTTTTCTGAAATGGATTTAACCTTGCACATATTTTCAATAATATAAGTTGGATAACTAACCAAGTCTTTCCACTTGATCAGTTGGGACCAACAGATAATGATTCACAAGTTTAAAAGCTCCATTTCAAGGAATTTATATAAGATGCAAGGGATAAAATTATTGTTTCTAGAACAGATTATGGTTTAGAGGAATTCAGCCATTATCCAAAACATACTAGCTTCACACAATTCTCCTCTCAAACATGTGTAAATACCAATTATGTGAATGAACAGTTCCTCTCATACTAAGTTCAATTACTATTACAATGAGGCTCCATCCGTAGGGTATGTCACAAGGGCTGCTGACGTCTAAGCAGGGCTTGGCACAAGGGCTACTCTACTCACAGTAGGCTTGGGAGCAAGGTTACTTGAGGAGGCTATGGAGCATAGTAAGGTTAGAAGGGGTCAAGGTGCTGAATGACACTTGCTTGGATAGATACCTCTGTCACACAACCACCCCACGTACTATAGGGCAATTCTTAGATGATTGTGAGCGCAAAGGAATACCAAGTGCGAGGGCAAGTGCAAATAGCAAGACCCAGTTTTGAAGTGCGAACTTGGTTATGCCAATCAACAAACGGTGAGATGAATGGAAAGTGTTCCAAAGAAGGAAACTCATCCTGAGTCCAATGTGATAACTAGGTTGCAGCAAAATGCAAGAACGTATGAAATTAACTAACTGAGTAGACAATCATCAGGCAAGGGGATAGCCCTTATAAGGTAATCCAAAGTGACTAGATACAACCTGGTGATGAGCTAACTACAGGTGAAGCGGTGAGGCAATGAATGACAGGAAAGGAATAGGAAATGAAGCAGTGGTATGGATCCAAGGTCTTAGCGTAAGTGCGAGACAATAGAATCTGAGTGTACAATTGCATGACAAATTGAGATAAGAGCAAGTGACGTTGAAGGTAATGCAAATGAGAGGTAATAGTGTATGCAGGGTAGGGACTAGTCCGATTGCAAAATATACAGTAGTGATGGCTTGGTTAGACGTAGATGCGAACTAACAAACAATGCATGACCAAAGATGGAAGTCCAAGGCTGTTGATTGGCCAGGGAAGGAGATTGGATCTCATAATGGATGGTCGACCGGTATGGGGTTTACTGAAAAGTTTGCAAGTATCTACTGAGTTGGTCGCCAAGATTGGAAGGTCAGCGCAAGCCAGAGGAAATAGCGGATTGCACCATTGATGTTGTGCTTTTATTTGTGTCACGCTTTTAGACTGAGGTAGATGGTACTGAGGAGAGGATATATCAAGGTGGTGAAGACAATAATCCTTAAGTGCGAAGCGTGACAGTTGCCCGGGTATAAAGACGCGAGCTCCTGCAAGCGTTCAGGTAAATTTTCCCATTGATCTTAAGTCGTTAATTATTACCGTATACCCTTTATACATTACTTAATTTATTACCCAAGAGAAAAATTTTTATAAGAATGTCGTCATTGTCATCCCGCCGTTGCAAAAACTGTATTCGCCGCAACAAGCATTGTATTCCCAGTACTGCTGTCTGAGGTCTTCGAGGAAAATGCAAGCAATCTTGCCTTCGCAAGGTGGCGTGCAACTTCCCTATAAATGTCGGGTCAACCGTCAAGGGTCCTTTTGAATCATCAAGGGAGATGCGAGGTCGTAGGTCCGCGCCAAGGGTTAATTACGAAATACCACCATTGCCGGAGATTGAATACTTGGGGATGCAAGTTCCTGGTGAGTACTAATCAGGACTAACTAATGAACTTGAAATAGTAACTAATTATTTGCTTGTTTTCTAGTGTTGCCTTGTTTTCAAAGATATACTACTAACACACCACCACCACCACCACCTTACTGGGGGCCGCCAACTGAAAACCCGGGGACCCAGATGAATGCCAAGGTGCAAGGCAAGGTATCCAGTGCAGAACCAGTAGGAGTTATCACTGAGGAAGCGAGGGAGGAAGAAAACACAGCGGAACAAGAAGGGGAAAATGTAGGAAATGGAAGTGGAGAGAACAAAGAGGAAGCGGGTGAATTGGAAGAAGGAAATCAAGGAGATGGAAGGGAGGAATTGACTGGGATGGAAGGAATGGAGGGCCGAGGCAAAGCGGATCCGGTTTGAATCATTTTGCTGGTCAAAACGGATGCAAGGAGCCTGACGGACAATATCGGAGAAGGGACGTTGGGTGGCCAAAGGAAGAGAGCGTATGAAGAGCTCTTGGAGGAAGGTGGATGGAATGCTTGGCCAAAGTGAGCTTGGGTTGCAAGATGCAAAGAGATTTTCAAAAGGCACATCGTAACCGAAGTGCTGGTACTTCAAAGAATGTCCGCATTGATCAACGATGAAGACCTTGATACCTTTTGGTCCATGGTTGCAGAATTGACGGCAAATTGGGAGGATGCAGAAAAAGAGATGAAAGAAACTTTGTAATTTTAATGTATATTATATTATTTTTTTTTTAATAATAAGTGAAAATGAAGGGAAAAATGAGAAAAGAATAAAACAGTGAGATGGAGGAATTAAATGATGAAATGATGGTGAAATAAGATAAGTTTTAATGAGATGGAATATGGGATGGAATGTGATTAAGTAAGATAAATGTAAAATTGAATGAAATTGGATTGGATGGGATGAAATGTGGAGTGGAATGGAATGGAATTGGATGGGATGGAATGTGGAATGGAATGAATTGGATGGAATGGAATGTGGAATGGAATGGAATGGAATTGGATGGGATTGAATGGGGAAGAATCATGATTGCCAAGGTTTGCAAGGGTAGCTCGCATGGAATTCTCGAATCAGATTGGGTGAATTGCAAAGGTGATGGGCTGGTTCCCATGAGGTGCAATCTTTGTCGGACTGGAAGCCAGACAATTCGACAAGGTATTGAAGTTTTCCTTTGCATAACCTGGAATCAAGAATACGGCTTACTTCCCACTCTTGATGATGGAGGACAGTGACCGGTTCAGGAGGGGGATGAGTCTTGCCCGGGTATAGGACTTGAGCTGGCTCTAGGAGAGACACATGAAAGATGGGGTGGATAACTTCCCATTTCGCAGGTAAAGTAAGTTTAAAGGCGTTAGTGGAGATGAATGATTCTACTTTAAAGGGACCAAGTTTTCTTTTGGAGAGTTTGCGAGTTGGGCGAGTACTGCAAATGTTGCGAGCATTGAGCCATACTTGATCTCCTACTGCAAAGGTTGGAGCCAAAGTGCAAGATTGGTCTGCTTGCTCCTTATAGCGCTGGTTTACTTCTTTGAGGTTGGTTTGAAGTTGCGATTGAAGGGATTGAATTTGTTCAAGGTAATTGGTAGCAGGTTGAGAAGGTGCTACGTGGAGGGAAGAGAAAGTCGGGTTTCTACCATAAAGAGTTTGGAAGGGCAACTGTTTGGTGGAGGAATGAGTGGAATTGTTGTAGTCAAATTTGGCTAGTGGGAGCCATTGCGACCAGTTGTCTTGTTGATAGGCAACATACATTCAAAGATATTGTTCAAGGATCTGATTAACTTGCTTGGTTTGCCCATCCATTTCCGGGTGGTAAGCCGTTGATAAATTGTGAGTGATCTTCAAATGTTGGCATAGCAAGGTCAAGAAGTTTGGGACAAACAGAGATCCACAATCACTAACTATATTATCAGGGAGACCATGTTTTGAAAATACATATTCTATGAACAAGTTAGCCAAGTCTTCTGAAGAGACCATCACATTACTGCGTAAAAATAAAGCCATCTTTGAGAATCAATCTACTATTACTAGAATAGCATCATATTCACTAGAAGAAGGTAATTGAGAGATAAAATCCATAGACAGAAAGTGCCAAGGATGAGGCGGAATTGGAAGTGGCCGGAGCAGCCCATACTTCCAGTGTTTGGAGGACTTGTTATGATTGCATTCATATCATGCGCTAACATAGTCTTTTACTTCTTTGGTCATACCAGGCCAGTAGAAGTCTCGTGCAATCAATTGGTAGGTTTTATCCTGCCCATAATGACCAGCAAGCAGAGAATCATGACGTGACTCAAAGATATCTAACTTAATGCAAGAATTATCTGGTACTACTATATGATTATCATAAATTAAAAAGTCATTATCATCTATACTGTAACTACTATCTAATTAGTTTGCACTTTTGCAAAGTTTGATGCACTTGGAATTGTCCCGTTGAGCTTGTTGGAGTTTGGAAGCCAAATCTCATAAGCAAGCAATGATTGAACTGAGTTGGGCAGATTGGGTTGAGAAGAGTGTCCTAACGTTTTCAGGGTTGTTTTTGGCAAAGGTGCTCCCCCCCCCTGGGTAAACATTGTCCCGGCGTGATAAAGCATCAGGAACTACCTCTTGTTTCCCAGGACGGTACGTGATCTTAAAGTGGAACTTGGAGAGGTATTTGGCCCATCGCGCCTGTCTACGTGTGAGGACTTTTGAGCTCATGAAATACTTGAAATAATTATGATCAGTTAAAACCTCAAAGGATTCCCTAAGACTCAAAACTTATGAATGCCATTTCTTCAAGCAGTAAACGATTGCGAGAAGTTCCTTGTCATGAATCTCATAGTTAAGCTCTGCAGCAAGCAACTTGCAAGACTCCAAAGCTATGGGATGGAAGAGAGAAGTGGAAGGAGAAAACTGCGAGATGACTCCTGCAATTGCATAGTTGCTTGCGTCTGTTTTGACAATAGTGCGAGCCAGCTCGTTGAAGTGAGCGAGTAATGGAGCAGTAGTGAACGCTTTCTTCCGATCTTCGAACTCCAAAGCAGCTTGTTTGGTAAAAATAAAAGGAGTGTCTTTTTGAAGAAGGTTAGTAAGATTCATGGTTTTTTCGGCGTAAAGCGCAATAAAACTTCTATAGAAATTACTGAAACCAAGGAAGACTTGAAGAGATTTAACGGAAGAAGGTGGGGGCGAGTCCAATATGCGTTCGCTCTTGGATGGATCCATCGATAGTCCTTGCTGCCAGACTACGAAACCTAAAAAATGAAGAGAAGAGGAATGGAACTCGCACTTAGAGGCTTTTGCAAACAGGTCATTCTTGCAAAGTTGCTGCAGCACCTCTTGCACATGTGCGATGTGATCTTCAAGGTTTCTTGAGTAGACTAGTATATCATCGAGATATACCACGAGGTATTTACCTACAAGATTGCAAAAAATGTTGTTGACAAAATGTTGAAAAGTGGAAGGAGCATTGCAGAGGCCAAAGGGCATGACGGTATACTCATAGCTGCCGAACCGGGTTCTCATCGCAGTTAAATACGCATGACCTTCCTTAATGCGAATTAGGTTATAGGCACCTCAAAGGTCTAATTTTGAGGAATGAGTAGCTCCATGGAAGAGGGTAAGAAGATGTGACATAGGCGGTAATGGGTAGGCATTCTTCCGGGTTACCTGGTTCAGTTTCCTGTAGTCAACACAAAGGCAAAGTCCGCCGTCCTTTTTGGGTACAAATAGAACAGGGGAACCGGTGTTCGAATCGCTTGGTTGAAGAAATCCTTTTGCTAAATTTTCCGCAATGTAGTCTTGAAGCGCAATTGATTCTTGCGTTGAGAGAGAGTAAACTGGTCCTGGTGCTGGAGGTGGGCCAGTAAGTTTGATCTTGTGATCATAAGGACTGGATAGAGGCAGTTTATCTGCTTTTGCAGCTGAAAAGATGTCAGTGAAGTCATGATAAACCAAAGGTAAAGACTCTCAAATGATTTATAAATCTTCAATCTTGTCATCTTTGAGCAACGGTTTTGAGGTGCTCGCATGGTGCGAGAGGATTAGGGAGCTCAAAATACACCTTTTGGCTGGTGTCTGTTTCTCTTCAAAGGAACAGGAAAGAGGTAAGCTGGATAGGTAAGCGATAACTCCTAAATCTGAAGAGGGAATTTGAGAATGAAGGTCAGGATATTGCAAATCTCCTGGCGCAAAAGTGTCATCCAACTCAGTGACAGTGTCAGGTAGGCTGTTTAATTCCTGATTGACGGAAAGGTTAGAGTTCTGGGGGTGCAAGGTTTGAAGGTTAATTACTCCTTCTTGCCAATTCACATCAGGATTCCAGTAAACTAGGAAATCATGGCCTAGAATGGTATCATCCATTCTGGGTATAGCCAAGACAAATAAATCCCATTCAAAGCTGGGGAAATTGGAAAATGCAAAGGTCCATTTTGCCTCTTGGGAAACCCAATAAGACCGTTCAGCTGCACTACTTACTAGATAGATGGGAAATTTATCTATCTCAGAACGCGTAAGATTTTTTGAAGTGGCAAAAGATTCACTGATGAAGGAAACATTAGCCCCGGAATCAAGTAATACTTGATAAGGATTGTTGTTGGAATGGAATAGGATAAATCTCAAACTTGGAGCACCTAGTGACTCTCAAGTTCAAAGATTTACTTGCAGTGATTTAGATAATGTGTAGTTTTCCTTGCGAGTATCAGAAAAACTACAAGCTAAGTTTTTAACTGCTTAGCCGCTTCACGCGCTAACCGCTTTGCACAGCTGTCGACATCATGTTTACCTCCACAATACATACACAGCCCGTTCTTTTCCCTTTGCATTCATTCCTCACTTCAAAGCATCCCAGTTTCTTTGTCCAAGAACTTCGGAGTTTTGGCAATGGCTTTCTCTTTTGAGTTGGAGTTTGAAGTCGGGGTCGGTTTGGATGGTTTTGGGTTCCTTGTTTTTTTGTTTTGAGGAGTCGTCCACCTTCGGAGCCAAGGTAGATGATCCATGGTCGTTTCGCCAAGGGCGATTCTTTTCATGATAGCCATTATCAAGCTCAATCACTCAATCGATTAGCTGCTGAAGCAAGGTTGTCTTATGACCTCCAACTGCAAGCTGTTTGATTAAGCGTGCCGGTAAACCCTTTCGGAAATGGAATAGAAGAGCGGCCTTGTTCCACTTGATGCAAGACTGCAAGGTTTGAAAATGAGAAATATAAACGGAAACTCTACTATTCTCCTTCATAACTAGACTATTAAGTTTGTATTTGGCCTTTCAAACTTCATTGGGATTGCCAAACAGGGTGAACAATTGTTGCTCAAACTTGTCCCAGTTTTTGAGAATACAAGTGGGACTGTTGTTGGATAAAAGTTTGAGGTACGGTGTGAACCACTGCAAGGCTCTACCTCCTAAGAAGGACAAAGCATAGATAACTTTATGTCTATCAGAAGGGAAATTTTTGGAGTCATTTGAAAAGAAGATTTTACAAGACTGTAGGTAGGGTCTAAGCTTATGAGGGTGTTCTCCCGTAAAGTGGTTGGGTTCTTTCATGCCCGGAGTGCGAAAGCTGAGAGTACTTGGACTAGATTGCTGGGCACCATGAGTGAGGGGCTGGATCAATGTTGAAAGCAGGGTTGGAGCATCGGGCTTGAGAGCAGTAGTGCGAACCCCTGGTCTACCACGAGTCAAGGTTTCATTGGAAAAATGGTTGGAGTCTGCAAATTCCGCGAGAGGGTCCGTCGGAGCATCCCGTGGAGGAGCCCGAGGATCATTGAGAGGTTCCACAGATGGTGATTTGGAAGAAGGAACTGGATCTAAGGGTTTTTGGGCCCAAGGAGCGCTGGTTTTCCCTACCTGATGGATCTCATCATTGTAAGGGGCAAGGGAAGCGTTCCCGGTTGAGCGAGTACATGACATCGAAAAAGAAGAAGTCTACTATAGATTGGCAGGCTACAATAGATGAGTTGAGTTAGTTAATTTACTGTCACACGACCACCCCACGTACTATAGGGCAATTCTTAGATGATTGTGAGCGCAAAGGAATACCAAGTGCAAGGTCAAGTGCAAATAGCAAGACCCAGTTGCAAAGTGCAAACTTGGTTATGCCACTCAACAAACGGTGAGATGAATGGAAAGTGTTCCGAAGAAGGAAACTCAACCTGAGTCTGATGTGATAACTAGGTTGCAGCAAAATGCAAGAACGTATGAAATTAACTAACTGAGGAGACAATCATCAGGCAAGGGTATAGCCCTTATAAGGTAATCTGAAGTGACTAGATACAACCTGGTGATGAGCTAACTACAGGTGAAGTGGTGAGGCAATGAATGACAGGAACGGAATAGGAAATGAAGAAGTGGTATGGATCCGAGGTATTAGCGTAAGTGCGAGACAATAGAATCTGAGCGTACAATTGCATGACAAATTGAGATAAGAGCAAGTGACGTTGAAGGTAATGCGAATGAGAGGTAATAGTGTATGCAGGGTAGGGACTAGTCCAATTGCAAACTGTGAAGTAGTGATGGCTTAGTTAGACGTAGATGCAAACTAACAAACAATGCATGACTGAAGATGGAAGTCCAAGGCTGTTGATTGGCCAGGGAAGGAGATTGGATCTCATAATGGATGGTCAACCAGTATGGGGTTAACTGCAAAGTTTGCAAGTATATACTGAGTTGTTCGCCAAGATTGGAAGGTCAGCGCAAGCCAGAGGAAATAGCGGATTGCACCATTGATGTTGTGCTTTTATTTGTGTCACGCTTTTAGACTGAGGTAGATGGTACTGAGGAGAGGATATGTCAAAGTGGTGAAGACAATAATCCCTAAGTGCAAAGTGTGAAAACCTCACAAGAAGAAGCAAACTGATTTCTTGGGGGGACAATCAGTAAGAGAGAGGATGTCTACTTAAATAAGGAGAGGTGGAAGACTACAAGAGAGGAACAACTGTTGAACAACTGGTTGGGGCTCAGACTACACATGAAAGGACAAGGGAGCAATGAATGTACCAGAGAGGGCTGATACAGTGAGCAACTACATTGGGATAGACTAATTTCCACATTGGTTCTAGGCTACAGGTCAGGCTGTCTAAGTTTGGAGTGTAAAGCAGAGAGGTGCACAGTGTATGTAATGATCATGACACTATGTGTACTAAGTAGAGAGAGTATTTAATACTGTCTACAGAGAGATGTACATAAGGATTCCAAAAGGATAAACCATAGAGAGAGAGTATGGGATAGACAGGGTAAACAAGGTTATAGTATATCCAGTACCTGAGAGAGTAACCATGTGTAAGTATGTGCAAGCACAGAGGAGTCTTTGTATGTACTGCATGAGATCAGACCATATGTAGATATATGTATATGTAGTCATATGTATATGTAGTCATATGCATATGTAGTCATAAGTATATGTAGTCATATGTGTATGTAGTCATAAGGATATGTATGTAGCTTGAATGGAGATATACCTATATAGTCTCCAGATCCCTGAGGTTGAAGTTCCTGAGACAGTTGAGTTGACTGAGGGTAGACTGTAGATTGAGTTAAGCTGGGTGTCAGTATGACACTACCCCCTGGTGAAGAGGACGGAATCCCCTGATGACCATAAAAAGAGAGGTTGAAGAGGCCATTCAGTCTTGATTCTTCAGCTATGTCTGATTCCAGTTTGTCTCCACCCCACTTCACACCACCACAACCATTATCCACCACCACATTACCATTCCCTTCACCCTATCTTCAACCATCACCACCACCTACCCCATTGCCATCACTAAGTCCCTTTACCAGATCCCCTACACCTACATATCCAATGGGGAAGACCAACAATTACTACCCCGTCCAACAATATTACCCCAGCTGCAAAAGATGTTTGAAGATGGGTCAAATTTGTACCACCAGTATACGCTTTAATTCCACCAAGTGTGAAAGTTTTCATCAATTTGGAAGGCCCTGTGATATGGATAGGAGAAAGAGGAAGGCCATGGGGCCAACCCTATGGGTCCAGGATAAGATTCAACCCTTTGAAATAAAGGAAGCTCCAGACAATGAGGCAATGACTTTAGGTGGTTCATCCAGGTTGGATGAATCTTCAGGTAAGTGCAACTGAGTATTTGTTTATTTTTTTTAAGGTTTATTGAATGCTGGTTTGTTGATTTTGATAGTTTGTTTGATGCAGGAAAGATTAAAAAAGGTCCAAGCCAAAAGAGAGAAAATGCCTAGAGAAGGTCAATTGGCGTTGTATGGGACTTCAAGATTACGTGACGATGAGATGGGTAAGACCTTCATACAATGGGGAGTTGCTGAACCAGAAACCAATGCAGAAGATCTTGAATCAACGTCAAAAAGAGTCCGCAACAAAACATCTGAATTGATTTTCAAACCTGTCAAAGAAGCACGTCAAAGCGTCAAAGCAACCCGTCGAAGTGTTGAAGAAGGCCGTCAAAGCGTCAAAGTAGGCCGTCAAAGCGTCAAAGTAAGCCGTTGAAGCATTGAAGTAGGCCGTTGAAGCGTTGAAGTAAGCCGTTGAAGCGTTGAAGAAGGCCGTCAAAGCGTTTAAGTAGGCCGTCAAAGCGTCAAAGGGGGCCGTCGAAGCGTCAAAGTGGGTCGTCAAAGCGTCTAAGGGTGCCGTTGAAGCGTCAAAGTAAATCTTCAAAGCGTCAAAGAAGATGAAGACTCCAAAGGGAGTTCTGAGATGGATTTAAGTGACGTATAGGAGGAAGAAGAAAGACAAATAATGGACGTAGAAGTAAATAAAGGGAAGGGGAAAGAAGCTAGAGAATCTATTGTTGATGAAGGAAGGAGGTCAGACGATTCATTGGAGTTGGAAGATTTAAGGAAAAGAATAAAGGAATTGGAGGTAAGAGCAAGGAAAGTCAAAGATAGAAAAAATAAGAAAAAAGGAATTGGAATGAGGGAAGCCTCTGTGGCTATGTTCGAAGAAATTTAAAATGGAGAAAGATTGGTTGAAATGATGGGAGGCGAAAAAGTAGGTGAAAGATTTAGAGATGATTTGATTTTAGATGAAGATCAAGTGAATCAATCTTTTGAAGTTTATAATAGAAACCTAAGGATGTTAGATTCAAATTTTCAGGAAGTTTTAAAGAGAGGTTGGGGAACTGAAATAAGAAAAGATAATTATGGTTATTTTGAAAACAGAAGATGGAAAATTTTGGAGATCAAGAAGAAACTATCAGATATCTTAGCTTTTGCAGGCCATACGTTTGAGATAGGAACTACTGTTAGAGGACCTATTTCTTATCAGGCTAAAAAATTAGAATTAGTTAATTCTTGGATGAATAGAGTAAAAGAGTTGGAAGAACTTATGTGTGAAAATGTTTTAATTTTATTTGTAAAGGATTGATATTTTTATTTTATTTTATTTTATTTTTATTTTAAGAGTGAATTTTTTGATTCTTTTTATTATTATTTTTTTTTATATATATTATTTTGTTTATATATATATATATATATATATATATATATATATATATATATATATATATATATATATATATATATATATATATATTGATTTGAAAAGATAGCTATTTTTCTTTATTTTAAGGGAGCTTTTGGTTTTAAAGGATAGAGTTTATGGAAATCTTGAAGTAAGGCAGGGCAGTTGGTGAGATTGGATTGAGGTTCCCAAGTGGTGCGTTCCTTGTTGTTTTGAAAGCCTTTCCATTAAACTAAGTAGAATAGTTTCCCCCTCTTGAGTTTTGAGTCAAGTATCTGAGAAACTTCCCATTTTTCCTCTCCATCGATTTGAACTGGCTTGATAGGTGGTTGATGTCTGGAAGATACTGAGTTGTCTTGATAAGGTTTGAGTAAGGAGGAGTGGAACACAGGGTGAATGGTGGACCATTGTTGAGGAAGATGAAGCTTGAACAAATTTTTTCCAATCTGTCCTGTAATCAAAAAAGGTCCTAACCATTGCTCTGAAATCTTATGAGTTGGATGATTAGTTTTGAAATTTTTTGAAGAAAGCCAAACTTTTGTCCAACAGCAAATGAGTCAGGAAAATAACTTCTTTTAAGGTCAGCATATCTCTTATAGGTTTTCATGGCTTTTTCCAATTCATCTGTCAGCTGCGTCTGATTTTGGTGAATCTGAGTTATGTAGTGACTGGCAGGTTGGTCATCTACTACATGCAGACTGTCAAAGTTGGGATGTTGACCATAAATGGTAAAGAAGGGAGATTGCTTTGTTGAAGTATTAGTTGAGTTGTTGTAGGCAAATTCAGCAAGAGGGATCCAGGTATCCCAGTCGTCTTGGTGATAACTGACATACATCCTAACAAATTGTTCTAGAATCAGATTTACATGTTCTGTCTGACCGTCTGTTTCAGGATGATAAGCTGTGGAGAGATTTCTTTTTATCTGTAATTTTCACATAAATTTTTCCAAAAGGAAGAAACAAATAAAGATCCTCTGTCACTGACAATGTCAGCAGGTAGTCCATGTTTGGAGAAGATGTTGGAGATTAGTTAGTTAGCTAATTCCACAGAGGAGATATCAGTTCTGGTTTTCATAAAGATAGAAATTTTTGAGAAACAATTGACAACCACTAGGATTGAGTTGAAAACATTTGATAATGGTAGTTGTGAAATAAAATCCATAGAGAGTGAAGTCCAGGGAGAATCTGGAATTGGTAAGGGTTGGAGGAGTCCAAACTTCTTGTGGTGACTGGACTTTTTTCTGCTGCAAAGGTAACAAGAAGAAACATAATCTTTCATAAAGGAGGTCATATTTTCGCAATGAAAATCTGTTTTGACTACATCAATAGTCTTGTCTTGACCAGGGTGACTAGAAAGTGGAGAATCATGTTTTTGTTGTATCATTTCTAATTGGAGCTGTTCATCTTCCTTAGGGATTGCTATCCTATCTTGAAAAATAAGAAGACCAGTGTCTGGATCTATTAAGTAATTCTTGACTGTTACTTTTTTTTGTAGCTTCTGAATAATCTGTTGAGTTGATTTGTTGGAAAGCTGGGAGTTTATTAAGTTGTCCAAGTATCCATCAACCTGTTTAGTGGAAATGAAGAAAATTCTGGAAGTTTCAAAGTCAGTCTGTTTCAAGAGTTGTTTGACATTTTCTGGGTTCTTTTCTGCATAGGGTACTCCCCCCTTGGGATACACCTCATCTCAATGTGACAAGATATCAGGCACAATAGAGTGCTTTCCAGGTCTATAAACAATAGTGAAGTCAAATTCAGACAGGAATTCTGCCCACCGCGCTTGGCGACAAGTCAGTACTTTTGAAATCATAAAATATTTCAAAGATAAATGATCAGTGAGAACTTCAAAAGGAGAAGAGAGGCTAAGGAAATAAGCTTTCCAAATCTTGATAGACCATACAATGGCTAGGAGTTCTTTATCATGGATTTTGTAATTCAGTTCAGCACTACCCAATTTCCTGCTATCAAAAGCAACTGGGTGTTTGGATCCATAAGGAGAAACTTGGGTGAGCACAGCCCCTAGGGCATAGTCCCTAGTGTCAGTTTCTAAAATTGTTTTCAGGAAAGATTGAAATGGTTAAGGACAGGTGCTTTGGTAAAAGCCTGTTTGAGGTTGTTAAACTGCTGAATAGCATCTGGTGATAAAGGAAAAATGGGGTTGGCACCAGTGAGAGCAGTAAGGAGGTGAACCTTTCTGGAGTAGTTAATGATAAACCTGCAATAAAAGTTAGAAAAACCCAAAAACTGTTGCAAAGCCTTTTTATTTGTTGGTGTTGGCCAATCCAAGATTTTTGGAACCTTGGAGTTGTCCATTTCAATACCTTTCCTTGAGATCACATAACCTAGATAATCCACAGAAGAGGTATGAAATTCACATTTAGAAGCTTTTTCATATAAGTTGTTCTTCCAAAGTCTGTTCAAGACTTCACACACATGAGCGGTGTGTTGTTCTAAGTCTTTGGAAAAAATAATAATATGGTCAAGGTAAACCACCAAATAGATGGTCAGAAGGTCACTGAAGATGTCATTAACAAGACTTTGAAAAGAGGCAGGAGCATCAGTCAGTCCAAAAGGCATGACCAAATATTCAAAACTTCTAAATTGAGTTTGGAATTCTGTAAGATGTTCATCTCCTTCTTTGATACAAAGAAGATTGTAAGCACCCCTGAGGTCAACTTTAGAGAAGATAGTAGAACCTGAGAAGACTGTTAGTAAGTGAGTCATTGGAGGAATAGGGTATTGGTTCTTGCAAGTCACACGTTAAGTTTGCAATATTCAACACACAATTGTAAACTACCATCCTTCTTTTTCACAAAGAGGAAAGGTGCACCAGTGCTGGAGGAACTGGAGCAAATGAAACCTTTCTCTATATTCTCTGCTATATAGGCTTGTAGGAAAGTTTTTTCATGATGACTCAGAGAGTAGATAGGCCCAACTGGAGGCAAAGGACCTTCCAGTTCAATATGGTGATTGTAAGCACGGTAAGGAGGCAGTTTATCAGCTTTGACCTTGGAAAAAACATCTAAAAAGGCATGATAAGCTTGAGGAACTTTTTCCATCACGGTTTCAATTTCTTCATCTTCTTCATCTTCATCCAAACCTTCAGCAGGGTTCTGCTTGGGTTCAGAGTCAGGATGAGAAATAATCATACGCATAAGTTGAATGATAGATCATTCTCCATATCCTCCAAGAATTTTGGAGAATGTCCAAAGAAAATCCAATTTGTAGAAGTGGTTGTTCAAATCAAAGAAGCGTGTTGTGATGACGTGGATTCTGAAGTAGGGGCAGGGACAGTGATCTGCAGGTTCACTGGGGGATAGGAAATAATGGCTGAAGAGAGTTCAACAGGAAGGGAATCACCTCAAGTTGGTTGGTGTCTTGGGGTGATCAATCCCAGTTGCCAATTTACCTCAGGGTTCCAGAAATGAAAAAATTCAATACCCAGAATGATATCTTCCTTTGAAGGAGTATCAACAATAAAGAAGTCCCATATTAAGTTGGAAATTGAGGGCAAGGAAAACCTGAAGTTTACCTTATGGGTTATCTCCTGGGTTGGTGTGTTAGTAGGAGTAAATGGAATGAGAAAGATAGGCACAGATAGAGGAGTAGGAGATAAAGAGAACTTAGAAACCATAGATTTGGAAATGATGGATTTGGTTGCTCCTGAGTCCACAAGTATGCTGAAAGCTTTGTTATTAAGGAAACAAATGAAACGTAAGTCTTTATTATGGGAGTCAGAAGTGTTCTCTCCCATAGCATGTACTCGGATCTTGGAGGGGTGATGGTCATGGAGTACCACATGCTCATCACCTAGTCTTTTCCCTGTTTAGGTCTTGCTGAGTTAACATTTTGGAAAGGTTTGTAGTCTGGTCGTTTTCTGAAAAGGTTGAACTTTTGAGGCCCTCCACAGTAACTGCACAATCCTTCCTTTTCCCTTCTAGCTTTCTCTTCAGCCTTGTGGTGTCCATCTTTACCTATGTTGGGATTTGCACGATAAGTTGGTTCAGGTGGGGTAGCCTTAGCCTTTCCCTTAAACCTACCTTGGTGACTTGGTTGAGGAGCTTTGGAGGAATTGGATGAACTGGGAACAGGTCTTGGAACTGAATGAGAACTATGGTATTTCTCCCTCATCCTTTCATGGTAACGTGTGTCATACTTAAGCACAATGTCCATTAACTCTTGAAGGGTTTCTTGATATCTGTTGTATCCCACTAGCTGATCCAGTAATCTGGAAGGTAGTCCCTGTATAAAAAGAAAAGTGAAAACTTCATCACCCCATCCAGAAACCTTATTCATTAAGGTCCTGAATTCAGTCATATAGTTAGAAGCATATCCTGTATCTTTCATTTTAAGAAGGGTTAGGTCTTTTTCAGCGCATTGGATCTCAAGTCTGTCTCCAAAAAAAGTATGAAGTTGTTGAGTAAAATGAAACCATGAGTTAAGCAGAAATTCAGGTTCTGGGTTACCAAGGTGAGCAAGGTATGGTTGAATCCATTGACTTGCATTTCCGGATAGGTAAGAGACTGTAAAAATAACTTTCTTCCTGTCATTAGCAAATACCCTCTCATCATTAGAAAAGATGAGTTCACAAGGTTGAAGAAAAGGTTGGAGCTTGGTTGGGTTAGTACCATCAAATCTTTCTGGAGCATTTATGGATGGTGATTTAAAGTTGTAAGAAGGAAAATTATCAGCAGTTTCAGAAAGGTTATAGATTGCTAAGGTCATTTGCTGAAGAATGGCCAGCAGGGCAGGGTCAGTAGAAGTACCCTGAGAAGGAGGAAGATTAGTAACCGCTTGAGAATTGGTTGGGACCGCAGTGTCATTAGAGGAAATACTTGGATTACCTCCTGGGGAAGGTGAATCCAAGCCACTCAAGATTCTTGAGTCAAATCCTGATTCCTCATCTTCTTTGTAACCGTCATACTCATCCTCTTCTCAAAGTGGGACCAAGCTTGGGTCAAACGCAGGGGAGTCCAGTCCATGGTAACCTGGTGCTTGATATTGACCTGCAATTCTGTGAAGACTAGCATTGTCAGAGGACGGAATGGAAGGAAGGGAAGCTTGTGGAATAGGTTCCAATAATCCAGTATCCATGGGGGTTAAAGTAACAAACTCCGGGATTGGTAAGTTAGAGAACGTTCTTCCTCTTCCATGTGCTCCTGGTGTTGAAGGGTTAGCAGGTTCAGTGGTACCTCTACCACTGGAACTGCAAGTAACAGCTGGGCTGGTGATGTTAGTGAATCGAGAACGTCAAGGAGGCATTTTATTGCTTTGAAGAAGTTACCCAAAAGTTGTCTTCACCATAGAAAAAATAAAAAAGAAATATACCCAAATTTATTGAAGAAATTGGCCCAAAAGAAGCAGAGCGTCGAAGCCGTCAAAGCCCTTCAAAGCCCGTCAAAGCCTGTCATAGCCCGTCGAAGCCCGTCAAAGCCCGTCGAGGCCAAAGCCCGTCGAAGCCCGTCAAATCCCGTCAAAGCCCGTTGAAGCCCGTTGAAGCCCTTCAAAGCAGGGGTAAAAATGAGTGAGTTTATGGGATTATAAAGAGGGTTTATGTATTTAAAAGGTTTATTGGAAAGGCCAAAAATTCAATAGCCAGTCCAAGGATTGAAGGAAAGATGGGGGTTGATGAAAAGGCCACAAATTCAATGGCCAATTCAAGGAAGGTGATACAATGAAATGACCACAAATTCAATAGTCAAGTCAAGGGTGGTGGGAAGGATGGGATACAATGAAATTACCACAAATTCAATAGTCAAGTCAAGGGTGGTAGGAAGGATGGGATACAATGAAATGAACACAAATTCAATAGTCAAGTCAAGGGTGATAGGTGGAAGGGTAAACAAACAGTGCCACAAATTCAATGGCAAAGTTTGGTGAGGTTAAATAAGGTAAGGAGTGTTTGGTTGGTGAAGATGGGGTTATTTGGGAAGAAATCAGTTTAATGTCACAAGGGCTGCTGAGGTCTAAGCAGGGCTTGGCACAAGGGCTACTCTACTCACAGTAGGCTTGGGAGCAAGGTAACTGAAGGAGGCTATGGAGAAGAGTAAGGTTAAAAGGGGTCAAGGTGCTGAATGACACTTGCTTGGATAGATACCTCACAAGAAGTAGTAAACTGATTTCTTGGGGGGACAATCAGTAAGAGAGAGGAGGTCTACTTAAATAGACAAGAGTTGGAAGACTAAAAGAGAGGAAAAACTGGTGAACAACTGGTTGGGGCTCAGACTACACATGAAATGACAAGGCAGCAATGAATGTACCAGAGAGGGCTGATAAAGTGAGCAACTACATTGGAATAGACTAATTTCCATATTGGGTCTAGGCTAAAGGTCAGGCTGTCTAAATTGGGAGTGTACAGTAGAGAGGTGCACAGTGTATGTAATGATCATGACACTATTTTTACTAAGTAGAGAGAGTATGTAATACTGTCTACAGAGAGATGTACATAAGGATTCCCAAAGGATAAACCATAGAGGGAGAGTATGGGATAGACAGGGTAAGCAAGGTTATAGGATATCCAGTACCTGAAAGAGTAACCATGTGTAAGTATGTGCAAGCAAAGAGGAGTCTATTTACGTACTGAATGAGATCAGACCATATGTAGATCTATGTATATGTAGTCATATGTATATGTAGTCATATGTGTATGTAGTCATAAGTATATGTATGTAGGTTGAATGGAGATATACCTATATAGTCTCCAGAGCCCTGAGTTTGAAGTTCCTGAGACAGTTGAGCTGACTGAGGGTAGACTGTAGATTGAGTTTAGCTGGGTGTCAGTATGACAGGGTAAAACTAACCTGTCTTGCAATGGTCTAAACGCATCTCACATTCCCTATGAGTGGGTGAACAATCTGACACTTACCAAATTCTGATTTGGTATGATAGGAAGAGCCAACATTGAAGGATCAAAAGCAATGTTGCTTTGAAGGCTTGGCTGCCACAAGCCATTTATCCCTGTGGTAACTTTTCTGACACCTCTAGCTTTAAATTCTAAAGGAATAAAGGATTGATAGGCCACACTTTCATGGTTTGTATTCACACTTCAAATCAAAATCAAGGTGACTATTAACCTTTTTTTCTACTTGATATTTCTGTTCTCAATGAGACCCCTTAGGGCACCTGCTTTATTATTTAACAGATGTGCTTCCCAGCCAAACTCACCACCTGAAAATGTCTTAAACCCATATCAGCCCAAAAAGGACCTTGAATGCTAAAAATTGGGATGTTAGTCCCAGCTCTGCTTCATTGAATAAGGCAAAAGACAATAAAGGTAGTGGTATTTCACTGGCGCTTATGCTCTCACGCATTCTACACCCTTGATGTCTTTTCAAAATGTCAAAATAGAGTCAAGCTCAACAGGTTCTTCTTTCCCCGCTAATTCTACCAAGCCCCTCCCATTGGCTGTGGTTTTTCTAGATAGTAGATAGGGACAATTGGAATCTTGTTAATCCATTCATGCACATCACTAATTAGATGAAGAGGCATTTGGCTACCTTAAGAGAGTCACAGTTACTCCCGCTGTTTACCCGCACTTTGTTTAATTTCTTCATCTTGACATTCAGAGCACTGGGCAGAAATCACATTGTTTCAAAACCACTTTCTGGCCATCATAATGCTATTTTTTAATTAGACAGTCAGATTCCCCTTGTCCGTACCAGTTCATAGTTGACAGTTAAGTGCTTGCCAGACGTCTCAACAAAACTGCCCATGACATTACTACAAGTTCCCATCCAGGTTGGCCTCCAGTTTTGACCCCAGAAGTAGTCCTTCTCAGGTCCCAATAGTTCTATCAAGGGCCCAACAAGCTCTGCCCTATGATCCAATCCTTTTCCCAAAGTTACAGATCTATTTTGAAAACTTCCCTTATCTACATTATTATATTGAGCAGAGGCTGATAAACTTGGGGACCTGATGCGGATCTTGGTACGGCTAGGTAAAAGACTTTTTCAATCCCTTTGTTTTTTAAGGATCCTCAATAACACACCAGACTTTACAGAGTTTTGAAGCTCTACCAATCATTAAATGCTATCTCCTAATAATTTGCCTTCAGGTTTTTGGATTGTTAAGGATAAAAGAAAACTCTTCCTGGGGCCCCTGCATATGTCACCAAATTCATTTATGTTACCATTCAGAATCTGTATCCCGGTTGTAGAATTTGAACTACATTCTGTTTAAATAGTTTGATGCTAACCAAGAGCATGACTTTAAAACGGACATTCCCATTCTTTTAGGACCAACTAACCCATGTCCAACTGCTGTTACCATGTAGCCCTTCCAAAATTCAGTCTTCAAGGTTCTCACTTGAATATTTTCTACTTCCAGAAAGATCTAAACTAGAGGCTGTTCCACCAGTATCACTCCTAAGGCTTTGCTACATAACCTCCACGCCTGCCTGCTCATTAGTGAATAAAAATAATCACTAATGGTGAGGTATGGGTAATACACTGAAGTGCCATCCATTTTCAGGGCTAGTTCATTTGGCCATTGAGTTGTTATACACCCCTTAGCATATTCAATTTCCATGGCCACTGTGCAGCTGTCTGGATGAACTGACACCTTTTGTAGTGTTTGATGAGTGTATATTCCAGCACCTTAACTTCATGTTTGGTTCATCCCACATATCCAGTTCTGCTTACAACAAATGGCCCACAAAAGACTCTCATTCCCATTCTCAGGTTCAATCAGGAAACAGGAGCGTCTTACATATTTCCAGTTTGAGAATAGGTTAAGGATGTTTCATCCCCAAGGCCTCTAATCATTTGCTTTACCTCAAAAAACTGATATAAGTCTTTGCTATCCTGAGGGAACCTTTTTCAGGAACCAGCTACCAGATGGTTTGATTAGTCTTTCACCCCTATACCCAAATTTGACAATTGATTTGCATGCCAGAACGGCTACAGGCTTCCACCAGATTTTCCTGTTTCTTCACCCTATTCAGGCATATTTCACCATCTTTTGGGTCCCAAAATACTTGCTCTTACTCAGTACCTTCATATAAATAATCAAGACTGGTCAATGGTGCACTTTTGACAGATCCCATTGAAATTTACCTTCATTATGAATAAGGGTTTGAAACACCAAAATATTCTAAGCATGTTAGACTCCTTGGTCTGTGTTTCAAGATGGGTCATTTAAAGCTATTACACCAACATCCTCAGTAACATAAAGGATATTAATTTATCCCTCCAAAAAACGGTTTACTGCATTCCTCAATCTTAAGAATTGTATCAAAATTCAAAGTCTATAAAACACAGCCATAAAATGGCTGCTACATTCCTTTAAAACCTCCTCCAACACTCAAAAATTGATTTTTGTCTGTTAATCATTATGTTACACCCTTTAAAAAGAAATGTTGAACTAATAAATAATAAGTCTAACTTCAACTGTTTCCCTTTCAAAAATTTCACATATTTTTAACTCTCTTTCCAAAGTTCTTTTCATCTTTCCCTCATGGTACTTCTTTGCTATTGGTCTCTAACCTATATTTAGCCTTAGATGGAATTTAACACCCACTTTGAACTGCATTCCAAAGCAAATTGAATCTTATAGACTGTATCATAAAGCACTGGAAGAACACCCATTTTGTCAACAGGATCATCACCTTCAATGATGCTGCTTTTCAACAGACTTGTACATGTTCCAGCACCGGAAAAATTTCTCAAAATTACAAATCAAACTCTTGTTGAAGGAGTTAGATTGAAAATTTGGGATTTAACCTCTTCACTTGCTGTTACTAAGGGAACCTTGTTAGTTTCTTTTCCTCCTCTTATTGATATGCTTGAGTTCAGTGGGCAGTCCCACCTGATTTGAGGTCTTAACAAAAAAAAATTGCTTTTTAATTTTGAAGTCGTTCTCAGGAAGAATGGAATTTCATTGATGAAAAGTGGCAAAGGTCAAAAAAACAAGAACTTCCTCCTCAATGTGATCAATTCAATACCTTATTACACATCAAGTCAATCCATTCCATCTGAGTTTCCTTTTTTTCCTGAATGTAACTTTGTTACATTTAAAATGAGCAAAATGAACTTCATTTTGCAATATTCAACATCCAATTTTCAAAAAAGATTTAATAATGAGAAGGGTTTCATGACAATCAAACAGGTGTAACTCTTGGAACACCAAAAGGTGCAAGGTGCATTCAAAGATTTGATGATTCACTGAATTCTGCAATTCAAATTACTTATCACATTTCACTGTGTTCTTCATTGATGTGAGAGCCAAGTGTTGGTATTAAAGTACATGCTCTAATTATTTCCTCATACTATTCTTTCCCTTCATTCTTCTGTCTCTCAGTTTATTTTCCATTTTATTTCTTTATAATTTATTTTCCATTTTATGTCTTTCAACATGTCTCTATCAGTCCTTTTCCACACTCTGTCACTTCATTTACCCGCACACTTGTCCTTCAAAATCAACCTCTGCCAAAGCTCCAATCCTGAAGTCCTGTGCCCAGATCCTGGAAATTCATGAAAGGATTCAGTCAAGCCACTCCTGAACTAAAAGCTACCACAAACATCAATCACTTATTTCCATTTACAGAAATCACCAGCTACCTTCAACTTCAATCACCAACTACTACTGCTACAGCTCAAGCTCACATCATCACAAACATCAAGAGTACAACATTGGATCATTACTCTTAAATGCTTACTTTTTTCTTTTTCCCTCTCTCCAGTACTGCTTCTATCTAGTCAACATACTATCTGGTCCTTTTAAGGTGTCTATTCAACTCTGTTTCTTTTCTTTGAACACTCCTTTCTGAAATCAATCACTCCTTTTCAATCCTTTAACCTTTCATATTTACAGTCCCAACTCACTCACTGGACCAGATAGGCTCTATGTCCAACTCAGAAGAACAACCCAACTCATCCAAGCTCAACATTCCCCTTTTAAATTACTTGAATTTCCCATCTTTGAGTCTCAGGATCAAGAGCTATATTTTAAGAAAAAGACTTCTCAAACGCACCGTTGAACCCCCGCCATCACCTTTTACTGGGCCTCAAAAGAAGAAGATATATGAAGCCGCGGACATAATCATCCAACATCTTGGTGAATCTGCCTTTGAATACATCTTAAACAATTACAACAATCAAGATCCCCACGCCATCTGGAAGGCAATTCTCAAAAAATATTGTCAGCTCTCTGATACCAGGAACCTTGCAGTCCTTTAGCTACAGAGGGTGATAAAAATACTGGAATAAAAATAATTATTACTATTCCAAAAATAAACGCTTGATCCATACAATGGGGCTCTTCCTGTTGCGCGGGTGTTGTACCTGTTTTGATACATAGCACCAAAAAAAATGAGTAAGTCTTTTGTCAAAACTTTTGAGAAAAGACCTAAAAATATAAAAAAATAATATTTTTTGTGTATTTATATTTTTAATAATTTTTCATATATATTTTAAATCACTTAAAGTTAAATTCAAGGGTACCAACACTTATTAGGATCACAACTGTCCTTGGGGGGTATTCCAACGGGGTCTGACTGATTTCAAATAAGATCCTGGGATAAATCCAAGGGTAAGTCCAAGGGTACACTGTCTGGAACCTCCTCTAGGGGGTCCTGGTCAATGAGATCACCAAAAACAAAATCCACTGAGATGGATAAAAACAAAAAATATAAGTTTAATATTTTTTTTATTTTTACATGGTAAGATGATTTTTTTACAAAAATAATAGCTTTTATTAATTTTTGATTTTTCTTTATCTTCAGGATTATTTAGTTTATAGATATAAAGCTTCCTTTGATAAACTTTCCAATCTTATGTTGCCTTAATAAAGAATTGAAATTGATAATTCTTTCAAGCTCAAGTTCCTTGTCCTTTATAAATTGCTGTTTATAATAAAGCAATTTCTCCTGTTGTTTCTCAGGAGTTCTAATGACAAGGACAAAGTAATGGAGTTTTTCTTCTTTTTTCTTATTAAGAAGGCTCAAATAATAATTGATCAATTATCCGTTGGTCTTAAGATCCACTAGAGAAACAAAGCATCAAAAATATATGTTATAATTATTTTAACTTTTTTTTTAAAAAAAAAATAAATAGACTGGTCCAAGGAATAAATAATCAAAAATTAATTATTTAAGGATATTTCCCGCCCAGACCCCCAGTTTTCAGCTCTCTGATACCAGGAACCTTGCAGTCCTTTAGCTACAGAGATTGCTAAAAATGCTGGAATGATAATAATAATTATTATTCAAATAATAAACACTTAGAAGCTCAAATAAATGATTTAATTAGAGCAGTTGCAAGGTTTAATTGGTTTGGTAGTAAATGGTTTTCAATATAATATAAAAGAGGGGCCACAGTATCATACTACTGGTGGTCTTTACAGACAAAGCAACCTCTCTTCAAGGGGCCTCCTTAGGCATTCTAAGAACCTTGGAATGAAGGTGGGTGCCTTAGAAGGGGATTATTCCACTATTGGCTGGGCATGACAGAACAATGGCCAAGACAGGAAGGGAAACACTCACTCTGAGCACTTTACCACGAAAATCCTACAATAATAGGAAGGTTTTCAGAGCAGATGGGGTGGATTTCCTGACTAAACTTCAAGGGTTAATTGGTTTTAAGAAATAAATAATAACACTAAAGACTTGGTCATAAATCACTTTCTTAGATTCTTCATAAGCACTTGAAGAACAATGACACAGTGTCTGATTGATAATAATAATTTCCTGTAAACTGATCATGGAATAATGAATCCAAAGAGGTCTGTATAAATGCCTTTTTGGGGTGATTTTGAGCTTCTCAGCTCACGTAGAGAGGGTTCTTCTCAAGGTCTGAGGCCAAAAGGCCAGTCAGGGCAGGATTAGCACATCCACTTGCTGTTGTCAATCAGCTGACTTTAAATCTGCTGGATTTCTGTACTATTTTAGCCACAGGATCTGTTAATCTATTATGGCGTATATTTGAACATTCTGCACTCATCCTTCATTTGTACTATTAGTATTGATTTAAAGTGAAAAGATGTTGAAGTTGACTAATTTTCAATTATTGGATGATCCCGTAGATAATTTTTAATAATTTTTATGAACACTCCTTGTAGTGTTTTGTGGTCTTCAAAAATCAGAGTCAATGATTTATGTGGTAATCCTTGATGTTTGATTTATTATTAAAAAATGTTCAAAACTTAATTTTTATTAATTTTATTTAAGTTTTGATCTTTTTAGACTATTAATAATGCATATGTCAACTTTTTACATATGCCAGGCAACCCTAATTATGTTATAGCTCTTCTGAGCGGTACCTGGTTGTCAGATTAGTCACAACAGATCCAGACACGGGGATCAATCAGTACAGATGAGCGCGGGGTACGATCCGCTGCTTGCGTGGCAGAATTAGCTGCGGGCGGGTCTCTAGTACGCGGTAAACTGCTACTATGAGTACGTAGGGGTATGTAATGATGCGGGGCTGTGCGCTGGAATTGGGACATAACACATTTCCGGGTGTAACTCCTTTAATATACACAACCCCTCAATTCTGAGTGAATTTTAGGTGTAAACCCTATATGTGAAAACACGTATGAAATCTTAAAATGGCCAAAAGGTGCCATACTGGTGTCTTAATTTTTAGTACTTTTCTTTTTAATTATTTTAAAAATGTAAGGACTTGTATTTCAAGGGTGGGGTCAGTGAGTGACCCTACCTAATTTTTGGTCAGGAATCCATTTCTCTAATAATATTTATGGATTTCTCTTTCCTTCTTTTGTTAATTTAGGTATTCTTGTTTAATTTTTTTTATAGTTTTTTGTTGCTATGACAGGTTGCTCTGGACATACTAGCAAGCTGACAGAGATGCTTTGCAATCTTCAAATAATTGCGGCTGCATCTGGCTCAACTTTATCCTCTATCTCTTCAAAGGTGATCTGACTACCTACATCACCAACTATAGAAAACTCATGAAAAAACTCACAGTTGTGAGACTCAAAGTTCCCCCTAATATCCTCAGCTACACCATCCTTGCTAAACTTCCTAGCTCATTCTACCACATTTTCAACTCTCTGATCTTCAACAATTCCCTCCTTCAGAACCCAACTGGTATCTTGAACAATCTTTGCAAGGTACTTCACCTTGAATCTTCTTGTCTGCCTTTCACCAAGCCAACTTTGGACACTTCCCCATCAGTCTCACTACACAAGTCCACAGTGAAGAAAAGACCCAAGCACCCCTGTTCAAAAGGACACCATAACCCTTCATCCAAGCACCCATAAAGCAAATGTTGGTTTTTTCATCCACATCTCAGACCTGAATGGAAAAAAACTTCCTCATCCAACCTCCACTCCGTCAATGAAAGCCCAAACACCAAAGATGAAAGCAACTCTAAAGGCACCAAGCTTAACTTCAACGCTCAGATTTACCTGTTGTCCAATTGAAAAGACTCTCACCTTCACATTCTGGATTCCAGCGCAATCCACCACATAGCCAACAACCCCCAGTTTCTGTTTGAATGCACACCCATCCATCTTGAAGTAGGAACCAGCTCCCCAAACAACTCTCTTACTGCTACACATTCCGGATCAGATAAGCTCATCAACCATCTTGGCTCAACCATTATCCTTCAAAATTTTCTACTCATTCCTTCTATTAATTGGTGTCTTATCTCTTTCACTCAAATAAACTCTTCTAAGGCGGCCTTCTCCAAAGTTGGATACTCAGGGTTTGAGCTGAAGCTGGATAAGATCAGTTTGGTAGGTACTACATACAACAAGCTAACTGAACTTTGCAGAACCAAATTGCTGAAATGCAACCAGTCCACAATGCTTCTCAAGGCTCCGGACAATCTCTGGAATCTGCGCCTTGTTCATGCTAGTACTCAATCCCTCATGACCCTCAACTTGTGCTCCTACGGCTCTGATACTCAATCCACTGTCTGTCAAATTTGCAAGACTTGCAAGCAAGTCTCAACTCCTTCCAATCACAAATTTAAAAGGGTTAACAATCTCCTTGAAGCTGTCCATCTGGATATTGTCAAAGCTTTCTCCATCACCTCAAACTCAGGATTTCCCTACTTTCTCTCCCTCACAGATCTGTTCTCTGGATACCTCTCCGTGGCTCTCCTTAAACAGAAAAGTGAGGTTGTTTCTGCTATTAAAGATTTTGTGGCACTGGCCAAGCATCAAACTGGGAATACCGTGAAGCTTCTGATTACCAACAATGGCGGCGAGTTCATCTCCTCTGATCTCCACTGCTTCTGTCCCAAAAAAGGAATCAGTCAACATTTTTCTCCCCCTCACACTCCTCAGCAAAACGGTCTAGCCAAGAGATCAAATTGCCTTATTCTGGAGAAGGAACTATTCCTGGTAAACCAAAGTAACTTACCATTCAAATTCTGCGATGAGGCTTTCAATACCACTACCCACATTCTTAATGCTCTCCCTTCAAGGTCCCGTGGCAACATTGTTCCTTGCAATGTTTGGCACAGACAATTGTTCAATCTCAACTTCTTATGGCCATTTGGACGCGCCTCTTTTGCTGTCATTCCCAAAGCCAATTGATCCTTCAAACTTCTCCCCACCAGCAAAAGAGCTATTCTTGGGTATGTCAATGACTTTTTGTCATTCAGACTGCTTGATCTGCACTCCTCCAAAATCTTCATCTTGGCAAAAACGTCCTTTGACAAGCTCTCCTTTCCTTCTCCATCCTGATTCAAATCATCTCCCTGCTCTACCATCTCTGATCTTATGCTGACTCCATCTTGTCCTCTCCCTCCTCCCACTAACAACTCTTTTAAGCTCCCTTCTGTTCCTTTTCCTTCTTCCCTGGAGTCTTCAGCTTTCCTTCCTGCCATCTCTCCTTTTGTGCCTGAATTCTCTCATACTTCTCCCCATTCTATCACCTCATCTGCTGTCAATACTTCTCTGCTCACTCATCAACTGTCTCACAACAGGCTAACTCAAAACAATATTGTTCCTTATCTACAACATCCCAACTCAAAAATA
The DNA here is from genome assembly GCA_025617555.3 of Puccinia polysora. Classification (NCBI taxonomy): domain Eukaryota; kingdom Fungi; phylum Basidiomycota; class Pucciniomycetes; order Pucciniales; family Pucciniaceae; genus Puccinia; species Puccinia polysora. The sequence goes on along the minus strand of CM062625.1, from coordinate 8,243,760 downwards.
GGTCTTCCAGCCATCTATCTTATTGTTGACAATAGCTATTCTGATCCCACATCAGTCTAGGAGGCTCTCAACTCCAAATACCAAGAGGAATGCCTTGAAGCAATGAAGCACAAGGAGCTCAACCTGCTTGATTACCAAGTCTGGGAAGAGTCTACCCTTCCTGATGGAAAGCTAGGAATCACTTGCGTTTGGGTCTTTTGAACAAAACAAGATGATTGGAATTGGATTTTTGAGTTCAAAGCTCAACTCTGTGTTCAAGGCTTCATCCAGCAGTACGGCATTGACTTCACCTCTACTTTCTTGCCCACTTGAGACAAGACCTCTCTGCAAATGCTAATTGCTCTCGCTGCCCATCTAAAACTAAAGTTCCACCAAGTCAACGTAAAAGCCGCTTTTCTGAACGCCCCGCTGCGCGAGGGAGTCTACCTCACTCCTCCTCCCTACATCACCGTGGCTAGTGGCAAGCATCTCAAGCTTAAGAAGGCCTTGTACGGTCTCAGGCAGGCACAAGTGTCCTGATATGAAACGGTCAGCAACTGGCTGATTTACTGCAGTTTCGACAAGAGCAAGGCTGATCAATGTTTGTTCTGGTAGGACATGACCTACCTTTACATCCATGTCAACAATATTGCAATATTCAACAAACAACCAGAAGTTTTGTTAGCCAGCTCAGCTCCAAGTTCAAAATAAAGGACCTTGGACCTGCCTCTGTGCTACTCTGAATGAACCTCAGTCACCTTCCAAATGGCTTCAAGCTCTTTCACAGCTCTTACATCAGTCAAGTGTGTGGGAAATACTTGCTTCCGCCTCACAAATCATTCTCAACTCCCTTCAGACCTCATGGCAAGCTGTATGCCTCTAGCAAGGAAGACCATGAGGAGTTTCTCCAATTGGGAGCTAACTACAGAAAAATTGTTGGGGAGCTAAATCATATCAGCATATGCACAAGACCCAAGATAACTTTTGCTGTCAATTATCATGCTCAATTCCTTGTCCAACCAAATCTTCACCACTTTCAAGCGGCCCTGCACATCCTTCAATACCTCCAGCACAGCTCAAGCTATGGAATAGTCTTCATCTCCTCCTCCTCTTCCCCTCACCTTGAAGCATATGTCAATGCTGACTGGAAAACCTTTCCCACCACTAGAAGGTCAGTCTCTGGGTTGGTTGCTTGCTGGCTCCAAAGTGTCATCACTTGGAAGTGCAGAAAGCAACTGAATTTATCCTTATCAACTACTTAAGCTGAATACAATGCGCTGGGCAACGCCATCAAGGAGCTGAGCTGGGTGAAATTGCTTATGAGCCAGTTTTTTCCGGGAGAAGCGGCCAGACCAGCCATCATTCACAAGGACAACAAAGGTTGTATTAAAATAGCTCTAAACCATCCTAACCATGCTACTTTCCACACAAAAAATATGGAATTGCAATTCCATTATGTATGCACCAAAACTCTCAAAAATGCTATCAAGCTTCAAAAAGTATCCTCCAAAAAGAATCTGGCAGACTTTCTCACTAAACTGGTAACCCAAATAACTCTTTGCCGCACCTTGGAAGCTCCCAAAATATCAGAATAATTTGAGCAAGGGAGGCTGTTGGTATTTAAGTAGATGCTCAAATTATTTTCTCATACTATTCTTTCCCTTCATTCTTCTGTCTCTCAGTTTATTTTCCATTTTATTTCTTTCTAGTTTATTTTCCATTTTATGTATTTTTACTTGTCCCTATCAGTCCTTTTCCACCCTCTGTCACTTCATTTACCCACATGCTTGTCCTTCAAAATCAACCGCTGCCAAAGCTCCAATCCAGAAGTCCTCTTCCCAGATCATGGAAATTCATGAATGGATTCATTTGAGCCACTCCTGAACTACAAGCTACCTCAAACATCAATCACTTGTCACCATCAACAGAAATCATCAGCTACCTTCAACTTCAATCACCAACTACTACCGCTAAAGCTCAAGCTCACATAATTGCAAACATCAAGAGTACCACATCGGATCATTTCTCTTACATGCTTACTTGTCTCTTTTTCCTTCTCTACAGTACTGCTTCTATCTAGTCAACATACTATCCAGTCCTTTTAAGGTGTCTATTCAACTCTGTTTCTTTTCTTTGAACACTCCTTGCTGAAATCAATCACTACTTTTAAGTCTGTTAACCTTTCACCAAGAGATCCATTATTAAAAGGTATGATAATTTATATATGATCATTCAAGTTTCATAGTGTATTATAATAAAAGTTTTGGGGGGGATAATGCAGATTTCAAGATTGAAAAATACTTATAACTGAAATCAATCAAGAATTTCTTCTTCATTTCAACAAGGTTTGTCAATTTTATTGATGGGGTGAAAAATGAAAGATAGATTGGTGAGCCACAATTAATTGCACTCTTTTTTTGTTTATCAATAATGATCCTTCTGCAGGTTCACCTACAGAAACCTTGTTATGACTTTTACTTCCTCTATCAGGCCATTTTTTTAGAGATTTGAACCAGTAAGGTGCTTTTTCCAGCTACTTATAGGCTCTTGGAAAGCCTCAAAAAGCCTTCCAATTGTTAGTAGCAATGGGCATTGTGTACAAAGGGCAGGGACATAATTAACGCATGCTGATGACAAATTCTTACTAGGTATTCCTTGTTGAAGAGCAATAATTGCAATGCTCTATCCCCATCAAGGCCAAGTTTCACAATATTATCCAATCTTTTCAGATAAGGTGATATACTTGCTGGCTTGTTCAGTGTAGCGCCCGTGCGGCCCAGAACATCAAAGGGCATCACAGAATTTTTACTGCCTCCAATTTCCATAAACTAAACATTGATAGTGCCTCTAAGAAGTCAGTAGCCAGCTGTAGCCAGCTGGACTATTTTTCAGGAGAAGGTCTTGCTTTTTATGGGAATTAACCAGACAAATCACTCCACAAACTAAGAATGGCCGTGCACCACCAAACACAAAATCAAGATAAAACTATCAATCTGTCAATCCTTACTGTGTCTGGACCTGGTAAGTTTCCCTGTTTTGAGTCAAATTAAGCCGCAGGCTCCTTTCCTGGTGGTGCCCTTCTGTCAATTCCTTTAATTTTCAGACTTGTGACTGTACTTCCCCACAAACTTAAACTTCAGCTTTCTCTTTGGGTTCCAAACAAGTCATTATAAATCCTTGTCTGATCCCCGGTCAGCATAGTTTATTGTTAAGACTTCAATGGTGTCTGATTGTTTTTGAACCCTTAAACTTTGTTCTTTATCAATGAAGTCATCCTTGGCAGATGCTTTTGCAGTAGTGTATCTTACATCAATCCAAGAATTTTACCTCTGAAAATTTAATAAAAATTCCCCCAATTGACCCTATTCATCATTATGGTAATCCTAGAAACCAACAAAATCAAATCACACTTCCTATTTTATTATTCCATGCTAATGTATTCAGGCATAAGCCTTCCTTGAAAACTCTAATTCTTTCAAAGTAAAAGTCCAGGTTACCTTCAACACCCAGTAAAGTGTGTTAAATTTCACCAAAAGGTAAGCCTTTAAAAAATCAGTACACACCAAAAAGGCAGACCAATTGTCAGAGGCTGAATTTTAACTACAAGCTTCTGAGAATCAAAAACTTCAATAGATGCTGTTGGAGCTGGAATTACCATGGCTTTAGGCACCAGACTTGCCCTCCAATTGATACTCCTTAGGAGATTTAAATTGTACTCATTCCAATTGTAAGACCCAAAATAGCCATACATTGTTATTTATTGTCACTACCTCCCCATATTGGGATTGGGTAATTTGGGCGGCTGCTGCAATCCTTAGATTTGAGGGCTGCTTCTCAGGCCCTCTCTCCAGAATCAAACACTTATTCCCAGTTACCCATCATCACCATGGTAGGCCTTTATCCTACCATCAAAAGTTGATAGGGCAGATATTTTAATCAAGCATCACCAGCACAAGGCTATTCAATTCAAGAAGCTATTATGATTCAACAAGAAGATCCTAAGGCAATTGGTTTTTTATCTAATAAATAAACTGTTAGGAATGCCATTCAACCTCTCAGCTGAAGGAAAAATACTCCCTCTCTTTGACTACCATGCACTCTAAGCTCCAAGATGTGCTTTAAGACTCCAAAGTGTGCTAAGCCGCAGGCAATTCTGTGGAGGGGAAAGGTGCTGTTTAGGCTGCCCTCCTAATAGTTACAATAATATTTAAATGTAACCGGAATCAAGATCAAGGAACTTGTAAATAAGGAATCAATGTAAGTGATGAGTTTGGCAATAGTTGGTAGCAATGGAAACAACACTATCTGAGGCAAGATGGTGCAGGGAAAGACTTGAACAAAATAAGTTAAATTTTTTTTCAGAGTTCAATGGAACAAGGCAGTTGTAAGTAACAACGCCCACAAGGTCATAACTCTTGTTGTCAGCAGAAGATTAGGAAAGATTGACTCAATACCAACCAACCTCCAGGTTCTCAATTAACCTGCCCAACTCTCCACAATCAAGCGCTTTCAGGGTACCAGGTAACTGTGGGTGGCCAAAAAAAACAAAAGTGATTTGTTTATGAAGTTCTAGAAGCAAAGAAATAACAGATTGGAGCAAGAATAAACAAACACTTCTCAAGGAACTCAAGAGTAGCATGGGGGAATTTAACTTTAAAGAATAAAGGGAGGTCTAAAACTCCATTTTTCAAGGTTAAAGAAACCTCTCAGTCAAGTGTTACTGGATCCAGAAAGATGATCATGGAAGAATCAGACCAGTATGGTCAGAAAAAGGGAACAAGAGTGGTATAAAATTCTCAAGAATTCTATCAGATAGAATTCTCTTCAACCAGCAAGGCTATGGTTGGTGATAAGGACCAGGGTCACAGATGGATGGATCAAAGATTGAGTATGGAGGCTCAAAGGATAAGGGGAAATCAAAAGATATACCCAGCACAAAAGTTGCCAATGCAGTGAAAGAAGCCCTCCAGAATGATTAGATTACTGATTGATATATGAGATGGATCATGCCCCATAAAAGGCAGCAGATATCCCCTCCTTTTATATACAAGTGGCCTGTAGACTATTTACAAGAGACAATTAAAAATTAGTGTGGAATTTTTTTTATAGATGAAGATTGGTTACAGGAACCGCCTGACATGGGAAAAAATCAAAAAAAAAAAGATGATGAGGAAGATGGAAACCTGCCTGCGTCAAGGACAATGGAAGGGGTAGTGGAAAATGGGTGTGACGCTTCCAACAACTGAAAACAACGATTTCATTTGCCAGCATCAGAGAGGGATTGGGCAAATGAGTGACAGCGTGCTGCAAGGACAACACTGCAATGCCCTAGTCAACGGATGTGCAGATGAGTAAGCCTGAGAGATGAGAAGACCAAGCCAGATCAATGTGAGGGACAGCTTGCGCATTGTGCAAGGGTGATGGTGTGAGGCTGGACAGATGAGCAAGGGAGATGGTTTGATGGATGAGGATTAATGTGGTAAGTCCAAGCACATTGTGCAACAGTTGCAACAGTGGTCAGATTCAAGATTGTGGTGGGATGGGATGAGCGGGAATGAGGTTGCTGGTTGCGGTTGGAAGAAGTGAGTTGGATTGATTGATGGAACAATTTGTGGGAGTTCTCTAGGATTGAGATCAATTGACGCGAGCAATGGGTTCAATGGCAATGACAATGGAAATGGGGTTGGCTTGGAGATGATTGGCGATGAATGATGGGATTGGTTGACGGTGTAGTCACCAAAATCTGCAAGCAACGCTTGCGGTCATTGGTCAATGACAGCAATCTACGTTTTTGTTGCCAATTCCGCAATTGGGTGGATGTGGGGGTTGAGTTGAGGCTAGAGCTGCTTGGATGTTGATAGTTATCACTCTTTTTGATCAGTTTTCCCATCATCATCATCATCATCACCATCCCATTTCTCAATGAGGGTGATTGGTGGCTTTAGGTTCCTGAGGGTGATTATTATCCTCACAATTGAGGCTGTGGGATTGATCAATAATGGTGGATGATGATTAGATGGTAGAGGTAGAGGTGGGAAGGGAAGGATGGTGGGATGGCCTCTTGCATGCGCTTGGCCAAAAAATCAGGTTAAACCGTGTGCAAAGGTGAGATTTGAACAGAAGAGGAAAGCATTGGATGACCAAGGAAGGCCTGCCTAGACCGCTAGGACAGGGAAGAGTTGGGATAATGGGAAATGAGTGGGTACCCATAGAGGCACAAGAGATATTTTTTTAAGGATGTATTGATGGATAAGGGAATGTATAAAAAAAAAATCAAAAATTTCCATTTTCCATGAGGTGTACTGGGTTGGTAACCAAAGCTCTTGCATCAAGAAATCTGAAACCTAAACCCAAGAAACCACTCCCAGGGGCTCATTTCTCCTCTTCTGATGTTGAAATACTTGGGATGCAACTGTTCTGGGCCTTGTACAAAAAGAACTTGGATCTCTACATTTCCTTTTCCTTCTTCTCATATTTTTTTTCTTTTCTTCTTTCTTTTATTTCTTCTTTTCCTTCTAACTTGAATCTCCATGTTATTTAATCCATCAACCAAGATACTTGACAATCCCACCTGCTCAACCATCCACGACCAACCTCAACTAATTCTCAGTCTACCCGCTCTGCCATTCCCTGCCTGGTAGGATGATTCTCCCCTCAACACTACAATCAACCGTCAACATGCTCACACCTCTTCCAAACCAGCTCTTGTCTTTATCCTTTGCCCCAAGTCTTCTTCTTCTTGTCTGTCCAGAATATACGTCTGAACCTCTCCAGCCTGTCTCCTCTCTTGTGTCCAAAATGCCTTATGGTTTTCTTTATTTATTTCCATTTTATTTCCTTGTAGCTCTGATTCTGATCATAAATTTTAGTCTTCTGGTTCTTATTTTTCTAATTCAAACTCTTGAAATTTATCACGGTTAAAAGCCAAAGCCGGACACCACACCATCAGAATGAACAAACCAGTAGGGGCTACGGACTATTTCCACCAAATTGTGTTGAAGGCTGCTGTCAATGCCATTCCTCCTCTCAACAAAGAAAACTTCTCAAGCTGCGTGAAAAAATGTTGATCCTTTTCAATCTCAACGAAATAAAAGATGCTATCACAAGGAACTCTGCATAACCCTCCACAAAAAAATACAGGTAAATTTGGGCAGTCATTCTATCAAAGTTGGATAGCACAACTCACACCAACATGGTCAACTCCTCAAACATTAACTCTTCTAAAATTCTCTGGGCAAAAATTACTTGTTGATTTGCCTCCTCCAAAACAGCCAATCAAGCGCGGGTGTTTAATCATTTTCTCCAATTTAGCTCAATGAGAGTTCCATCAATGGGTTTGTGATGGACACAAAAAAGGCTTTAACACAAATTATGGATGTTGGCATTGAAATACCCAAGTATATTCTTGCTTACTTGATCCTCTTTAAGTTTCCCCCCATCCTGGAAAACCTCAAGAAGCAGATCATGCACATCAAAAAACTCTTTACTGTAGAGGTAGTCTTCAACCACCTTATACAATACAACAACAAGCATAACTCCCAGTCAAAGACCACGAAATCCAACTCTGATCTGACCTTATTCAAAACTAAAACCAAATCCAAGAAAGAGAAAAAAAAGGTTGAAATGTGCTGCAGAGAAGGATACCACAATCCCAATGCAACTCATTCCAAATCATCCTGCTTCCATCTACATCCACAAATTGCTCCAAGTTGGTGGGTTGAAAAACAAAAAAAATGGAAAAATAAGACTGGAAAACAACCAACCATTAACTATCACTCCCTTCTAAATCTCTGGATAAATGCCAACAACAGCCCTAATTTGCTTCGGGATTCTGGCGCCAATATCCACATCTTTAATGATGTAATATACTTCTCTAAAATACGTATGCAAGACAAACTGGAAGAAGTGAAGACTTGAAAGCTTGAAGCCAAGCTCAAAATACAAGGGTCAGGTACGGTTAGGCTGGAATGGAAGGACTTGGTGATTACTCTGGAAGACTGCGCCTACTTTCCAGAAATAGTAGTGAATCTAATCAGCCCAGGACTCCTTGCGAGTAAAGGATGAAACCTTACAAAGAATCAGAATCACTTCAACATTACCAAAATGGGTCAGACCGTATTAAAAGGTTCATTCAGGGAGAGCCTATTGGTAACAGAAAAACCACAAACAATAGGAATGAGCAAATCAGTCAATCATTTCAATCAACCATCTAACTTGGTGCTGAAACCAGGCCTATGTCTGGAATACATACACAGGATGTATGTCCATGCCTTGATTTCCACTCTCAAGCCGATTTCCAAAGACCTCTCTTGCAGAGAAAAACTGAATCAGTTCCAATGAAACAGCTGTGAAAAAAAGCAAAATTAACAGATTTCCTTTCTCAGCAGTATCTATGCTGTCAGAAAAGCCCCTTGAGCAAATTCATCTTGATCTTGTTGGCCCAATCTCTCTGCAGTCTAAGTCCGTTCATTGATATCTCCTCACACAAGTGGAAAAACTATTCTGGTTATTTAGCCGCCTTTCCACTGGTCTCTAAGGATAAAACTTCCAATGTAGTGATCAATATACTAAAGACCAAAAAGAATAGATGCAACTACTACCCCTCCGAGATCTTCTCCAACAAGGGCAAGGAATTCACAAATGCAACTCTGAAAAACTTTGCAAGGTCAAAACACATCAAACTCTTAATGTCCAAACCCTACCACTCCCAGCACAACGGTTGGGCATAAAGAGCCAATTGCACTATAGTTGAGTCAACTTGCGCGAACTTCTCATCCTCTTGTTTACCAAAGAACTACTGGCACATAATCACAAGGAGATGTTGCTTCATGCTCAATCAAATCCCTTGGGAAGGTAATAACCTCTCCCCATGCGAACTCATGTTCAACAAGAAACCCCCAACTAACTATCTTAAATTTTTAGGTTCTCCTCTGGTTTATCTCACAAATGGCAGTCAGAAAAAAAGAAAGTTCAATGAAAAAGGGAATGAAGGGGTATTAGCTGGATTCAATCCCTCTTTTCACTGCTAAATTATCCTTAACTAATTAGGCGCTTTTATTGAACAAAGCATGTTAAATTCCTCAAGAAGCACTCAAAAGACTTTCCCATCCTTGAATCAAACCGCAGTATGGATCTCTTCTTGCAAGAACCACAAAATTTCAACAAATCGTACTTCTCCACTGTCAACAAACAATTTGTGATTTGAGACAACGCAATTGACAACTCCAACTTGGACTCCAACCCCAACAATAACTCAGAATCCTCTGACTCTTATCCTGGGTCTCTCAATTCTGTTTCTCAAACCCCTCTCCCGCCAAAACCTGCACAAATACCTACCCCAAAACTAATAGCTAACAAACCATACCGTCATAACCGTATTTCTGACACTCCTTCAACTTAACCAATCCAATCTCTGCATCAAACTAACCCTCATATCAAACCCAACTTCACTACTCCTGTACCTTCCACCAGATAGTACTACCTCTGCATCTCTTGCAGTCTCCATCCTCTTCCACCAGCTTCACCCTCTCCCTGTATTGTATGAGCTCTATGTCCATGTACACCTCACCTGTCATGTGATTCAGCTAACATTCTCAGGACCTCTCACTCTCTCCATGGCTTGGTACAACCTTCATCACTCCTCAACCCAATTGGTATATGAGTTAGTACATACTACACTTAGTATATACATAGTACATACTCTCCACTGTCTTTTCAGCCCATACTCCCAGGACTCCAGATCAGTACATGTCAAACCTTCCTGGATAGGCCCATCACCCAATTAGTCAACTGCAGCCTCCAGCCCAATCAGTCAACATGTAATACCATGGGAACTCCAACCTGCAACACCAGCCACTCATCACTCAAGGCCTCCTTCTCAGCTCTCACATATACTGGCCTCTCCTTCCCTCCTGGACTAATTCCCCCCAAGGAATTAGTATACTACTTCTTACTGGTTAGTCCCTCTGCCAGTTGGTGTCATCTCAGCACAAGACAACCTTCACCCAGCCTGCTTAACTCATATCACCTTGCCCCTTCCTGGTGTTACTCTTATAGGATTCAACAACTCTCTCTTCAACAACCTCCTGGACTGGTCTTCTCATCCTTCCTCTTCTCATCACTTGTACTCCTCCTTTCATCTCCTTCATTGAACTCCAATCAAACATCCTTGAGTTCTATGAGTAGTAGTTCCTGTGCCTTCAGCCCCTTGCACGCTAGGGGCAGTCCTGACATTATACTAATTCCTTCCTCTTAATTACTGCCCACTCTCTACCTCTCAAATCATCACCTTCAACCAACTCCATCCCATCCCATCTTTGACCTTGGATAATACTGCCTACGCATGTTGTGGACCAGTGTGTGATTGAGCTGAACAGTGTGCAGCCTTTCACGTTTCCAAAGGAGTGCTATACAAGTTGTGGCTACCCCTGCGGAAGCTATCCATTCCCCTCATCAACTGCGAATTGGCCAAATCCCTCAATTTTCCTCTTCAACATCCTCAACCCTCCGTTTTAACACTTCCTCAAGAGATTCTTCAATGCTTCTTTGACTATTCCTAGGCGCCTCCTTGACGAAAATTCGAATAAATTACGGCGCCCTTGGTCAACCTTTGACTTTGACGCTTTGACCTTTGACTTCAACGCTTCAACCTTTGACTTTGACGCTTTGACGCTTTGACCTTTGACTTCAACGCTTCGACCTTTGACTTTGACGCTTTGACCTTCTACTTCAAAGCTTCAACCTTTGACTTTGACGCTTTGACCTTCAACTTTGACGCTTCAACCTTTGACTTCGACGCTTCAACCTTTGACTTTGACGCTTCAACCTTTGACTTTGATGCTTCGACCTTTGACTTTGACGCTTAAATGCTTTGACCTTCGACTTTGACGCTTTGACCTTCAACTTTGACGCTTCGACCTTTGACTTCAACGCTTTGACCTTTGACTTCAACGCTTCGACCTTTGACTTTGATGCTTCAACCCTTCAACCTTTGACTTTGATGCTACGACCTTTGACTTTGAGGCTTTGACCTTTGACTTCGACGCTTTGACCTTTGACTTCAACGCTTTGACCTTTGAAATCTCTTCGACGCCTTCAATGCGCCTTCGACGCGCCTTCAACCATATTTGACCCTTTTCGAACCTTTCCTTTGGAGCTTGTTCTACGCTTCTTTGACGCCTCTTTGGCGCCAGTTCAAAGCAAATAAGACCTTTGAAATTTCTGGGAACTTTCTTCATTGAAAATTGGCCGTTCTTCCTCAAATCTTCTCTGGGTACTTTTTTTTGGGAAATTTCTCTTCTCTGGCGTATTTGGACACCATGCCACCCCAACGTGCACAACCTTCATTCATTTCAAGTCCACCCCTCACCAGAGCAGCAAGAGGCAGAGGTTCTGTCATCAACATCTCCAATTGGGACCAGACAACTCCTCAAGCTTGTAGACGTGGGAGGACCCCTTCAAACCTTCCAATGCCAGCATGCTCCACTTCCATGGAAACTGGTATCCTTCCTCCAGCTCCTCCTAGAGCTTCCCTTTCTCCTGCCCCACCCGCAGTTAGTCTTATCACCAATTGTGTAATTGGTCAATATCCCCAAGAAGGCTTTGGATTAGATTCTCCATCTTATGATCCCAGCATCATTCCTATTCCGGAAGGCAAGGACGAGGAAGGAAGTGAGGACTTGGACTTTGATTCAAGGATCCTAAATAATCTTAATTCACAAACTATGGAACCTCAAGAAGCATTGTCACCTCCAGCTTTTACTTCAATCCCTGGACCTCCAACACAACCTCAACCTCCAACATCTGCTGTGGATACCAATCTATTAGCCCTTCTCAAGACCATGACTACTGCTTTGGCAAAACTCTCTCAACCCCCATCAACCAATACTTCTCACTCTGGCACCTTCAAGTCTCCTTCCATGAATGCTTTGGATACGTTTGAAGGCAACCATCCTAGCAAACTCCGACCATTCCTCCAATCTTGTGAACTAATTTTTGCAAATGATGAAGGAACCTTTAGCGTGGGCCGGAAGAAGGTACTTTTTGCAGCTTCCTACCTCTCTGGAAGTGCCAATCGATGGATCCAACCCTATCTGGCTCACCTTTCCAACCAAGAGCCCTCTTTCCTCCTCAACTCATGGTCCCACTTCACAGAGAAACTTCACACCCTCTTTGGCGACAGACTAGAAGTGTTCAAGGCTGAAAAGGAACTGGTGAACTTGAAGATGAAGGACTCTGGCTATGCTTCAACCCACATCACTGAATTTTGATCACTTATGACCAAAGTCTCTGGGTGGGGTGATAGAGCCTTGTACTTCCATTTTCTACAAATCCTCCCTTCACGCCTTCTGGACCAACAAGTAGGGTACAATGGCTCTCAAGAAACTCTCCAGGACCTTATGGATATAGTTTTGGACTATGATACAAGGTATCATGAAAGGGTAAAAGAAAAATCCTCTTCTCTCATTAATTCTCAACCTCACAGCTCTTCTCAATCTCAATCTACCTCTAATCAACCTTACAAGGGTAGCGGTGAGGGTAGGGAGCATGAACAGTCCCCAGAAAAGTCAACTTCAACTACCACATTTACCAGACCCTCTTTGGACCTAGGTCCAGATGGAAAACTCAAGGCAGATGAAAGGGCAAGAAGAGAGAGGGAAGGCTTATGCTTATATTGTGGTGGTAAACACAAGACAGAAGACTGTAGAAAGAAACCTGTCAACTCATCTTCTTCTCCTAATCCAGCACCTTCCAGTGCTTACCCAAGGCCAAACCAAGATTAGGCTCACCCTTTTCTTCCTCTTTTTCAAGGCTTATCTCTATTTTTTGTTTGATTCAGGTGCAAATCAATCTTTAATGGTCAATTAACTGGTTCAAAAGTATGTATACCTTGCAGCCCCTTCCTTCTGGGAAAACATATTTCATCTTTACAATCTCAGCTCATCAAATCTATTTCCAAATGGTTTTACTTACTTCCTTTCCTAGCTTTGAATGGGAACCCTTTTCAAGTCAATGCACCATCCCCTGAAACCTTCACCCTTGGAATTGACTCTCCTCATCACTGGAATCCAGAGGCAAACTTGGAAGATGGGGCTGATCACCTCAAGACACCAACTAACCACTGAACTTCCCTCCAATCCTGTTGAACTCAACCGGGCTACACTGCCTACAGCTGTCCTTCCCTTCAACTATGCCTTTGGCGCTGCATCCCAATGCATTCCCCCTCACTTCAGAACCTTTTGCAATTAACCAACACAACTTCCAATTCCCTTTGAGTTCAACACTCTTTCCACTTGCTCGGATATTCATTGATCCTTGATTCTTTCACAGGAGGAAGATATACTGGATTCATCCTTGCATACAATGCAACTGGTTACTTCTTCTGATTTTTCTCTTTGTTACTGATGAATTTCCTGAAGAATCAGAAACCGTGTTGAAGAAAGTTACTGCTAATTTCCATATATTCCAAGATTCTCGTCTCCCAGGTTAAAGCAAACCAACTCTCTTCACACCGCGCTTACAACCACCATGTTGGACTGGAAGGGCTCATACCTCCAGTTGGGCTTGTCTGTTCACTACCTCACAATGAAAATTCAACTCTACAAGCCTACATAGCAGAGAATGTAGAGAAAGGTTTCAACCAGCCCCAGCACTTCAAGCACTGGAGCACCTTTCCTTTCTTCTTTCAAGAAGAAGGATAGTGGTTTACAATTATCTTTTGATTTTTGCAAACCTGGCGCTGTTATCAAGGAGAACCTTCACCCATTTCCTCCAATGACTTTCACTGACTGTCTTTCCAGGTTCTACCATCCTCACTCAAACTGATCTCAGGGTTCTTACCCCTTAAGCATCACAGGCCTTTGATTTACTAACTGATCTTTCTTCTCTAAAAGTATTTCCATGTCTTCCAAAGCTCTCATCAGAATACAAGGGTATTTCATGATAATCCTTTCCTTCTTCAACACTCACTTACAGTCTTTGGAAGTTCTTCATTGAATTCACCCGGCCTCCTGTCATGTTGGGACAACGTGTTTCCAGACGGGGGAACGCATACTCTGAACAGAATCCTGATGAACTTGAAACTTCTAAACCTTTTTACCTCTCTTTGATAATTCTTGAAGCTCAACTGATTGAATTGACCATAAATCAACAAGCTGACAAGTTACTCCAGGATATTATTCATAGATTGAAGAAAGGGAATGAAGTGACTAACAATTCTATAGATTCCTACAGTTGCTTACTCCTGTTCATGGTTAAAGTGGGTATACCCAAGATGCTGACTAACTAAAGCTAGAAATACTTCTTCAATCAACCAAACTCCTTTGATCAATATCAAAACAGCCTATGGATAAGTAAAGGAACTATGCTGACCTTAATAGAAAGTGAATTCCAAAAGGAATCCATCCTGGTAATTAAGTATGACTATCTGCAATGAAAATCACTACTGACAGACCTTCCAAGATAGCTCTTTGAGCGTTGGTTGGGAACCTTTTCTTATTTTGGAAAAATTAGACCCTCATGCTTCAAATCCAAAACCCTGATCAATTCATCCATCCATCCATCCACCCACCCACCCATTCAACCATCCTCAATCTCACCAACTACCTTCTGGGAACCAACATCCAACTTCATCACTTCTGGATTTCCCTGCTTCTCCATCAATTCATTTCCATCCATCATTCCAAACCCAACTCATCCTATAATCCTTTTTCCCAATCCACTTTCCAATCAATCATTTCCTAAATCAAATAAAAACCAAAAGAACAGAAAAAATAAATAATAAATAAAATATTTTCCTTCCTATCCTTCACCTTCCAAATAGTCTTTTCCATCCTAAATATCATATCAGAAAATACTTCCAAATCAAAATATACTTCATTCCACCTATCTATTCCTTTTCCATCCCTTATATTTCTTCTTCCTTCAAATAATCAATCCTCAAATCCATCAACATCAAATCACCATTATCCTCAATCATCCATCCCAAACATTCCTGGGAACCTTCCAACTTCACTTCTGGATATTCATCACCATCAGAACTTCAAACCAATCTTGAATACACCAGAACCCTCCAATAAGCTTTCATCTCAAATACTTCCAACCTCTTCAACCATCTTCCAGAACCTCCTCTTTTCATTCTCTTGTCTCTTCCTCTATGTTTTTCATTCCCTTCATTTTCATCCAATCTCTCCAGGAGCACTCTCATCATCAACCCAGTCCAAGGAAGAATCCCCCTCAGTCCCTTTCAAAATACCCTCCAATCCTCTCCAACCCCCTTCAAGTCAAACTTCAAAGTCAAACCAGTCAAACTTTGAAGTCAAACCAGTCAAACTTCAAAGTCAAACCAGTCCAACTTCAAAGTTGAACCAGTCAAACTTCAAAGTTGAACCAGTTGAACTTCAAAGTTGAACCAGTCAAACCAGTCAAACTTTGAAGTCAAACATTGAACTTTGAGCTTCAAACCAGTCAAACTTACGGAACATGGAACTTTGAACTAGTCAACTTGCCTAACTTCTCAAACTTCTCAAACTTCAAATCTCCAACTTCAAACTTCAACCTTTCAAACTCCCATTCTAACCTCAGACTTTGAGTCCCAGCCACTGTGCAATACTTCACTTGCTTCCAAGCCTGCCAGCTTCCAACCAGCAAGTACAGCAGACCTCAATCCTCACCCCCAGCACATCCTTCTTTGGGCATCAGGAGCTTCCCCTTCCCTTTCAGGGGGGGTACTTTCATAACCGTAGTTCTGACACTCCTTCAACTAAACAAATCCAATCTCTGCATCAAAATCACCCTCATATCAAACCCAACTTCACTACTCCTGTACCTTCCACCAGATAGTACTACGTCTGCATCTCTTGCAGTCTCCATCCTCTTCCACCAGCTTCACCCTCTCCCTGTATTTTATAAGCTCTATGTCCATGTACACCTCACCTGTCATGTGATTCAGCCAACCTTCTCAGGACCTCTCACTCTCTCCATGGCTTGGTACAACCTTCATCACTCCTCAACCCAATTGGTATATGAGTTAGTACATACTACACTTAGTATATACATAGTACATACTCTCCACTGTCTGTTCAGCCCATACTCCCAGGACTCCAGATCAGTACATGTCAAACCTTCCTGGATAGGCCCATCACCCAATTAGTCAACTGCAGCCTCCAGCCCAATCAGTCAACATGTAATACCATGGGAACTCCAACCTGCAACACCAGCCACTCATCCCTCAAGGCCTCCTTCTCAGCTCTCACATATACTGGCCTCTCCTTCCCTCCTGGACTAATTCCCCCCAAGGAATTAGTATACTACTTCTTACTGGTTAGTCCCTCTGCCAGTAGGTGTCATCTCAGCACAAGACAACCTTCACCCAGCCTGCTTAACTCATCTCACCTTGCCCCTTCCTGGTGTTACTCTTATAGGATTCAACAACTCTCTCTTCAACAACCTCCTGGACTGGTCTTCTCATCCTTCCTCTTCTCATCACTTGTACTCCTCCTTTCATCTCCTTCATTGAAATCCAATCAAACATCCTTGAGTTCTATGAGTAGTAGTGCCTGTGCCTTCAGCCCCTTGCACGCCAGGGGCAGTCGTGACACATACCAACAACCAAAACACAAGACCCGTAAGCCACAGCGCTATGGATTCCACCAAAAATATGAGCCACTGTTGTACAAAGCTGCACAAAACTACCCTGAATGGCCTAAATGGATGAAATCCATGCAAGAGGAACTAGACTCAATTGAAAATCAAGCAAGTTTGGGAAGAGTACTAATGGGAACCTAACAATATTCTCAACACCACCTGGGTATTCAAGGTAAAAGAAAATTTTCATGTAGAACTGGTAAAATACAAAGAAAGGTTGTGCATTCAGGGATTTTATCAGATATTGGTTATTGACTACAATGAAACGTGGGCCCCCACTGGTAAACTTGGTTTGTTACAAGTTGCTCTCCTATACAAACTTAAAGAAAGATTGAATTTTACACAATTCAATGTAAATAGCGCCTTCCTCCATGCAACACTAGACAAAGAGGTGATCATTAAGACCCCCAAAGGATCATCAAGAAAATCTCCCTATCTCAAGTTGAAGAAGTTGTTGTATGGACTGAAACAATCTCCCAAGAATTGGTACAAAAAACTGACTATGTGGATCAAAACGCCAGGCTATCAAGAGTCTAGCAGTGATACCTGCCTCTATCATAACCCTGAATAAAAGAAGGTGCTCTACTTCCATGTTGCTGAACTCATTCATGTTGGCAAGAGCAAGACCTTTGAGTCCAACTTCTTTAAAGATGTCAAAAACTCTTCTTGTCATCCCCCAATACAATTCTAGGAATGCTAATGGAAGTGGAGGAGGACAGGATACTCTTGAGCCAACCAAATCACATAGATTGAGGACTGGAAGAGCTAGGCCTCTCATAATACAAAGACATCCGTTCTCCTCCAACTCAAAATCTACATCTAGAACCCGCCTCTGAAAAAGACCACGCTGAATTTGCTCAGTTGAATGTCAACTTTTGATCTGTCACCATTCTCCTCAACCACCTTTCTCAATACGCTTGACCCAATATTGCATTTGAAGTGTCCAGCCTAGCTTGATTCAACTCAAAACCAGGCATGAACCACTGGAGGGAAGCTTTCAAAGTGTTGAAATATTTCAAAACCACTAAAGAAATGAAGCTTGTCCTCAAATGCAATCCAAATGAAAAAATAATAGCTGGGTACAGCAATGAAACATGGGTAGATGACCCCTCCTCTAGGAAGTCCCAGACTGGCTTTGTTATTTTACATTATGGCATCCAGATTGTCTGGAATTCATCAAGACAAAGAAATATTACTTACTCCTCTACTGAGTCTGAACTAAACGCAATGCTTGACTGCTACTTAGAATTTAAATGGATTTTCAGTCTCATCAATGAAATCTATCATCTTCCTAGTCCCAAGCCTACCCCCTACATTGACAATAAGTGACTCAATGACAAGATCAAACGGTTTGGTCCTCACTCCAAGTCCCGCCACATAGACATAAAAACAAAAGGATGGAATTTCAAGACTCCAAATTTGATCTTATGCTGATTACCACAGAAGTTATGGTGGCGGACTTGTTGACTAAAGCTTTGTAAATTAATTCTCTAAGCCTTCTGCAAATAATTTATCTTTGATTCTACTAATTCTCATTCTCAGGACTTGCTCCATCCTACCAGTCACAAGGAGTGTTAGGAATTCCATTTGACCTCTCACCTGAAGGAAAACTACTCCTTCTCTTCAACTATCGCGCACTGTAAGCTCCAAGATGCGCTTGCATCAAGACCTCTGAAACCTAACCCCAAGAGACCACTCCCGGGGGCTCTTTTATCCTTTTCTGATGTTGAAATACTTGGGATGCAACTGTTCTGGGCCTTGTACAAAAAGAACTTGGATCTCTACATTTCCTTTTCCTTCTTCTCATATTTCTTTTCTTTTCTTCTTTCTTTTATTTATTCTTTTCCTTCTCACTTGAATCTCCACGTTCTTCAATCCATCAACCAGGATACTCAACAATCCTGCCTGCTCAACCATCCACAACCAACCTCAAATAATTCTCAGTCTACCCTCTGTGCCATTCCCTTCCTGGTAAGATGATTTGCTCCTCAACACTAAAATCAACCATCAACATGCGCACACCTCTTCCAAACCAGCTCTTGTCTTCAAAGTCTTCTTCTTCTTCTTGTCTGTCCAGAATCTATGTCTCAACATCTCCAGCCTGTCTCCTCTCTTGTTTCCAAACTGCCTTTTGGTTTTCTTTATTTCTTTCCATTTTATTTCCTTGTAACTCTGATTCTGATCATAAATTTCAGCCTGCTGGTTCTTAGTTGTCTAATTCAAACTCTTGAAATTTATCATACACCCCTTCCAAAGTTCAGGGATTTTCAGCATGTATTAGCTATAGAATTACCACAGTTATAAATGTAGTAAGGTATCATTAAATAAAATAAAACTGATATAATGAGCCACGTGCAGTTTCACTGTATATTTGTTTATACTGAGACATGCATGGCTTAATCTTTGAGACAAGCAAATGACTACTGGCAGGATCAACCAGGTAAAATTTTCCTTTTCATTTTGGATTGATTCTATACACATGCCCCTTTTGAGGAGACACACATTCCTTCCTTGATCTCAATACTAATAACTAAAACCTAGTCCACAACAACATTTAGTTGTATTTCAGTTCAAGAAAAAGAGCTTGTTACAGACTTTGGTGATGTATGTCCTCTCATAATAAAGTGATGGTGTTAAACACTTTGTGTTTTCATAGTCTACTAAGGCTTGGAAGAGCCTTTTCATTATTCTTAGCACAGTGATTGTTATTTTCCCATTCTAAAAATGCTCTCAACAATTTTTTAAAGCTTTTTTGTTTTATTTGGCTTTGACCAAATTACCAAGACTTCAATCATGATTGATAGTGAAGCATACTCATTTCATAAGCAAATTAATGAAAACTTCAGAGTGTTACTTCAAGTGGCATTTAATTGAAACAGAATAGCTATAATTCAAAAATTCACCATACTTTACATTGCTTTTTCAATGTTGAGCAAGGCTTAGTTAGTTGCAGCAAGGTTGTTGATGTACAATAACCAGTAAAGCTGTTTCACCAGGTCTTTTTCTTCCAAATCTGTTCACCAGTTTGAACACAGTTTAGTGCAAGTTTAACCTTTCTAGACTAATCAGGACTTAAGGGGAGGGTTTACGCAGGGATTTTATCCAGGATGGGTGCCCTGTATTGCCTTGCTGATGATGAGCAGCCTGAATGTTGCACAAGCACTTCATGGTTCACCATGTCATCCCATACTTGGATTCAAGCTGATTATTTTTCCTGTGGATTTTAGAGACGTGCAATCTGCTCCAAGGAGGCCCAGGAAGTGCACAGGAAGGCCAAGCAAGCTAGTGGAGCAAGTGGCTCTTGCCAACCAATCTCAACACCCATGGTCAACATACCCACTCTTCCTGTCCTTCCTCCACGTCCAACTCAGAGCCAATATGTCCTCACCCGTAATTCCACGAGCCAGGATTGTGGTTTCAGCTCTGAAACTCAGAAGAAGAAAATTTAGGCATTGACCAATATCACTTTCTGCCCTGGGCTCAGCCTCTCCATCGACAAACTTGACAATTTTACAATGATCAGATGTCCATATGTGCACTCAATTTCAAACACAACCATGTTCCTTGATCTGTTTAAACACCATATTAACCCAGGCCCTCAAGTGGTTGTCCTCACCAACCACAAGCGTGAACTTGGCTTGGTTTACAGATCACCAAGTGGTCAGAAATGACATGCACAGAATATGATGAAATCAGATTCTTGACCACAACCATTTTCCAACTTGGATCTTTCTATGGCAATCAAAAAAATGCCTCTTTCCTTGGTGGTATCATGAAAGAACTTGGTTGGTGTAAGGGGTATGATAAAGTGGAAAAATTTAGCAAGCAATTCTATTATTTAATTCTTTGATTAGAATAAGTTCTAATTTAAGTTCAATTTTTTTTGATTAGGATCATATAAGCTTTTAAACCAAACACTCTTACGCCAGAAAGGTTAAAATAGTAGAAGGCTCTCCTGTACAAGATGCCTGTTGTTAAACAAATCATCTCCAAAAGATACAAAGCATTGGCCGCTGGACTCTTTTCACATGCAATCAAGCGGATGAAGCAGGCCAACATTCCTGGTTTTGGTGCCCAAGAATATGGAGAACCCCAGGAAACTTAGCCTTTTGCTGGCAACATCACTGCCACCTAGAGGTAGGTTTACAATCAAGCTCATATTGATGATGATTTCAATTATATCACCTATAGTGTCTTTTGTTTTATCCATGAGGTAACAGGTGAAACAGCTCACTTCAGTCAAGGCTTTGAAATCAAACAAGGCCAGTTTGTTCTTCCAGGTATTTCTACAATCATTGAGTTTGACAAACTTGATGGATGGATCAATCTATTTTGGGCTTCCAACCTATTATTCCACCAAACTTTTCAATCCAATCAACAAGCAGGAAGTCAATTCACCAGACTTGGTATTTCCATGCAAATTGCTCAGAGAATTTACAATGGATGTTTGGCTGCAATGCAAGAGGATGAGGTGATCAGTTGTGGATCACTTTACCTGATAGCACAGGGCCTGCAGCAATGGATGCCCCCCTGCCCCTAGCTGAAACCTGTCCAAACCTCCCGCTTGGAAATAGGTTTTTGGTGACAAAGACAATGCAGCAGAAAACTTTCCACCCCCTCCTCCATCCAAGACTGGTGGATTCCTCAACAATTCAGAAGTTTCTCTGATATCATTCCAGGAATTCCTCTCCAGTAACAAATGAAAATGTCAACAATTGGAAACAATTGCAAATGAAGAAAAAGCCACCCACTCTCTTTGTGATATTGCTTGTAAAGGAATTGAATACTGTGAAAAATATGATGCCAGTAGGTCATTCCCACTAAATTTCACTCTTTAATCCTGTTGACCATTGTTTTTTGTATCAGTTGTATTAAAGGGTGAAGAATTACCTGAAGAAGAAGAGGTCAGAATTGGTTGTGGCAACTTCCTCAAAAAGCAATCTGCCTCTCACTGATTTTCCAACAGACCTGCCAAAAAACAGCATGTATTTGTTCAAGAAAGTGATGAGGAAGAAGATGAAATCAACATTTCTGCACCACCCAATACCAAAAAACCAGATGATTCTGCTGCATTCCCCAACAATGAAACTGCAACCAATCCAGCTGGGGAGACAATCTCAAATATTGGCTCCTCTTCACAAACACCTGCTGAATCAACTCAAAATGTGCAGCTCTCTCAAAGTGTCCAAAACCCAGCTCCTGGTAAGGAAAATGTATTTTTTTTATTGATTGATAGGAAAACTAATGCTCAAATTTTTTTCATTTTTTTCAAGATGGGATGCCTTGTCTCAAAAAATATCTTGCAGAGGCTCAGCCAATTCTCAAATCATTCTCTACCTCACTCACCCTTTCAACATATGATTTGGCAGTTTCATCCATAATTCATCTCCTTGAGGCTTGGTTGACACACATCAAACCCTTGGAATCATACCCCTAAACTCTGAGCCAGTCCATCCAGTTTGAGACATGTGCCACTGGTTTGAAGGAGTGGGTCAAGCAGCTGGAAAATATTGGTAAATCAATATGAATGTTGGCATGCATTTTTCCAGGGCTGAACTGGTTTTTTTTCTTCCTTCATATTCCAACCCATTCAAAGCTCAATTCAATCAGCCGTATTACTCCCCAGAAATCATCAAAATTCCGTCCACGCCAACTGACCACCCAAAAAAGGGAACTTATTCCCTTGAGGATTTGATCCAATTACTTTTGTTTCCTACCAAGCACTGCAAATGCAACTGTTCCCACATCTGGTTCCAGTCAATTTTCTTTGTTTCTCAGGAATTCACTCCTGCCCCTGAATTTGAGAATCCAGTTAATCCAGAGGATGAAATTGTAGAAGAAATATTTAAAATTCATTACTTCATCAATTGCATCAAATCTTGGAAAAGCAAACCAGAAATCACACACTCTAGAGAAAACAATCTATCCAATATGCCTCCAACAAACTTCAAAGCAATACATAATGTGGTAGACGGCATTTACTATATGCTCACAGCTTTCTACATTCTTTGTGCAAAACATAAAATCAATAGGGCAAAAACCACTAATGCTAAATATACTCCTGCTTTTGCCAAGATTCCTCAACAATTCACCAAACTTCCTACCTATCACCTTCTAGAAGAATATCTGGTTTCTGGAATACACTTATTCAAGATGATCAGAAGAGGTTCAAAGTCAGAAATTCTCTCCAGCTTATACCATTAATCTCTAAAAAAAATCAAAAGATATAACTGAAAAAATCTGAAAAAGACCCAATTCATATGTTGTATCTCTGATTCAACAATTGTTCTTTGATGATAAAGCCTTCTCTCTGCCTTGGAATTCACAATTTACCCTTTCTAAATGTCTTGTACTTGATTTCAGTGATTATTGGCTTCAATGTGTGAATACTGAAGAGAATTGTGTTTTTAGTGTGCCATGTAAAGCACATGTTGGATCAATTACACTACAGTGATATGTTTTATTGATCTTCATAATTCTCCTTCAAATTATCATGACCATTGTACTTATTAAAATATAAAAAAAAAATAGTGATCATGTATTTTTTGAGGTTAGCCTTGAGCTTGCCTGTCTTGACTACTTCATTTTCTTCTAGCATCTTTATGTTTGAGGAGTATTTGAGGTCATTGAAAATGTGTAATTTTGCACCCAAATCCCAAATAAGGTTGGGAGTGTTGTCTTTGTTGATCCAGAGGGTTAGGAGAGCATGGTAGTTGATAGTTGGTTGCTGTTTCTTATTTCTGTTTTCCATTCATTTTGTTGTTTGATCCACCAGCTAGGAGCTGTTTAACCTTGTTTTTTTCCCTTAAAAAGCAAAATGTTGGTGGTTACCCCAGAGGCATCTACAAGTGAGGTCCAAAGTCAAATGTCTGCTCTGCATGTTAATTATCACATTCCACCAGTACCCAAGATTTAGTTTCTTTGAGTGCAGAACCTAGGTGAATGAGGTTAGAGATGCGCTGAATTGATAAAAGTTAAACTAATATAATTAAATTTTTTCCTTTGTAGTACTGCCAAGTTTCCATATATACACTACTAATAAACCACCACTATACTTTGGAAAGTCAATCAAATTTCAGGAAAATCAGATGGGGTACTAAGTGAAAAGTGAAGTGTGAGGCAAGGAATTGGTCAAAGCCACTCTTGAGGAAACAAGGCAGGAACAGAATTTAATTGAAGGAGGGAAAGGAAAAGAATGGGAGGAAGTTAATGAAAGAAATGGGGAGGAAGGAGAGAAAAAGACAGGAGGGGAGGAAGGGAAGGGAACAGAAAGTGATGGAATGGAGGGGATTAGAATGGAAGATTGAAGCAAAGGGGCTCAAGTGCAAGTTATGGTACCGGTTGAAACTGATGCAAGGTGGTTTACTGACTATTTCTAAGAGGTTTTGTTTTAAATTCAAATGAACAGAGCCTATTAAGAACTCCTAGAGGTGGATCAATGGAATTCTCTACCAAAGAGGGCTCAGACTGCAAATTGCAAGGATATCTTTAGGAAGGTGTGGGTTGCACAAGTTCTTGTGTTGAAACAGATTTCAGGGTTAATAAATGATGAAGACCTTGAGGAGTTTAAGTTTATTGTGAGTGATTTTACAGAAAAGTGGGAAGAAGTGGAGAAGGAAATAAAGGAGAATTTATAATATATTATGCATTTTACTATTTTTCTGTTTTTTTTTTTTGAGAAATTAAAAGTTTTATGTTAGCAGGATAAGGAATGAAATAAAACAAACTTAGAGGATCATGATTTTTTGTGAAAGTGAAAATGAGGTATATTTAAGAAACAAAAATGAGATAGGATGAGATGGAATGGGAGATAAGAAAGGGTTGGATGAGACCAAATAGAATGTAAATGTGGAATGGTATTGCATGGGATAGAATCAAGCTTGCAAATGTTTGCAAGGATAGTTTTCATGCAAGTCTTGGAACAAGTTGGGAGATTTTCAAACTTGATGGGCTGTTTCCCACAAGGTGAAATCTTTGTTGGACTAGAAGCCAGTCCATAAAACAAGATATTGAAGTCTTCCTTTGCGTAACCTTGAATCCATAATACAGCTTACTTCCAACTCTAAATGATCTTGAAAATTGAATGGTTCAGGAGGGGGATGATCATTGCCAGGTTATAGGACTCAAGCTGGATCTAGGAGAGACACATGAAAGACCAGGTGGATACCTTTCCATTTTTCTGGTAAAGAAAGTTTCAAGTGTTTGGAGAGATGACTGATTTGACTCTGAAGGGGCCAAGTTTTCTTTCAGAGATTTTTTGAGTTGGGCAAGTACTGCAAATGTTGAAATAATCAAGACCCATCTGATCTCCTACTGCAAAGGTTGGTCCCGCAGTGCAAAGTTGGTCTGCTTGCTCCTTGTAGCGCTGGTTTGCTGCTTTGAGTTTGGATTGGAGTTTCAAGTGAAGATATTTGATGTGGGAAAGATAATAGGTAGCAGGTTAAAAAGGTTCTACATGAATGGAAGCAAAAGTGGGGTTTCTACCATTAACATTCTTGAAGGGAAACTGTTTGGTGGAAGAAAAAGTGAAATTGTTGTAGGTTAATTTGGCTAAAGGGAGCCATTGCAACCAGTCTTCCTGTTGATAGGAGGCATACATTCAAAGATAATTTTTGAGAATCTGATTAACTTGCTGGGTTTTGCCATCTTTTTCTGGAGGGTAAGCCTTTGATAAGTTGCAAGTGATCTTCAAATGCTGGAATAGCAAGGTCCATACAATAGAGACAAACAAAGATCCACAATCACTAACTATATTATTAGGGATGGCATGTTTCAAAAATAAAGATTCTATGAATAAATCAGCTATGTCTTCCAAAGAGGCAGTCACATTCCTGCAAATAAATAAAGCCATCTTTGATAAGCAATTTACTACTACTAAAATAGCATCATAACCACTAGAAATAGGTCATTGAGACATGAAATCCATTAACAACAAGTGCCAAGGAATAGATGGGATAAGAAGCGGCTGGAGCAGCATAAACTTTGGTTTTTTGATTAATTTTTACAATTGCACTCATCTATATCACATGCAAACATATTCTTTTACTTTGTTGGTCATACCAGTCCAATAGAAATCTTTTAAAATCAACTTTTAGGTTTTATCCTGCACATGATTACCATTGAGCAGAGATTTGTGCCAAGATTTGAAGATATCTAACTTAATACAAGGATTATCAGGTACTACTATAAGATCTTCATAGACTAAATAATTATTTATTTCAGTACTGTAATCACTATCTAATAATTTTGCAATCTTGCAAATTTTGTTACACTTGAGGTCATCAATTTGAGCTTGTCAAAGTTTGGAATATTTCTCTTGAAGGAAGGTGATGATTGAACTGATGTGGGCAGACTTGTTGGAGAAGAGTGTCCTAACATTTTCAGGGTTTTTATTGGCAAAGGTGCTCCCCCCCTTGGTAAATGTTGTCCCAACCTGATAAAGCATCAGGGACTACCACCTTTTTCCTGGGGAATTATGTGATTGTAAAATTTAATTCAGAGAGGTATTTTGCCCAAGGTTCTGGTCTGGGTGTAAGGACTTTTGATCTCATGAATTATTTCAAATAATTTTGATCATTTAAGAACTTGAAGGATTCCATAAGACTCAAAAGGTATGAACACCATTTCTTCAAGCAATAACCCATTGCAAGAAGTTCCTTATCATTAATCTTTCAATTAAGCTCTTCACAAAGCAGTTTGCAAGACTCAAAGGCTACAGGATGAAGGAGAGAAGAAGAAGATGAAAACCACAAGATTACCCCTGAAATTGCATAGTTGCTTGCGTCTGTTTTTGCAATAGTGCAAGCTAGCTTGTTGAAGTGAGTGAGTATTAGAGAATTGTTAAAGGCCTTCTTTAGAGCTTCAAACTCCAAAGAAGCCTTTTCAGAAAAAACATCATGTGTGTCCTTTTGCAGAAGATCAGTAGGATTCATGGTTTTCATGGTGTAATGTGCAATAAGATTCCTGTTTAAATTACTGAATCCATGAAAAATATGAGTTTATTTGAAAAACAAAGGTGCGGGCCAGTTCAATTTGTGGTGGCAAGGAGGTGCAACATAGGCAGTACTGGTTATGAATTCTTCTGGGTTACCTGGTTCAGTTTCCTGCAGTCAACACAAAAAACAAATGTCACCATCTTTCTTTGGGACAAATAGGACAGGAAAGCAGGTGTTCAGATATCTTGGTCAAAGTAAGAATTTTAATACATTTCCCGCAATGTATCCTTGAAGCGCAACTGATTCTTGCTTTGAGAGAGAGTAGACTGGTCTGGCTGCTGGAGTTGGGCCAGCGATTTGGATCCTGTTATCATAAGAATGGGAAGGAGTCATATTCTCTGCCTTTACAGCCAATAATATGTCAGCAAATTCATAAAAAACCAAAGTTAAAGACTCTTGAATGATGTCTAAATCTTCAATCTTGTCATTTTTTAAAACTGGATTCAAAACACTCACACATTGCAAGAGGAATAAGGAGCTCAAAATACACCTTTTGTTAGGCGCCTGTTTCTCCCTGAAGAATGAAGGAAGATTTAAGTTGGAAAAATAAGTGATAAATCCTAAATCTGAATAAGTAACTCGGGAATAAAGGTTTATATATTGCAAATCTCCTGGCGGAAAATTGTCATCCAACTCAATGAAATTATCAGGTAGGCTTTTTAATTCCTTTTTGACCAAAATTTTAGTGTCCTGGGGTTGCAAGGTTCAAATTTTAATTAATCCTTCTTCCCAATTCACATCTGGATTGCAGTAGACTAGGAATTTGTGCCCTAAAATTGTGTTTTCCATTCCAGGGATATCCAAAACAAATGAATCCAATTTGAAGGTGGTTAAATTATTCAACAAAAAGGTGACCTTTTCCTTATGGGTAACCCAATGAGACAGCTTTGTTGGACTACTTGCTAAATATAAGGGAAGCATATCTATCAGGGAACACATAAGATTTTTGGAAGTGGAAGTAGATGAACTTAAAAAAGAAACATTAGCGCCAGAATTGAGTAAACAAATTAAGGGGTGTTGTTTGTCAGCTTGCTAATATTAAAGAGCAAGCTGCAAAAGTAACAAAAAGAATATAAAATAAAAATATTACATTTAAATTGAGCAGGAGTAGATAATCCATTTTCAGAAATGGATTCTACACCCAAAATTAGGTAGGGTCACTCACTGACCCCACACTTGAAATCCAACTCCTTATATTTTTAATAATTGAAGATAGAAATGACCAAAATATCATGGCACCACCATGGGACTTTTTGGCCAATTCAATATTTCACACATATTGTCACGTATAGGTTTAAAACCTAAAATTCAGTCAGGATTGAGGTTTTGTGTATATTTTAGAAGTTACACACAGAAATGTGTTGTGTCACAATTCCCGCACGCAGCCGCAGCAACCAATAAACCTG
The DNA here is from genome assembly GCA_025617555.3 of Puccinia polysora. Lineage (NCBI taxonomy): Eukaryota > Fungi > Basidiomycota > Pucciniomycetes > Pucciniales > Pucciniaceae > Puccinia > Puccinia polysora. The sequence continues at coordinate 8,215,736 of CM062625.1, read as the reverse complement.
CCCGCAGCTGAGCAGCAGCAATGCCACCCTGTCAGCGTAAACTGACAATTTGTTTACACAGCCCTGGGCATCTGACAAGTACGCAGCCAGGGGACTATGGGCTGACAGAGTGACAGGCAGCCTGAGAAGCTCAGGTACCACCTAAATATGCTACAACCTAGACAGGGACATTCCACATATGTAATAAATGTACCCCTGGATATTAGATAGTCTAATAATACATAAAAGTATTTAAAAATAATTAAATAACCTTGATATGTATTTTTTATAAAATATAATTAAAAAAATACCAAAAAAGTCGAAAATAAGATAACTACTATTTGTAAAAATATATTAAAATACTTAAATATACAATTTTGAGAAATTCAAGAAATCAGTATTTTTGTGACATACTAAGTAAACCAATGATGAAAAAATATTACATCAATTCTCATAACTTATATTTTTAATTAATTATTTTAAGGAAATCAACTGGATTTTGAAAATAAGGAGTAAAATCACTATCATGATTTTACTCCAATCAGTTAATACATAATGAGAACCCACTTGAAATCAAATTACCCGTAGGAATTTCCATTTAGAGAATTATTAACATCCTGGGAATATTTACTAAAGATAATTAATTAAATAATAGATAAGATGGAAAATTAGTGTTATTCACACGTCCAAATATCAATTCAAAAGGTAGGATATTCCCATACCCTGTGGAATCAAATGCTACCCGTGCTACAGAAACAATAAAACGTGAAAGCCTACCACTGGTTGACCTGCTAGCCTTTGTATCCATCCCTTTGAGCCCCTTTATCCCTCAGAAGGACAATATTGAAAACCCAAGAAATTATAAATAAGGAGCTCCTTTGAGGATATTGATACGCAGAGACCCAGTTATATTTACATCCAGACACCGTTCCAAGGTAATCAAATACTTATAAGAGAAAATTAAGGAATTTATGGCTTTATTCTGATTAATATTATCCGTCCCTAACCCTTTTTATCAACTCAAACTGCTGAACAACCTTTTTAACCCCAGTAATAGGTTTAACCCATACGTACACGTCCCAAACAAGAACCCAAATGATTTAATGATATACCAGTGAGTCTTATTATCATCTTTCTGTTGTGGAAGCTTGGCTACAAGGCCCTGTCACACCAGAATATATTTTATATAGATATTATCTTTGGGCAATATTGTTAAATGTTAAATCTGATATCATCATTTCTTTTCTTTGAATCTTAGTTACGTAACATTTTCAGTTACATCAAGCTTTGGCTTCCTTGTTTATCTTCTGAACCTTCCTTGTGCGTCCTTGTTTCTTCTTTCTTTGTTTTCTCATTTCTTTATTCTTGTCTGATTTTCTTTGTTCTTTATTCATGTTTTGACCTCATCTTGTATGTCGCGGACTGTTGTTCAGAGTGCGCATACTCTACTCTCAGAGTACCCGCAGTCTTCAACTCATCGCTCAACCGCTACCTGTAGAAGGCCAGAAAAGATCTCTCTCAACTCTCGACCATATCAAACCGTCTGCCTCCTCAAGATCTTCTCCCACCAGAACCAACCGCGACCGTCTTCAAGGAATCTTCACTAGCAGCCAGTTTGACAATTGTGAGGAACTCATTTGACTCATTGGGTTTCTATGCACTGACCTCATCTCAACAGTCGTTCAAGGCGCTTTCAGGAATTTTTACTCCAATGTCATCGGTGGCTTCACCTTTGTCTCAGGCCCCCTCCAGTAAATCTCCTCTTCATGCCGACTACCCTTTCAGCATCAATTCTGACCTCACTTTGAATACTTCAGCCCTTGTCTAGTCTCCTTCTTTTGATAGCCCGCTCGTCTGTTTTCTTCTGTTGTATCATCTTCAGAAGCCTCCTGTTGGTCACTTTATAATTTTGATTTATTGTTTTCTTTTCCAGATTATTGGCTATCTTTCTGATTACTCTTTTCTTTGGATGAAATAAAGTCTGGTCTTGGTTTTCTAGTCTTTTATTTCTCACACGGTCAAAAGCCAAAATGCCAGAAGCTGGTCCTTCATTGACACCAGGACCAGGGGGAGATTCCACAAAATTCAAAGCGCAGGCCATGAAAGTTCTCATCAAATCAACACCAGTCTTAAACAAAGACAATTATAGTATGTGGCAAAAAAAAATGGAGAACTTATTTAAATTGCGTGGGATTTTCAGACTTATGAGCTCAACAGACAAATCATTAGAATTGGACAAGGAGAAGAATCAGGAAATGGTGGCATATCTAATCGCCAAACTGGACACCAATACGTACAACAACATCATCAATGACCATAACAAGGATGATGCCAAACTCATTTGGATAGCAACTCAATCGCATTTTGCATCCTCTCAGTCGGCAAACAGAACAAGGGTCTTTAATAGCTTTCTCCACCTCTCCATGTCTACGAATATCAAAAGTTTTGTCACAAAGATCAAAACTTATTTAAAAAAACTAACAGAAGTGGGAATAGAACTACCAACGGATATCATAGCATACCTTGTCTTATTCAAGTTTCCGCCTTCTATGCAAAACATGAAGACTCAAATCATGCACTCTACGGCCAATATGAAGATAGAAACTGTTTTGGATCATCTAGCGCAACACAAAAACGAGATAAGTGCACAGGAATCCCAAAACAAACCCGTAAACACAGCCCTGTACAATGGACAAAGGTGCGAAAACGGGAAACATAACCCTGCCATGACCACTCACCCTGCCAATTCATGCTGGGCTGAATTTCCAGAATTGAAGCCTTCCCATCTCCATAATCGTGGAAAGAAGGGAAAGAAGAAAACAGAAGAGGAAGCTCATTACTATTCCTTCTTCTGTGGAATGACCTCAAACAATCAAAGCAACTCACCCTCTGATTGATTCATCCTCGACTCCGGATGTTCCATCCACATGATTGTCAATAGGTCCCAGTTCCAATTGATCTTGACTTCTGACAATAAAGGTGCTATCCAAACTGGAAAGAAAGACTCTGATCTTCAAATCAAAGGCTTGGGGACCTCCCTCATACCATCTCTCAAATCAAACATCCTTCTCAGTAACTCAGCTTGGGTGCCTGACACCAGAGTTAACCTTATCTCGCTTGGAGCGTTGGTCAAAAAAGGTGCCAGCTTAAGAGTCAACTCCTCCAACTCTCCGTGCTCCTTCTCCCTTGTATTCCACGGGAAAACGTTATTCATAGGGAAAGTCCTTAACAACCTTTTTGTGATAGACATGGACAGGAAGATCAACCAAGGTTTGTACTTTAACAACGACCTGCACAAGATACACCAAACCCTAGGTCATGCAAGTCTAGGACGGATGGAAAAGTTCTTAAACAAATCCATCTCAACAAAAGACAAGGAAGCTTTTGAATGTCTCGACTGTGACAGAAGAAAGATTACAAAATCACCATTCCCTCAGACTCAAGAACCTGCCAAGAAGGCTTTTGACCGCATCCACATTGATTTGATGGGACCTCTCAATCCTACAGCGAAAGGAGGATACAAGTTTGCTCTCAATTTAATTGATTCCTTCACAGGATACATCACCTGCTTTCCTCTTTGATCAAAAGATGAGACCTCCAGCACACTCATATTTATCATGGAGAACAAATACAGAAAGAACCAACAATACCCTTCTGAAGTTTGTTCCGATGGAGGAGGTGAGTTTGTCAACAACAAGCTGTTGTCATTCTATAGGGAAAAACACATCAATCAAATTGTCTCGGAACCGTATCACTCTCAACACAATGGTTGAGTAGAGAGGGCCAATCGTACTGTTATGGAATCAACAAGAACAACACTCTGAGAAACTCAGATCCCCAAATCCTATTGGAATGAAATCATCAGAAGCTGCTGCATTCTACTCAATCAAATCCCCAAAGAAAAAGGATTTAAATCACCCTGGGATCTTATGCATGGAAAAGAACTACCAGCCGATTATCTGAAGCCAATAGGATCTAAACTAACATATCGACTAAAAAATCCTCAAATTAAATCCAAACTGGATGAAAAAGGAGATCTTGGTGTCCTCATCAGTTTCAATCCCTCCTTACTCTCATATAGAGTTCTCACCAGCTCAGGAAAGATCATTAACACCAAACATGTCAAATTTTGCAAGTCCAACACAACCGTTCTCAATTTTCAAGACGACGCTTCCAACATCAGTCTCAATCCTACCATCCGTACGGATAATCAAAATGCCGTTACTCCTACCAACTCGCAATCAGAAGATAATTCACCAAGAGCAACTCCCGTTAACACCATCAAAGAGGAAGTGGAATCTGACTCAATGGATGACAAATCAGCTGATGAGGAGACCGTGTTGGCTAGCTTGTGACCGTCTCTGAGAAATTGAGAGACTTTGAAAAAACCCAAGCAATTTGGTTATCTCGGAGAAAAACTACCGTCCTCAATCGAGGAAGCTCTTACCATTCCAGTTTGGAAGGCTTCCACCTTGAAGGAGTTTCAATCCATTGAAGATCAAGGCGTTTGGGAAGAGGTTGACAAAGATGAAGTCACAAATCCTCTCAAGACGTTTCCAGTGTACAAAGTAAAAGAGAACGCGCATGGTGAACCTCCCACCTACAAGACTTGGCTATGCGTCCAGGGATTCAACCAAAAATACGGTCTGGACTACATGGAAACATAAGCACCTACCGGAAGAATAGCCTCTCTTCAAGCTTTACTCACATTCGCCATGGATAAAAAACTTGAACTACTCCAGCTGGACATTAAAGGGGCATTCCTTCATGCCGATTTGGAAAAAGAAGTCTACATTTTTAATCCTCCTGGTTTGGGTAGAAAAGGTAAATTTCTGAAGTTAAAAAAATCTCTGTACGGTCTAAAGCAAGCTCCTTGTAACTGGTACAAAACCTTGACATCTTGGATTGAAGATCAAGGATACTCCAAATCCTCATGTGATCCCTGTTTGTTTCTCAACAACAATAACAAATCAGCTCTTTTCTTTCACGTGGACAACTTAATAGTAGCTGGAGACACCTCTCAGTTCAGAGATAAGTTCCTGGAACGATTCAAACATTCCTCCGCACACACTCCTAATACCCTGCTAGGGATGAAAGTCACAAGAGAAAACAATCTTCTCCATTTAAGCTTGCTTCTTCACATCGAAAAAGGTCTTTCCGAGCTGAACTTAACTGAGTGTAAACCAGCTTCAACTCCCAGAACCACCGGACTCCACCTGTTGCCTGCCACTGAGGAAGATCACAAAAAATTTCTTGCCCTCAATGTGAACTATCGTTCTCCTATAGGTCGCCTTAACTTCATCGCCAGGTTAGCCAGATCAGACATCAGCTTTTCTGTTTCTAGCCTGGCGCGTTTTTCCAAAAAACCCGGTTACTCACACTGGATGGAAGTGATCCATGTATGGCGCTACCTATCTGCCACCAAGAACATATGTCTTACATTAGGTCCTCGCTCAATCTCAAATTGTCTCATCTGCTACAGCAATGCTACCTGGGGAGATTATCCCCTTGATAGAATCTCTCAAAGCGGTATGGCGTTCTATTTCAAGGGGAGTCCTCTATATTGGACAAGTCGTAGGCAACAATGTATCACTCACTCTTCTACGGAGTCCAAAATTGTAGCGTTATCCAGCAGTCAACTAGAAGGTTGGTGGCTGCATCAATTGATTGGCGAAATCTATCGAGAAAAATTTAATTGTCCTCTACATCTAATCGACAACAAAGGCTTGGACGATAAATTAAAAAAATTTGGCATTAACTCCAAAGTCAAACATATTGACATAAAAATTAAAAGCTTAAGAGAAGACTTTGAAAAAAACCTAATTGACTTGAAACTCATACCCTCTTAATCCATGACTGCCAATGCGCTGACAAAAGCAGCTAATATAGGATCAAATTTGAGACTTGTAAATTATTTTTTTTCATCCTTTCACTAACCTCTGAGTTGAGGGGGAGTGTTAAATGTTAAATCTGATATCATCATTTCTTTTCTTTGAATCTTAGTTAAGTAACATTTTCAGTTACATCAAGCTTTGGCTTCCTTGTTTATCTTCTGAACCTTCCTTGTGCGTCCTTGTTTCTTCTTTCTTTGTTTTCTTATTTCTTTATTCTTGTCTGATTTTCTTTGTTCTTTATTCATTTTTTGACCTCATCTTGTATGTCGCGGACTGTTGTTCAGAGTGCGCATACTCTACTCTCAGAGTACCGCAGTCTTCAACTCATCGCTTGACCGCTACCTGTAGAAGGCCAGAAAAGATCTCTCTCAACTCTTGACCATATCAAACCGTCTGCCTCCTCAAGATCTTCTCCCACCAGAACCAACCGCGACCGTCTTCAAGGAATCTTCACTAGCAGCCAGTTTGACAATTGTGAGGAACTCATTTGACTCATTGGGTTTCTATGTACTGACCTCATCTCAACAGTTGTTCAAGGCGCTTTCAGGAATTCTTACTCGAATGTCATTGGTGGCTTCTCCTTTGTCTCAGGCCCCCTCTAGTAAATCTCCTCTTCATGCCAACTACCCTTTCAGCATCAATTCTGACCTCACTTTGAATACTTCAGCCCTTGTCTAGTCTCCTTCTTTTGATAGCCCGCTCGTCTGTTTTCTTCTGTTGTATCATCTTCAGAAGCCTCCTGTTGGTCACTTTATAATTTTGATTTATTGTTTTCTTTTCCTGATTATTGGCTATCTTTCTGATTACTCTTTTCTTTGGATGAAATAAAGTCTGGTCTTGGTTTTCTAGTCTTTTATTTCTCACAAATATATCCTTTAAGAATATAAATTAAAGGTTCCAAAGTAATCAGGTATACATGTTTTCAAAGTGAATTCCCTGAAGAGAGGTGTTAAAGATCCCCAATATTATTGTGGCCCTTCTAATCATTTGTTTAATAATCAATTTATTAAGATTGATTTATAATATTAAACCATAACCAAACCAATCAACCTTGCAATAGCTTTATCTAAATATTTTATGGATTTTTGCTGCATTTATTGAATAATATATTTATTATGTATTCTATCACCTCTGGTAGCTTAAATACAAAAGATTTTTTGGAATCCAGGAGGCTGACATTGTTGGAGTGGAAAATAACAAATCTTAAACTTGGAGAACCAAGTGACTTGCAAGTGCAAATATTGACTTTCTGTAATTTAGATAATGTTTAGTTTCCCTTGCAAGTATCAGAGAACCTACAAGCTAATTTTTTTAATTTCTGGTTGCTTCACGCAATAGCCAGTTTTCAGAACTGTTGGCATCATTTTTTCCTCCAAAATACATACATAACCCCTCTTTTTTCCTCCTTTGCCATTCCTAGTTCAGTAGCATCCCAGTTTCTTTATCCAGGAACTGTGGAGTTTTGGCAACAGCTGTCCCTTTTGGTTTGGAGTTCAAAGTTGGATTTGGTTTGGAGTTTTTTGTATTTTTCATATTTTGCTCCAAAGAGTTGTCTGCCTTTGGAGTCAAGGCTGAAAATCCATGGATTTTTTTTGAAGAGTGGTTCTTGTTGTGATAGCCATTGATAACCTGGTCAATTATCAGCTGAAGGGATATTGTCTTAGGTCTCCCAACTGCAAGCTGTTTGACTAGTTTTACCAGTAAAACCTTTCAAAATTGAAATAAAGTGCTGTCTTTTTTCATTGCATGCAAGACTTTAGAGTTTTAAAATAAGAGATATAAACAAAAATACTACTATTTTCCTTTATGACTAGACTATTAAGCTTGAACTTGGTGTTTCAAATTTCAGTGGGGTTGCCAAAGGTGATGAACAGTTTCTGATCAAACTGATACCAATTTTTGAGAATACAAGTGGGAATAGTATTAGATAATTGTTTGAGGTATGGTGTGAACCACAGTAAGGCTCTAACTCCTAAGAAGGAAGATGTTTAATTGGCTTTATGTGTGCTGCAGGGATATTTATTTGGATTTTTTGAGAAGATTATTTTACAAAACTGTGAGGAATATCTAAGTCTATGGGAGTTTTCCAGCGTAAAATGGTCAGACGGCTTGATGCCCAGAGGGCAAAAACTGGGACCGCTTGTGCTGGGTTGCAAGGCATTTGAGTGAAGATCCTGAATCAAATGCAAGTAAATGGTCAAAGCTTTGGACTTGGGAGCACTAGTGCAAAACCTTGGTCTACTTCAGGTCAAGGTTTCATTGGAGGAATGTTTGGAGTCATTGGTTTCCTCAAGAGGATCCACTGGAGCTTCCTGTTGAGGAGAAACAGGGTTCTTGAGAGGTTAAACCAAAGGGGATTCAGAAGAAGGAACTGGATCTAGGGGTTTTTGCACCCGTGAAGCCCTGGATCTCCCTACCAAATGAATATCATTATTATAAGGGGTGAGGGAAGCTTTCCAGGTCAAGCAAGTATGTGAAATTGTAAAAAGAAATCTACCATATCTGGAAAACTACAATAGAGGACTGAATTAGTTTATTTACTATCACATGACCACCCCATGTACTATAGGGAAAGCTTAGATGATTGTGAGCACAAAGAATGAAACTGAGTGCAAGGGGTAAGTGTGAGATAGCAAGGCTAAGTGAAAAGTGCAAAATGTGGTTTGGGAGCTCAAAAAAGAGCAAGAGGGATCAATTGTTCCAATGGAAGTTAACTAAATCCAAGCCCAATGTGATGACTGTATTTAGCAAGATGCAAGAACATATTAAATTAATCAACTGAGGAGACAATCTTTGGGAAGGAAATTTAGCCTTTTTTATGTAATCCAATGGTGACTAGATACAACATGATCAACAGCTAACTACAGCTAGGAAGCAATGATGCAATGAATGACAGGAATGGAATGGGAAAAATGAAATAACAGTAGTTGTTTCCAAGGTTGTAGCATAGGTGCAAGAAAATAGAACACAAGCATACATAGATGTGCTGGATGAGATAGGGAAGGAATGAAATGTGAGTATAATACAAATTGACAGATATAGCTTATGCAGTAAAAGGAGCTAGTCCATTTGCAAACTTATACAGTAGATGTGGCTATCTAGGCATGGGTGCAAACTAGTGCAATTGGGTGATCAAGAATGGAAGTCCAAGGGCTGATGATACACAGGGCACAAGAGCAAAGCTCAAATGGAGGTTGACTTGGATTAGAGTTAACTGCAAATATTTGCAAGTATTTTCTCAGTTGCCAATGTTGGAATGTTGTTAAGCCAGCCAGAGGTAGTAAGTCAGAGGCACTATTGATGTCATTCTTTATTTGTTTCACACTTATGGAATGATTTAGATGGTACTTAGGAAAATTATATGTCAAAATGTTGAAGACAATGACCCTCTTAACCTTGGAGTAGGACAGGATGATGTGTACAGAATGCGGGAGGGTGATGATATTGGTTTTGGTGTTTGAAACTTGACAAGAGGTGTGGAGGTTTGAATGGGTTTCTTGAATTTTGATGGATGATGCTGCATTGATGGCAGGTTTGATGTTGGGAATCTTCCAAAACTTTGAAACCCACTATTTTGAAATAAACCAGTAAGGGGTATGTGTATTTTAGAAACCCAAAATTTGTAATGGTGTTTTGGGTTAAAAAATTGTGTGTTTGATCAATTCAATAACCCCAATAAGGTTTGTACTATAGAGGGTCACAGCCTCCCTGCACTCTCCCCCTAAAATCTGGGGAACAAGGAAAGTCATACCTTTTTCCCCTAGTTAAAGGAATGAGAACCAAATTTTCATTTAAATAAATTTTTTGAAAATCTTTCTCAATCCATATAAGGTTTACATACCTTCCTTCAATGAAAAAAATATTATAAATTTAGGAAGGAAAAGAAAAAGTAGATGTTTTCTTTTTCATAATCCACAGCTTTTTTTTGATAGAAGACTTCACATAAAAGACTGATTTCAATCATAAAAGGGAGTAGGCAAAATGAGGACAACAAATAGTACATCACACCTTTAAAGAAAAGGCTCTAAGCCAATTTAGAAGACAAGGAGATGACAATGGGAAAGGTATTAGGGATGCATCTTTTTATGTGAGTTAGCTATGGATGCGTAGGAAGAAATCAATTGCCTGTGAGAGTGAGTCAGATGTAAAATGGAAAAAAGTGAACTCACCAGTCTTTCCCTCCAGGATGATTTTGGTACAAGTTGGAACTTGTACAAAGAGAAAGCATCCTAGGTACCAATTTGGTGCAGGTTGATAAGTGTTGAGACACAGCTGATTTGGAGTGCATACACCAGGGGATTTGGATGCATGTGCACATTTTTAGTGAGAAGAGTTAGGAAAAGAAACAGTCATAGAAACATAAATGGACATGTGTGTCAGATTGGTTGGAGCATTTGACAGGAAAGTGAAGGCATCAGTAACTTCAACATTTTTCACTTTTATTTTTGTTTGATTTGGAATTCTTATTTTCTTTTCCAATTTCAAGGTGGTAACTTATGCAGGGCCTTTCAGAAATACTGGATTGAGCCCAGTGAAATATCTTTTTATCCTTGATAACTTCATTGCCAAGCCATTGGCCTGATGGGACGAGGGATTTGATCTTATGATTTATTTTTGAAATGAATTTCCAAATAGAAAAATACAAAAGATTGCTTGTTTTATCCTTTCTTGATGGTTGGATACATACCATATTTGAAAAATCATCAAAGTTTTAGAATCAAGACATACAATCAGACAATCTGAAATTTCTTCAATTGAATAAAATGCAAATCCATGTTTTATGATGCCAAAGATTGTTCAAAGAAAAAAAATCACTCTCAGGATCTAAATTCTGAAAAGATTTAAGCATTTCAAGTTATTCAAATGAGACCCTATTTCAATTCTAATCTTATCAAAACAGCCTTGCATCAATAATAATAATACTGTCATAGTAAAAAATGGAATGGTGGCTTGGTGGCCTTTTTTGTTTTTACAAGATTTTCCCCATTTGAAATTCCTGTTTCTTGAATTCCTTCCATTCATTGATTGGTAAAATTCTTCATTTTCCTCATCACACACCAAATTCTTCAATTTTCTGTTCTGTAAAATAATTTTTTTTTAGCCTGATTTCTAAGTTGAAATACTCTCAGAGATCCCCATAAACGTGAAAGCCCAGAGGATTTCTGAAAAGAGTGTTTGATCAAACTAAAAATATTGAAATAATTTCTTTTCTCTTCTTTTTGTCACTTTGCCCCTGGCCCCACTGAAGCCTCAAATTTCAAAATACAATATTGAACACCAGATCCCACCTTCTTGCAACCTTTTTTGAATCACAAGGATAATCTCAAGTACCAATTGTTCAAGATGACTTATTAGTATGATGCTTTACTCATGGATGAATTTCTTTCCTGGGATCAATTCAAGCACCACCTCTTCTTCAATTTTTTTTCTCTTGATTATCTCTATGTATTATGTTGCATTATTTAGATTTAAAATGTTGCAAAGAAGAAAAAGGGAGGAATTACGGCTTTTGGTAATTTATCCGGGACGGGGAGTAGGGCTTGTATCAAATTTAGTACATATTGTAGATTGCTACTTCAGGAGGCAGTTCAAGTTGATCTTCCCATTGAGAGTTTTTGAAAAATAGCTGAATGAGATAAAGGGAGATGATACGCTTAAATTAAATACCAGAAAAAAATGGGTATAGGGATAACTTAGCGGTCATTCACTCGCAAAATTGGCGTCTTTACTCGATGTGAAAGAGTCCAGCTGCTGTTCCAACTGAGCGGAACTTTGGTTGAATCCAAACGAAACAAAATTTAGAGATGTAGGAGTATCCGCGCCCGAATCAAGTACTTTCCCAGGTATGGTATAATCTCCTTGCTCGCTCGATTGGGAATAGCAACTCGATCGCGAAAGATGACTGAGTCGCACTGCTTCCGTTTCCCTGTCAGTCGAGAAGACGGAGCGATTCTGCTGACGAGAATAGCGCGGCAAGCTGGTCGCATGGTGGCATGATCGGCGAGGCTGACGAATACCTTGGTCGTTCCCATAATCGCTTTGATTGTATATTTGGGTTGATCGAGAATGTCGTGAAGTATTCAGCGGGAGAATAACTGGAAGAGGGGTGTAAGGTTCTTGAACAGTCGATAAGCTGTTGTTACTCTTGAAAGAATCGCAGTTCAAAAGGGACGAATGAGGCCTGGGTGGACGTGGGGGCGCTGCCGACATTGACCTCGATCGGTCTATTTTATCTCGACCATAGCTCTGTTGCATATCAGGATTTCTGACCGAAAGGGTGCTCCCGATGCGGGGATAGGGATCTCGGGTCAACGAGACGCCTGGTTTATACTTTGAAGAAGGTTCAGCAGATTGATGTTCTCGGTAATGATGGGGGGAAGTAGATGGGTAGGAAGGCTGGGATGATAAATAATTGCTTCTGGATGAAGCGCCAGATGTTGATTTCCCGGGGGAATCACCACAAAGCAGCTGGTATGTCGTAGGCGAGGACGGCTCGATTATTGGTGCTGAAATCTGAGATTTCAGACTTTGATGTCGTAAATGTAACATGCTAGGCCTCCGCGGGTTGGCGGGGCGGCGATAACCCAAAGTTTCAGGACGAAGAATCAGTGGTTTCTTTGAAAACGTAGGAGTACAGGCAAACGGATCCAATACACCAGTTTCAGGCCCGATGGAAGACCGATCTCGAACAGCTTTGTTACTATCATTAGAATTGGAACGCAACCGTCTACGCACAAACGCCGCGGTGCTTTTCAGTCGCTTTCTCATAAAAAAAATGGCCGCACCAGCGCAAATAAACGCCAGCAAGCTCCCGATAGCTATCCCCCAAACTTTGCGGGCGGAATGCTCATTGGTGTGAAAAGGTGGCTCAGGGGTCGGGGGTTGCAAGTGCATCGAGGAGTTTGCGTCGAGAGGCGGTTCGATTCGCACGGAGTTAGAGAAGCTCGTCGGCTGGGTTGAGTCAAAAGAGTCGTGTGCGTCACTTTGACTTGAGGTAGTCCGAGTGTTATTGCTCGAAGGAGCGCTAGCGTTAGTCGAATTGGCAGTGATCGTGTTATTGATTGGCGGCGGAAAAACTGGCGGAGTTGGAGACGAGTTTTCCCGGGAGGACGATGAGTTGCTTGAGGTGGTTTGGGCATCAAACCCGATAACAGTAGAAGAATTGACCTTTCTGGTTTGGGTTTGATTGGTTGTCGAGTCACTCTGATCCGGGTTCCTCTCTCGGCTCCGGGACTCGTTGGAAAAGTCGTAAACGGAGGTGTTTCCAGCCTGTAGATGCTCTGTTTTACTAAAGTTAAAGCAGAAGTCAGCCCTTTGAATGGAGGATGCATTTCCTGTTGGGGGATCCCCTGGTACAGATCAAAAAGAATATTCATGAGGTGGAACCCATCATTCACTTTTTGTTTGATTGAATTTTTTCTGAAGGGTCACCAATTTGCGAGTCATGGGGTTCAGCGGCATGGTGCAGTTTACTTTGACCATGGAGATCTGTTCTCTCTTTGGGCCTGGAATGTCCGTCGTCTTCATCGCTGGTGCCGTTCCCGTGGTTTTGCCGCCTCATCAGAATGGGATCTTGAGGACCTGATGCCTGGGATCGGGTCACTGGCATTTCTTTCACGGAAGGGCGGCGGTGGAATGTGTGTGATTAAAAACTGAATTTAGGTAAGGCTCGTGATGAGGAGCTAGTCTTGAGTAGTTGGCGCTATATGGATGGCACTGAGCATGCGGCGAGGGATAGACAGTAAGAAGAACGGCATTCAAGTCAGGGCTGCAGATGGTCGCCTCGTATTAATGAGGGACTTTAGATGACTGCTAGCTCCAGACACTTAGGGTATCCCGTAAGTTTTACTTGGAGTTTCCTAAATCGTAAACTTGAGCAGGGTCAGTTTGGAAAGGAACTTCCGATAACTGTAAATAATGAGCGATGGTGTCGATGTCCTATTCACGCTCCATTGATGGGTCAAGGGCAGCCACCGGGTGTGTGGTTGAAATTATTTCCGCTGCGGGTTGCACTGACGAGACAGACAAGCAGATAAACCAAAAATACTATGATCACCACATACCTCTCCTCTAATCTGCTCCGAGTGGGGTGTGCTAAGTGGTGCCTAGTCGGAAGCAATCGGTGTCGTAATGTTGGGCGCGGTTGTGCCTCGAAGAAAGAGAGGAAGTGGTCTGAAAGAGGGAGGTGGAACCAACCCAAGAAGTCTTCCACCACTTGGTCATATGGGGTCACCTCCTCGGCCTCGAAGTGGGATCCAACATCCTGGTGGAGCGGACACTCCGGGAGATACATGAAAGGAGCCAATCGTTTAGCTAATTACGATTTTTTGACACGTATCAGTTCCAATACTCAAGACATGCTGGTACATGTTGGGATCTCTAGTGTTACCTTCGTCAGCTAGAATATCGTGTGTATTACACTGAAAACCCACCTCGCCCCGAACCCCGCGCACTCGGTCCAGCAAGCAGAAATATTGATCTCAAACCCCAAAGCGAAAAGTTTCGTTTGAGATTTGCTCGGGATAGCATGTCGACAAAACTGCGGGTCTTCGCTTGGCTCCAGCTAGCCCAAGAGGCATCCCACACAGCTTATCTCCACTCAAGTCAGATTGCCAGTGCAGGGCCTGGTAAATTTCACGCAGCTCAGTGGCCATCACATATACACGAGTGGTATTTTTCACTTTCGCCAAGGCATGATTGGTGAAAGGAGACTAGCAAACTTTTCAAGACCCTTGCGGTGAAAGCAATACGGTGCATTAAACTCTCTTGGGCTTTGAAGAAGTCCCCAGCACCGTGAAAATTGGACCACCCTTTGGGGTTGACCGCTGCAAATATTCCCAAAAGTGAAATATATGACGGGATAACTATCGGGGATATTGAGGGGCTCAGTAGTGCGCCCCGCGGAATTCGTGGGCCCCAAGTTGAAGAGGAGTGCTCGATACAATGAAAAAAAAAACACTTAAGACGCTGTTTTAGGTGATGTCTGTGGCGACAAGTTTCAAATCGTCTCGAAAAACCTCCTTTTAGTAAGTTTTCGCCGACCGACGCATCCCGGTGACATTTGTGGTGTAGTGCCCCACAGTGAACCGGCCGACCTAGCGTGCTCATCGGGTCGGGTCTACCCTTTGCCTGTCAGCACAAACCCGGCCTGCCAGGTTTGCGGGCGCGTCGGGCCAGGTTCAATTCATTATATAATTGCGTGGCCCAAAATCGGCCGAAACCTTTCTTTGAAGGCTTTTTGCGGGTTCAGGATTGCTTGCGGTCCACTGTAGACATTTTTATTCATTTACTGATTTATTTTCATAAGAAAGCATGATTTGAAAATGAAGCAGGAAACAAGTTATATGGATGGTTGATGAAGAAATGCTCTATCAAAAATTGATAAAACTAAATAAAGGGTGATAAAATTGAAAAATTGCAATACACCCATGCTCATTTTGATAAATTTTCTTATTATGAAATTCATAATTATTTTTTTTTCTCAATGTTAATCTGTATAATTGGTTTCCTACAGGTAGCCTGCAATCCTTTTGAGTGGCCAAATCCAGCCTGCTGTCACATGACCACCCCACGTACTATAGGGCAATTCTTAGATGATCGTGAGGGCGAGGGAATGCCAAGTGCAAGGGCAAGTGCAAATAGCAAGACTCAGTTGCAAAGTGCAAACTTGGTTATGCCACTCAACAAACGGCGAGAGGAATGGAATGTGTTCCAAAGAAGGAAACTCAACCTGAGTCCAATGTGATAACTAGGTTGTAGCAAAATGCGAGAACGTATGAAATTAACTAACTGAGGAGACAATCATCAGGCAAGGGGATAGCCCTTATAAGGTAATCCAAAGTGACTAGATACAACCTGGTGATGAGCTAACTACAGTTGAAGCGGTGAGGCAATGAATGACAGGAATGGGATAGGAAATGAAGCAATAGTATAGATCCAAGGTCATAGCGTAAGTGCAAGACAATAGAATCTGAGCATACAATTGTATGACAAATTGGGACAGAAGCAAGTGACGTTGAAGGTAATGCAAATGAGAAGTAATAGTGTATGCAGGGTAGGGACTAGTCCAATTGCAAACTATACAGTAGTGATGGCTTAGTTAGACATAGGTGCAAACTAACAAACAATGCATGACCAAAGATGGAAGTCCAAGGCTGTTGATTGGCCAGGGAAGGAGATTGGATCTCATAATGGATGGCCGACCGGTATGGAGTTAACCGCAAAGTTTGCAAGTATATACTGAGTTGGTCGCCGAGATTGGAAGGTCAGTGCGAGCCAGAGGAAATAGCTGATCACAACATTGATGTTGTGCTTTTATTTGTGTCACGCTTTTAGACTGAGGTAGATGGTACTGAGGAGAGGACATGTCAAAGTGATGAAGACAATAATCCCTAAGTGCAAAGCGTGACAGTTGCCCGGGTATAAAGACGCAAGCTCCTGCAAGCGTTCAGATAAATTTTCCCATTGATTTCAAGTTGTTAATTATTACTGTATACCCCTTACATTTTTTAATTCATTACTCAATAAATTTATAATCTATATAAAATGTTGTCATCCTTGTCCTGCCATTGCAAAAACTGTATTCGCCAAAAAGAGCAATGTGTCCCAAGTACTGCCGTCCGAGGCCTTTGAGGCAAGTGCGAGCAATTTCGCCTTTGCAAAGTGGCATGTAACTTTCCTATAAATGTTGAGTCAACTGTCAAGGGTCCCACAGAATCATTGAGGGGGATGCGGAGTCGTAGGTCTGCGCCAAGGTTTAACTACAAGATACCACTGTTGCCGGAGATCAAATACTTGGGGACTCGAGTTCCTGGTGAGTACTAATCTGGACTGACTAATGATCATAAAATAGTAACTAATTTTGCTTGTTTTGCTAGTGTTGCCTTGTTTCCAAAGGTATACCACAAATACACCACCACCTTACTGGGGACCGCCGACTGAACTCCCGGGGCCCAGATAAATGCCGAGGTGCAAGGCAAAGTGCCCGGTGCGGAACCAATAGGAGTCATAACCAAGGCAGCAAGGGAGGAGGAAGGAAACAAAGCGGAAGGAGAAACGGGAAATGGAGGGAGAGAAGGAGCGGATGAATTAGGAGAAGGAAATGAAGGAGATGGAAGGGATGGAGTGGATGGGACGGAAGGAATGGAAGGCCAAGGTGAAGCGGATCCGGTGCAAGTTGTAGGCCGGTCAAAAGGGATGCGAGGCAGCTGACGGGCAATATTGGAGAAGGCACGTTGGGAGGCCAAAGGAAGAGAGCGTACAAAGAGCTCTTGGAGGAAGGTGGATGGAATGCTTGGCTGAAGCAAGCTTGGATTGCAAAGTGTGAGGAAATCTTCAAGAGGCACATTGTAACGGAAGTGCTAGTTCTCCAAAGAATGTCCGCACCAATCAATGATGAAGACCTAGATACTTTTTGGTCCATGGTTGCGGAATTGACTGAAAATTGGGAGGATGCAGAGAAGGAAGTAAAGGAAACTTTGTAATATATATATTTTCTTTTTTTTTTATTTAATTATAAATAGAAATATTATTATTTTTTTTTCTTAATAATAAGGAATGAAGTTTTATTTAGTAGAAATAAAAGGGAATGAGAAAAAAAAAGAATAACACGGTGAGATGGAGGAATTTAACTGATGGAATGATGGTGTGAAAAAAATGGGGCTAGATGAGATGGAATATGGAATGGAATGGGATTGGATGAGATAGAATGTGAGATGAAATGGGATTGGATAAGATAAATGTGGAATGGAATGGAATGGGATTGGATGGGATGAAATGTGGAATGGAATGGAATGGGATTGGATGGGATAGAATCATGATTGTCAAGGTTTGCAAGGGTAGCTTGCATGGAAGTCTCAAATCAGATTGGGTGAATTGCAAAGGTGATGGGCTGGTTCCCACAAGGAGCGATCTTTGTTGGACTGGAAGCCAGACCATTTGACAAGGTATTGAAGTTTTCCTTTGCGTAACCTGGAATGCAGAATACGGCTTACTTCCCACTCTTGATGATCAAGGACAGTGACCAGTTCAGGAGGGGGATGAGTCTTGCCCGGGTATAGGACTCGAGCTGGCTCTAGGAGAGACACATGAAAGACCGGGTGGATACCTTTCCATTTTGCAGGTAAAGTAAGTTTAAAGGCGTTAGGGGAGATGACTGATTCTACTTTAAAGGGGCCAAGCTTTCTTTTGGAGAGTTTGCGAGTTGGGCGAGTGCTGCAAATGTTGCAAGAATCAAGCCATACTTGATCTCCTACTGCAAAGAGTGGAGCCGAAGTGCGAGATTGGTCTGCTTGCTCCTTGTAGCGCTGGTTTGCTTCTTCAAGGTTGGTTCAAAGTTGAAATTGAAGGGATTGAATTTTTTCAAGGTAATTGGTAGCAGGTTGAGAAGGTGCTACGTGAAGGGAAGAGAAAGTTGGGTTTCTACCATAAAGAGTTTGGAAGGGCGACTGTTTGGTGGAGGAATGAGTGGAGTTGTTGTAGGCAAATTTGGCTAGTGGAAGCCATTGCAACCAGTCGTCTTGTTGATAGGCGACATACATTCAAAGATATTGTTTGAGATTCTGATTAGCTCGCTTGGTTTGCCCATTCATTTCTGGGTGGTAAGCCGTTGTTAAATTGCGAGTGATCTTCAAATGTTGGCATAGCAAGGTCCAGAAGCTTGAGACAAACAGAGATCCACGATCACTAACTATATTATCAGGGAGACCATGTTTTGAAAATACATATTCTATGAACAAGTTAGCTAAGTCTTCTGAAGAGGCCGTCACATTACTGCACAAAAATAAAGCCATCTTTGAGAAGCAATCTACTATGACTAGAATAGCATCATATCCACTAGAAGAAGGTAATTGAGAGATGAAATCCAAAGAAAGCGAGTGCCAAGGACAAGGCGGAATTGGAAGTGGCTGGAGCAGCCCATACTTCCGGTGATTTGAGGACTTGTTAAGATTGCAATCATAGCACGCGCTAACATAGTCTTTTACTTCTTTGGTCATACCAGGCCAGTAGAAGTCTCGTGCAATCAATCGGTAGGTTTTATCCTGCCCATGATGACCAGCAAGCGGAGAATCGTGCCGTGACTCAAAGATATCTAACCTAATGCAAGAATTATCTGGTACTACTATACGATTATCATAGACTAAAAAGTCATTATCATCAATACTGTAACTATTATCTAATAAGTTCGCACTTTTGCAAAGTTTGATGCACTTGGGGTCGTCGCGTTGAGCTTGTTGGAGTTTGGAAGCCAAATCTCGTAAGCAAGCAATGATCAAACTGAGTTGGACAGATTGGGTTGAGAAGAGTGTCCTAACGTTCTCAGGGTTGTTTTTGGCAAAGGTTCTCCCCCCCCTGGGTAAACGTTGTCCCGACATGATAAAGCATCAGGAACTACCGCTTGTTTCCCAGGACGGTACGTGATTGTAAAGTGTGTTGAGATTTTGAGGCAGTGAATCACTGCTGAGATATCATACCTTTTCATCTCACATCCACAAAGTCAAAGTTTCACCTGACCCGGGGAGCTATATTCATGTCACTCACCCCAGAACTGCCAAACTGTCACACTCCCGGGTACTCGACACACATCTCAAATCCGAATGAAGAAGATTGGAAATTCCAACAACAGAAGGACCAGCATCACTCGGGAACAACATCACTCCTCTTGGACGACAACACCTGGAAGACTTGAAATGATCATAGATCACCCAATCTTCAATCAATCTACCTCTTGTGTCATGTTACTTCTTTTGCTTCTTTTGTTTCTCTACAAAATTCTCATTTGTCCTCAACTCCCTCACTTGACCTCATTCACTGCCTGAAATCATGCCCGGTGAGATTCATCACATCTAACTTCTTCATCTTTTCTCATTTGTCATCTGATCATCTCAAAACTTACCGAGGACACTGTCCTAGTGTGCTCATCTCAAATCTCACCTTGAATTCAAGAATCATTCATTGGCTCAATCCTCATCTAGCCCGTTCCTGTCTCTGATAATGACTCCAGCAGTCTTAAGCTCCTGTTTGTTCTTCATCTCAACTATGATTGCTGCTGTTGCTCTTCACAATCTCATCCTTTTCTTCTGATTGTCTACGTCTCTCAGCTCTGAAATCAATATAAGTTCTCAAATCTTTTTAAAGTGGAACTTGGAGAGGTATTTGGCCCATCATGCCTGTCTACATGTGAGGACTTTGGAGCTCATGAAATACTTCAAAGAATTATGATCAGTTAAAACCTCAAAGGATTCCCTAAGGCTCAAAAGGTATGAACACCATTTCTTCAAGCAATAAATGATTGCGAGAAGTTCCTTGTCATGAATCTCATAGTTAAGCTCTGCAGCGAGAAACTTGCAAGAATCAAAAGCTACGGGGTGAAAGAGATAAGTGGAGGAAGAAAACTGCGAGATTACTCCTGCAATTGCATAGTCGCTTGCGTCTGTTTTGACAATAGTGCAAGCTAGATTGTTGAAGTGAGCAATTATTGGAGAAGTGGTGAATGCTTTCTTCTGAGCTTTGAACTCCAAAGCAGCTTGTTTGGTAAAAACAAAAGGAGTGTCTTTTTGAAGAAGGTTATTAAGATTCACGGTTTTTTTGGCGTAAGGTGCAATAAACCTTCTATAGAAATTACTGAAACCAAGGAAAACTTGAAGGGATTTAACGGAAGAAGGTGGGGGCCAGTCCAATATGTGTTTGCTTTTGGCTAGGTCCATCAATAGTCCTTGCTGCAAGACTACGACACCTAGAAAATGAAGAGAAGAGGAATGGAATTCGCACTTAGAGGCTTTTTCAAACAGGTCATTCTTGCAAAGTTGCTGCAGCACCTCTTGCACATTTGCGATGTGATCTTTGAGGTTCCTCAAGTAGACTAGTATATCATCAAGATATACCGCGAGGTATTTACCTACAAGATTGGAGAAAATGTTGTTGACAAAATTTTGAAAAGTGGAAGGAGTGTTACAGAGGCCAAAAGGCATGACGGTATACTCATAACTGCCAAACCGGGTTCTCATTGCGGTCAAATACTCATGACCTTCCTTAATGCAAATTAGGTTATAGGCACCTCAAAGGTCTAACTTTGAGAAATAAGTAGCTCCATGGAAGAGAGTAAGGAGATGTGACATAGGGGGTACTGGGTAGGCATTCTTCCGGGTTACCTGGTTCAGTTTCCTGTATTAAACACAAAGGCAAAGTCCGCTTTCCTTTTTTGGAACAAATAGGACAGGTGAACCGGTATTTGAATTGCTTGGTCAAAGAAATCCTTTTGCTACATTTTCTGCAATTTAGTCTTGAAGCGCAATTGATTCTTGCGTCAAGATAGAGTAGACTGGTCCTGGTGCCGGAGGTGGGCCAGTAAGTTTGATCTTGTGATTGTAAGGAAAAGATGGAGGCAGTTTATCTGCTTTTGCAGCTGAAAAGAGGTCAGCCAAGTCATTATAAACCAAAGGTAAAGACTCTCAAATGATTTCTAAATCTTCAATCTTGTCATCTTTGAGCACCGGATTTGATGTGCACGCATGGTGCAAGAGGATTAGGGAGCTAAAAATACACTGTTTGGTTGGTGTCTGTTTCTCTTCAAAGGAACAGGAAAGAGGTAAGCTGGATAGGTAAGCAATAACTCCTAAATCTGAAGAGGGAATTTGGGAATGAAGGTCAGGATATTGCAAATCTCCTGACGGAAAACTTTCATCCAACTCAATTACAGTGTCAGGTAGGCTGTTCAATTCCTGATTGACGGAAAGGTTAGCGTTCTGGGGGTGCAAGGTTTGAATGTTAATTACTCCTTCTTGCCAATTCACATCCGGATTCCAGTAAACTAGGAAATCATGGCCTAGAATGGTATCATCCATTCCGGGTATAGACAAGACAAATAAATCCAATTCAAAGCTGGGGAAATTGGAGAATGCAAAGATCCATTTTGCCTTTTGGGAAACCCAATAAGACGGTTCAGTCGCACTACTTACTAAATAGATAGGAAATTTATCTATCTCGGAACGCATAATATTTTTGGAAGTGGCAAAAGATTCACTGATGAAGGAAACATTAGCGCCAGAATCAAGTAATACTTGATAAGGAGTGTTGTTGGAATGGAATAGGATAAATCTTGAACTCGGAGCACCTAGTAACTCGCAAGTGCAAAGATTTACTCGCGGTGATTTAGATAATGTGTAGTTTTCCTTGCAAGTATCAGAAAAACTACAAGCTAATTTTTTGACTGCTTAGCCGCTTCACGTGCTAACCGCTTCACACAGCTGTTGACATCATGTTTTCCTCCAAAATACATACACAGCCCGTTCTTTTCCCTTTGTAGCCGTTCCTCGCTCCGTAGCATCCCAGTTTCTTTGTCCAAGAACTTCGGAGTTTTGGCAATGGTTTTCCCTTTTGAGTTGGAGTTCGAAGTCAGGGTTGGTTTGGATAGTTTTGGGTTCCTCGTGTTTTGCTTTGAGGAGTTGTCCAATCTTGGAGCCAAGGTGGACGGTCCATGGTTGTTTCGCCGAGAGCAATTCTTGTCATGATAGAAATTATCAAGCTCAATCACTCAATTGATTAGCTGCTGAATCAAGGTTGTCTTATGACCCCCAACCGCAAGCTGTTTGATTAAGCTTGCCTGTAGACCCTTTTGGAAATGGAATAGAAGGGCGGCCTCCTTCCACTGGATGCAAGACTGCAAGTTTTGAAAATGAGAAATATAAACGGAGGCTCTACTATTCTCCTTCATAACTAAACTATTAAGTTTGTATTCAGTGTTTCAAACTTCATTGGGATCGCCAAACAGGGTAAAAAGTTGTTGCTCAAACCTGTCCCAGTTGTTGAGAATACAAGTGGGACTGTTGTTGGAAAAAAGTTCAAGGTACGGTTCAAACCACTGCAAGGCTCTACCTCCTAAGAAGGACAAAGAATACATAACTTTATGTCTATCAGAAGGGAAAGTGTTGGAGTCGTTTGAAAAGATGATTTTACAAGACTGTAGGTATGATCTAAGCTTATGAGGGTGTTCTCCCGTAAAGTGATTGGGTTGTTTCATGCCCGGAGTGCAAAAGCTAGGAGTACTTGGACTAGATTGCTGGGCACCATGAGTGAGGGCCTGGATCAATGTCAAAAGCAGGGTCGGAGCATTGGGCTCGGGAGCATTAGTGCAAACCCCTGGTCTACCACGAGTTGAGGTTTCATTGGAAGAATGGTTGTAATCTGCAAATTCCGCAAGAGGGTCCGTCGGAGCATCCCATGGAGGGGCCCAAGGATCATCAAGGGGTTCAACAGATAACGATTTAGAACGAGGAACGGGATCTAAGGGTTGTTTGGCCCAAGGAGCGCTGGTTCTCCCTACCAATGAATCTCATCATTGTAAGGGGCAAGGGAAGTGTTCCCGGTTGAGCGAGTACGTGACATTGAGAAAAAAGAAGTCTACTATAGGTTGGCAGGCTACAATAGATGAGTTGAGTTAGTTAACTTACTGTCACACGACCACCCCACGTACTATAGGGCAATTCTTAGATGATCGTGAGCGCGAGGGAATGCCAAGTGCAAGGGCAAGTGCGAATAGCAAGACTCAGTTGCAAAGTGCAAACTTGGTTATGCCACTCAACAAAAGGCGAGAGGAATGGAATGTGTTCCAAAGAAGGAAACTCAACCTGAGTCCAATGTGATAAATAGGTTGTAGCAGAATGCAAGAACGTATGAAATTAACTAACTGAGGAGACAATCATCAGGCAAGGGGATAGCCCTTATAAGGTAATCCGAAGTGACTAGATACAACCTGGTGATGAGCTAACTACAGTAGAAGCGGTGAGGCAATGAATGACAGGAACAGGATAGGAAATGAAGCAATAGTATAGATCCAAGTTCATAGCGTAAGTGCAAGACAATAGAATCTGAGCGTACAATTGTATGAAAAATTGGGACAGAAGCAAGTGACGTTGAAGGTAATGCAAATGAGAAATAATAGTGTATGCAGGGTAGGGACTAGTCCAATTGCAAACTATACAGTAGTGATGGCTTAGTTAGATGTAGATGCGAACTAACAAACAATGCATGACCAAAGATGGAAGTCCGAGGCTGTTGATTGGCCAGGGAAGGAGATTGGATCTCATAATGGATGGCTGACTGGTATGGAGTTAACCACGAAGTTTGCAAGTATATACTGAGTTGGTCGCCAAGATTGGAAGGTCAGCACAAGCCAGAGGAAATAGCGGATTGCACCATTGATGTTGTGCTTTTATTTGTGTCACGCTTTTAGACTGAGGTAGATGGTACTGAGGAGAGGACATGTTGAAGTGATGAAGACAATAATCCCTAAGTGCAAAGCGTGACACCTGCTAGGCCTATCTGCCTTGTCCTTTTACCATTTATCTTGCAGAGTGTCAGCTTGGACCCAAGTGTAATGCATAAGAATTTGAGTTCTATTTTTTGAAGGAATTGCACCTCCATCACCTGAGTATAAAATTTTCAATCAAAATTTTGACACTTAGTGAAAAGCACTTTAACAACTTAGGGTATCTGGCTTAATACTTTCAAAACCAAAAGCAAGAGAGAATTTTATTACAAATACACATTTCCAATCACCTTCATAAAATGATTTTTCACCTTGCTTGTGCTGTGCATTAGCAATTGATGATCAGCACAATTCATTTATTCACAGGATCTAATCCCACAAATTCTCATCATGCCCTGAAGCTAAAGCTTGTTCATCTCATATGCATTAATTTTTATTTGAATCACATTCCACTTTCTAGTCATCTCTACACTCCATTTTTTTATCTTGCAGTTAGGTGCACTTTGGGGAACACATTTTTTTTAACCTTGAATTTCCTTGGTAAGTCCCTATGAAATTCATTATTCCAAAATAAAGGGTGAATTCCTCAAATTTCATCTCATCCATCAAAATAGACTGTAAATTATTTCAAAAACAGAAAGCTTTACTGGATTTCTTCCTCAACTGTTTGATTTTATGCATTCTTGGATTTTCTATCTAACAAGAATAAAATCAAGCTTTCTTCAGTTTTCTTATAAAATTTTTTCCCTCAACCTTGAACAATAATGTGAAGCATAAGCTTTGAACTTTGAGAATTTTCATACTACTGATGTCTTCCATTTTAGACCACAACCATCTGATTCCCTTGCCCTGCTAAGATATTTGGGGTGGCTGGGTGTGTGACAGAAAATGATGGGACTCAAACTAGGAAACCCTTATAAAACTCTTTCATTCATTAATGTTTATTTATTAATTATTTCATTTAATATATTTACCAGAAACACTACCCTCTTACTTGCAATGATAGGCCTGGGCTTAATTCCCATCAAAAATTTTACTGAAATCACACCCTCAATTTTACTGAAATCACAACTTTTTCAACGCAGGTGGATTTTAGCATTTACTTGGCTATAAGCATGCCTTTTAGCATGATCTACCAGAAAAACAAATTAAAAAGAATTTGTGCTCCAAGGATGAATATATTATTTTTGTTTTTTACTGTATTGATTCATTTTTGTATGTCAGGTTTCTCATGATTGTGTAGTGTGGAAATGGTGGCTCTTTAACCCCCCTTCAAAACACCAGGCACAGAGAGCTGGCCCTTATGGCAGCCTGTGCAGGCAAAGGCTTAAGATACGTATGCACTTAAGTGTGTGCTACGTAAAAGTGTAATCCAAATGAGATGCACATATGGGCCTCTCCGGCCCATTGGACACTCACACGGATCATACAGGCCTGTGTGGATGTCACTGATTTGGGGAAACTGGCCTCAAAATGCGTGAAACAGGCTCATTGGTACACGGGCCTGGTGGGGGGTATGGGCATAATTGGACCCAAGGTTTATTTTGGACATACTTGGCCAGACGGGCTGGCCTGCCAAAGTGTGTTTGTCTCAGGTTTTGGGCTTGTGGCGGCCCATTGGGGCCCCCACCCATGTTGCAGCCCGCTCAGGGCTTCTTTCCGTGCCACGGCCCGCTTGGGACCACTTGTATCCCTTGGTTTGGCCCATGTGGGGCTTTCACGGCGTCTGAGGGATCCCATGCGGGCCCGGCCAATTGCAAACGGCAGCCACCACCGCAGGAGCAAGGGCCAGCAGCCCTGGCTCCCTCCCCCTCCCCTCGCTTGCCATCACAAGGGGGAGGGGGTGGCTGGCTGGGTTGAACCAGCCAGAAACCAACCGCAACAAGGCGGTTGGTCAGGGCAGGGGGGATTTTATCACCCCCTTGCCCAGGGGATGACAATGCCGACTGCAGAGGGGGTGACTAGCAGTGGGGGGGAATTTGATCACCCTCCCACCAGCAAAGCAAGAGGGGCGCTCTCCCCCCCCCTTTACCAAGGGGGAGGAGTGACTGGCTGAGGGGATCTGACCACCCCCAGCCCACTATCCTTGACAAGGCCCTGGGGGTATCAAAACCCAGGGCCCCCTGGTGAGGGGATTTGACTGCCCCCACCTGGGATTTGAGAGAAAGAGGGGGGGTGGCATGTCCACCGGTTACACTCCCCCCAAGTGAGGCTGAGACAGGACCCAGGTGAGTCCTGCGTCCCACCTGGCCCATATGTGGGGCCAGGGGCTGGCTGCATGAGGCAACCAGCCCGTAAGTAAGGAAATAAGAGTAACTTGGCTGGTTGTAACAGACAACCAGCCAAGGGATTGAACAGCAAAGGTTCTGGTTCAGCCCCGCAACGGTGGAAACACCAGAATGGACTGGAATAGGCTGGTTGTGAGGGTACAGGGCCTGATGCCATGTGGGCTGATGGAGCCCAAACCAAGTAACAAGGCCTGTAGAGCCTGTAGAGCTCTTTTGGGGCGGAAAATCTGCCTTTTGGATTGTTGTATCATGGGCTCACAAGAGGCCAATCTTTTGTAATTAAGGAGCTCTTCTCCCTGCTGTTTTCCATCATTCTTTCATCATCCAATCAAATTCATCACTGATATCATCCAACCTATTGCCCCATTGTGAGAGCCCATTAGCAATTATTGACACAAGGTGTCCCGCATTTCTTTTACTTTAAATAATGCTCATTTTCCTAAGCTAATTGCTGGCCATAATTATAACACATTATCAGTAACAACATCATAATTACTTCCAAGCCATATAGACCTTGTACCTTCCTCTGGAGAACCTCAAAGACCTCAAGTTTTCCAAGAAGATGTCCTATATCCCTGATGCTAGCTTCAGCAAGATAGTTCTGAACAGTCAGAATTATAATGCTTGGGCTGTCCTTATGGATAGTGAGCTGGATAACATTTTTTGTGGGGAGATAATGGATGCAGATGACACTTTGATCAGTTCAGAATTGGAGAAAAAGTCTTATCATCTCATCCTTAGGCATCTTGATGAGAATCATGTGACATGGGTTTCTGATACTCTTAGGGAAGATGAGAGACAGAGGTTCAGAATCCTTTGGAATTTCCTTAATTCCAAGTATGCTTGTGATTCTGTTCACCAGAAGGGTATAGCTTTCAATAAATGTTCAAGTTACAATATTCAAAGTGTAAAAAGTTTGTTGCAGAGGCTAGGTCTAGCATAGCCAAGTTTAAGTCATCAGCACTTGACATGGATCCTGAGTGTTTGTCACTGTTAATCCTTCAGAAGCTACCAAAGGAGTTTGATTCTTTAGTCAGAATTATTTCTTAATTGGATGCTCTTCCTGGGGAGGAGGATATGCTGAAAAGGATTGAAAAGGATGATCTTCAGTTCAAGATGAAGGGGGTTTCTGGAACAGCCCTTTTTGAAAAGACTGGAAAATCTTGCAAGAAGGCAAAAAAGGATTTTTCCAAGGTCTTATGCTATAATTGTCATAATAAGGGGCATTATGCTAAGGATTGCAAGGAGGACAAGAAGAGGAAGAAGTCAAAGAGAATGACAAGGAGGTCAATCTCACTACTGAAAACTTTGCAATGGTGGCATTTGATGGTCCAATGGAAATGGTTTTTGGGGAAGAAGGTCCAACAAAAAGGCCAAAATTGATGAGGATCAAGAAATGGACTTGATTGATCATGAAGTGAGTAATCTCAACCTCAAAGATGAGAACTTATCAGTGACTGATAAAGCTTCTTTAACATTAGGAGGATTGGAGGAGGATGTCCTTTTTTTGATTGATTCTAGGTGTACAGATCACATGTTCTTTGAACCAAATTTATTTTCAAATCTTAGTGATTATGATTGAGTTGTAAATATTGGTCAGAAAGGCAGAACAATTTAGATTAAAGGAATTGGAAAGATTTTTCTTGAAAATCACTTGGGTTTCAAAATTTCTTTTGAGAAAGTGTTCTATGTACCAGAGTTGCCTTATAACCTTGTGTCCCTTGGATTGTTGTGGAAAAAAGGTTTCCAGATTTGTTATCTTAAAGAAGCCAGGTTTGTTATTGAGATGAATGGTAGAACTGTTCTTAGTGGACAGGTTTGGAACAAGCTTTTGTGTGCAAGCTTGTTCAAAATCTCAGCTTTGAGGACTGTTGCTCACAATAGAAGTGGCCATAAGGTAAAGGACAGCAACTGTGAGAGTTGTACCTTGGGGGCTAAGACTAGAAATGTGTTCTCAAAGAGTAGAGATTGCACTGATGTTCCTAGAGAGTAATTTTCCATTTATTTGGCAGGGCCATTCACACCGGAGTCCCTTGGTGGTGCAAGATACTTCATCAATTAAGTTGATACTGCAACTAATTATGTTTGTGTTAAACCAATTTGATCTAAGGATCAGACCACAGAGGAGGTTTCTGTAATCTTCAAAGTCTGGAAACAGAATGGTCTAATGAAGGAGATCAAGAGGTTATCACCAATGGAGGTGGCAAATTTTTGAGTAAAGAGTTTGAGAGGTTATTGAAAGATTATGGTATCATTCATATAGTCACTACTGCAAGTACTCCACAAAATAATGGAATAGTTGAGAGAATGAATAGGACTTTACTGGACAAGGTCAGAACTATTATGTCTCAATCTGGTCTACCAAAATTCTTATGAGCTGAGTTGATTTGTACAGTCTGTCTGTTGCACAACATTGTGGGTTGTTAATGGGAAGAGTCCTCATTATCAGTTTTGGAAGTTTTACCCCAAAAAATCACACCTAAGAACAATTGGTTGCTTGGTGTATTATAGTGTCCACCATAACAAGATGGCTGGAAAATTAGACCCTAGAGCCAGAACAGGGGCACTTGTAGGCTACGATTTAATAAGTAAATCACATAGGACCTATTTTCCAGGGACAAGAGAGGTTATCCGTAGTAGGGATGTAAAATTTGATTAAAGTAACTTTCCACTCAAAAGGAGTGAAGACTTTGTTGTGAATAAGTCACGGCAAGAAATAGAATTAGCACCTATTTCACCAGCAAAGGCTGCGGGACATGTGGTTCCAGAAGATGAAGAGATGGCAGACGTGCCACCAGAGGGTTCAGTGCCCGCTTCAGGGGAGTCCGTTAATTTGGAACCTGATGAGCCTCCACCTCCAGTTAGAAGGAGTGGTAGGGTTAGAGTACCAGTTGATAGGTACAGGGAATGGAAGTCCCATTATTCTTCCGCAGGATATGAGGAAGATACATTTCAGGAACAGTGTATGCTCAATGAAGTCCTGGAGTTGAGTTCAGAAATGGGTAACAGGGTTAACCCAAATAGCTTTGGCCAAGCTATGAATTCTGATGAGAGAGCCAACCGGAAGAGTTCCAGTAATTCTTGGGTAATCTTGAAAACAAAAAAGTAGCTTGGGCAGATTCTACAATGGTCCAATTGGCTCTTTCAGCGCGACCATTCTGTTGGAATGGTACGGTTTGGAGGTTAAAAGCTTGATGTGTTTAGACTTAGAGAAATCTTTAAGAGTAGAATTAGTGAATTTGGTCCCTTTATCTGAAAATATTTCAGTCTGGTAGTAGTTTAACCTTTTATATTTGGTTTTGAGTATGTTGGTGATTGTTTTGGGAGTCTTGTCTTTTGATTTGAGAGGGAACGCCGCTAGATAGCCAGTACAGTTATGAACTAGGGTGAGCAGATAGTGGTGGCCGGACTTAGATTGAGGAGAGATTGGGCCAATCAGGTCAAGGTGAATTTTCTCCAAGGGTCTGTAGAAGAGGTAGATAAACTAGAGAATGGAGCTTTAGTGATTTTACTTTTAACACAACTATTGGATTGCAACTTGAGAAGTTCCTCGTTGGGTTAGCAATATTTCAGAAGAGTTTTGAGAGTGGAGATGGAAGCATGGCCATATGTTCTGTGGAATTTGAGTAGCAAAGAAGGTATAGAGGAAGGCTGATTAGAAAGATTCACGGTCTGGTTTCTCCCAGCGGTCCAAGGTCTCTCAATGACAAATAGATGATCTTGGAAAAGGCTTTTTAAGACAATCTTATTGTTTCTAGTGACGGAGAAGCTGTCGTGTCATTGTATGAGATTGCAACCTTTCTTAGCTAGGAGACCAGGGCTGATTAGGTTCACTAATATATCAGGTACATATACACAGTCTTCAAGAGTGATTGTGGATTCTTTCCATTCTAGCTGGACCGTGCCAGTTCCTCAAATCTTGAGATTGGCTTCAAGTTTGCCAGTTTTGATTTCCTTGAGGTCATCTTGCAGCTTGATTGACGTAAAGTACTTGAGATCTTTGAAGATGTGGAAATTGGCTCTGGAATCCAGAAGGAGATTAGGATTATTTTTGGAGTTGATCCAGAGAGTAAGTAGGGTGTGATAATTGATTGCTGGGTTCCTTTTGTTTTTATTCTTCCATTCCTTTTGTTGCTCAATCCACAAATCTGGGGCGGTCTCAGGATGTAGATGGAAACAGGACGACTCGGGATGGGGGGCGTTAGGGTTGTGGTAACCTTCTTTACAGCGCATTTTGATCTTGCGTTAGTCCTTATTGTGTTTTGCTTTAGTCATTACAAGAGATACATCGGAAGATGGTTTAGTAAATTTGATCTGCACTCTTCTTTCATTTATACTGGTTAGGATGATTGAAGACAATGTCCACGTTTAGATTCTTCTCGACGTCCATTATTTGCTGCTTGAGATTCTTGAGTATAGGATGAAACTTGAAGAGAAATAAGTAGGCTAATATGTCTTTTGGGAGTTCTATTCCTACGTCCGTCATCCTGGTAATGGCTTTTCGCATCTCAGTGATGAATCTGTCAATGGCATGTTTGCTGAATGTTGAGTGGAGAAAGTGGTTAAAAACCCTAGCCCTGTTTGCAGTCTCCAATGATGCAAATCTCCGCATGATTTTGGCCCATAGAAGTTTTGAAGATGTTATTTTGGTTGAGTTAACTACGTTTGAGTGTGTGGTGCTATCAAGTTCCAAAAGGATGATAGCCCGTATCTCTCAGTCTTGCTTGGTCAAAATTTGTCCGGAATTCCTCATAATGGCGTCTTTGATGTCTTTAAAATTGAAGAGCATTAGAATCTTATCTTGCCAGATTGAATAATTTTCTTCATTGAATGGAG
The DNA here is from genome assembly GCA_025617555.3 of Puccinia polysora. Lineage (NCBI taxonomy): Eukaryota > Fungi > Basidiomycota > Pucciniomycetes > Pucciniales > Pucciniaceae > Puccinia > Puccinia polysora. The sequence goes on along the minus strand of CM062625.1, from coordinate 8,184,474 downwards.
GTATGGCGTCAAACAAAGCTTTTAGGGCTACCTGATCCAATCAATTGGACGCTCCTGCTGGTTTGTTCATGTCTTTAAGTTGTCTGGTTGAGGTCTTCGGGTTTGGATTTTAACCGTGATAGCTTTTGAGATGAGATTATATAGAACTAAGAACCAGCAAAACTGAACATCATGAAACAGGTAAGAATTTGAGATAAAATAAAGTGAGACGGATAAAATAACAGAGAAAATGAGATCCTACAGCTAGAGCAAATCATAAGAGTTGTAATAAGTAGAATGAGCAGAATGACGTCTTTGGGAAACGTAGAATGGATCAGGAAAAAGCTGACGTTTTCAAAATCAAGGGTTAGATGGCCCGGATGATCTTTTTAGAGGTTTGAGATATTATCAGGAAGAGATTGATGGTAGTTCAGTGTTGAAGTTGAGTCTTATATCAATTTATGATGACAGAAAGGTAGTATTTGAATAGAAAAGGAAAGAAGAAAGAAAAAGAAATATAGAATAAAAGAAAGGAAAAGATGACCAAGGCAATTTGATGTGAACTATAATGAGCTTCAATGTAGTCTTGAGTTAGATTGAGGTTGGAGGTCTATGGTGATTCTTTGTTTGATGTTTGATTGGAATTGGAAGGATAATAAGAGAAAGGGAAGTGGATAGGACAAAAAAGAAAAGATGAGAATCTCTATCAAAAAGAAAAAGAGTCGCAAAAAAAAGATTGGGAGACCATAGGAAAGTTGAGGTCAAGAATGAAAGACGTGAAACCTCCTCTGTTGCGTGGAGCTTTCATGTGAGTGTTCCAAGACATAAGCTATGAAACTGCAAAAGGGAAAGTGTCAAATTGAAATAATCCATGGTCTTAACAATGCGTGTCTGTGTGGATGTCACTGATTTGGGGAAACTGGCCTAAAAACGCTTGAAACAGGCTCATTGGTACATGGGCCCTAACAGGCCCAGTGGGGGATATGGGCATAATTGGGCCCAAGGCTTATTTTGGACATACTTGGCAAGACGGGCTGGCCCTCCAAAGTGTGTTTGTCTCAGGTTTTGGGATTGGGGCGGCCCATTGGGGCTGCTGCCTGTGCCACGGCCCACTCCGGACCGCTTGTATCCCTTGGTTTGGCCCATGCAGGGCTTTTGCGGCAGCCAAGGGATCCCGCGCGGTGCAACGCCATACAGGCCCGGCCGATCAAAAAAGACAGCCACCGCCGCGGGAGCAAGGGCCAGCAGCCTGGGCTCCCTGCCCCTCACCTTGCTTCCCATTGCAAGGGGGAGGGGGTTGCTGGATGGGTTGAACCAGCCAGAAACCAACCGCAACAAGGCGGTTGGTCAGGGCAGGGGGGATTTCATCACCCCCTTGCCCAGGGGATGACAATGCCGGACGCAGAGGGAGAGACCAGAGGTGGGGGGGAATTTGATCACCCTCCCACCAGCAAAGCAAGAGGGGGGCTCTCCCCCCCCTTTACTGAGGGGGAGGAGTGATGGGATGAGGGGATCTGACCACCCCCAGCCCACTATCCTTGACAATGCCCTGGGGGAATTAACCCCCAGGGCCCCCTGGTGAGGGGATTTGACCGCCCCCACCAGGGATTTGAGAGAAAGAGGGGGGGTGGCATGTCCGCCCGTTACACCCCCCCAAGTGAGGTTGAGACCAGAACCAGGTGAGTCCTGGGTCCCACCTGGCCCATATGTGGGGCCAGGGGCTGGATGCATGAGGCAAACAGCCTGTAAGTAAGGAAATAAGAGTAACTGGGCTGGTTGTAATGGACAATCAGCCAGGGGATTGAACAGCAAAGGGGCTGGTTCAGCCCCTTAATGGTGGAAACACCAGAATGGACCGGAATAGGCTGGTTGTAAGGGTACAGGGGCTGATGCCATGTGGGCAGATGGAGCCCAAACCAAGTAACAAGGCCTGTAGATCCTGTAGATCTCCTTTGGAGCGGAAAATTTTCCTTTTGGCTTGTTGTATCATGGGCTCACAAGAGGCCAATCTTTTGTACTTAAGAAGCTCTTTGTCACAACTGCCCCTGGCGTGCAAGGGGCTGATGGCACGGGCACTACTGCTCACATTACTCAGGATAGAGATAAAGAGATTGATTTCATATGAAGAGGAGGCATAGAGTAGTGACAATGAGGATAAGAAGAATCCAGGAGTAAGGCTCTGAAGGATATGGATAAGGGAATCTTGTAAGAGTAACACCAGAGGGGTAGGTGAGATGAGTAAGGTAGGTTGGTTGGCTTTCTTGTGCTGAGATGACACCTACTGGCAGAGGGACTAACCAGTAAGAAGTAGTATACTAATTCCTTGAGGGGAATTAGTCCAGGAGGAGAGGAGAGGACAGTATATGTGAGAACTGGGAGGAGGCCTTGAGGAGAGATGGCTGTTGCTGGGCTGAGAGGCCCATGGCATTACATGTTGACCAATGGGGCTGAAGGTTGTAGCTTGACAGATTGAGTATGGGCCTGTCCAGGAAGGTCATGTACTGAAATGGGTTATGGGTTGTCCAGCCAGGAGTATGTACTATGGGTTGTCTGTGTACTTATTATACCAGATAGAGTTTGAAGGAGAGATAGGGATGAACCAAGCCATAGAGAGGTGGAGAGTATGCCTGGGAGATTACTTAGGGGATATGCAGTATGTAGATCCAGGGGTGGAAGGTAGATTGTACTAGACTGAGTATGGCTGAGGGTTGAGTATGGCTGAGTTGAGTTGTGGTTATGACAGTACCCCCCCAGAAGAGGAAGGGGTAGCTCCTGATACCCATAAGAAGAGGTGAGAATCAGGTTGAGATCTTCACCATGCCTATACTTCCTTTCCCATCACCATATCCATCACTATCACCCACTGATACCCGTCCATCACTTTCATCCTATAATAGATCATCAACCCCCTCATTCAGTATGGAAATCACCAATGGCTATTACCCTTTCAACCAGTACTATCCTCCATGTTCCAGGTGCGCAGAAACTGACAAGGTTTGCATCACCAGCATCACTCCCAAGTCCGGGAAGTGCGAGTATTGTTGATGCTACAAAAGGCCTTGTTCTGGAGCCCAAAATGCCAGAAGGAAGGTGCTAGGACCCGTTGTTTGGGTGAGGGATGAATTCTGTCACAAGTTTGAAGTGAAGGAGACACCAGAAGATTTGAGCGTGTTGCTAGGGGTGGAGAGTAGGGTAGAGGCTTCAGATGGTGAGTGTTTTTTTTTTTTTTTTTTTTTTTTTTGAGTTGAGGTTGTTCAGATAGGCTGACTCCAGCCCGTGATTGTACTGTTGTAGTGGAGGCGCTGAAGGAGAAGATGAAAAGAATGGAGAAGCGCTGAACGGAGTTGAGGAAGAAAGGAAAGCTGGCGTTGGACGGTACGTCAAAAAAGGAAACAACCAGTTTGAACGCAATGGACGTGCGTTGGGGGACCCCTTATTTGTCTTTGATTAGTTCGCTTGCAGGCTCCAAGGGCGTAGGGGGCCAATCGAACCTTTGTCAAAGCCAGGCCAACCCGGCAAAGCCAATCAAACCACCGTTGAAGTGGTTGAAGCAAGCCAAAAAGTTGTCAAACCTGTCAAAGTTCAAAAAGGTCAAATCAAATCCATCAAAGTTTGACGGTCAAAGGTTGAACCTGTCAAAGTTTGACATTCAAAAGTTGGTGCTGTCAAAGTTTGACAATAAAAGGTTGAAGGGGCCAAGGTTTGAAGGTCCAGGTTCAAACCTGTCAAAGTTCGATGCGATGTGGTCAAGGTGATTGAGCCACGTAGAAGGACTTTCAAATTGGTGGTGGTCCGGTCAAAGCATGGTCAAAGTAGCGGAGAGGGGATTGAAGAGGCGTCAAAGCATCAAAGAGACGTCAAAGCTTGAAGTTCAAAGATGATTTGAACCGCCGGAAACGCCGCCGCCGCCTCTATTGAAGTCAAAGTCAAACCCGTCAAAGTCGAAGTCAAAGAGGGTGTCAAAGCAGGGAGAGAGGAGGACAAGGATGAAGATGCTCCTGGAGAGCCTGACAATGATGAAGAAGAAGAAGAGGAAGAAGAAGAAGAACAAGAAGAGGAAAGAGAAGAGGAAACAGATGGCATGGAAAGGGAAGGAGGTGGAGTGGAGCAAGGAAAGGGGAAGGGTAAGGAAGTTATAGAATTGGAGGATGATTCCCCTGGCCCTCAGTCTGTTGGAGAGTTGGTTGGGAGGTTACTGGCTGAGGATGGAGTGATAGGTGGATATAGGAAGGTGACTCAGGGGAATATTGTTTTTTATGCTTGCTCTGGAGGAAAGGTAGTTGGAACCATGGATGCTATTGAAGATGATCCAGTGGGGGACTTGAAGGAGATTGAAAGGCGTCTTTGGAGGTTTTCAAAGGATTCCAGGAGCAATGCTATTTTTGGGTGGAGTTTGAATAATGGGGAAGAAGTGGAGAAGAAGAAGGAAAAGAAGGAGGCAAAAAAGGAATTGTTGGCAGAGCTAGAGGATTTTTTATCTTTTTCTGGTGTAACATATGAGTTGGGAGCTACTGCTAAGGATAAGGAGGAATATGAAGGAAGGAAGATAAAATTGGCTAGTGTTTGGGTAGCTAAGATTACTTATTTGATTGATTAGATTGAAAGGGAATGGTAGATCAAAATTTGTTTTGTTTTCTTTATGTAGATGGATGAAATGGAAAGAGACTTGATTTGGTTTATTGTTTTGGGAGAGTGAGAGTGAATTTTAGAATTATGGAGGAAACAAAAAGGACAGGGATGGAGTTGATTGGGGGAAAAGAGTGGCCATTATGAGGGTTTGGGTTTGGAAGGATAGAGTGAGCGGAATTTGTGGAGAAGGGCTGAACAGTTGGTGAGATTGGCTACTGGTTCCCATGAGGTTCTTTCAGAGTCTTCTAAAAAACATTTCCATTTGACTAAATAAAGGAGTTTTCCACGTCTAATCTTGGATTCCAGGATTTGAGACGCTTCCTATTCTTCCTGGCCATCAATTTCCACTGGTTCTGGGGGTGGATGATGGTTAGGAGAATTTGGGTCTGAGGAGTAGGGTTTGAGAAGGGAAGCATGGAAGACGGGGTGGATGGAAGACCATTGATCAGGGAGTTGGAGTTTGAAAGCATGAGATCCTATACATTCAATAATGAGAAAAGGACCCAACCAATGCTCATAGAGCTTCTTGGAAGGTCTGTTGGTATTGATATTCTTTGCAGATAACCAAACTTTATTCCCAGGAGCAATACCTTTCAGAATGTCTTTTCTATTAAGGTCAGAATAGTACTTATAATTATCCATAAACTCTTTTAATTCTTTCTTTAGTTGAATCTGGTTGTTCTGAATCTGTTTCAGGTTGGTTTTCCCACACATGTAGGAAGTCAAAAATTGGGTGCCTTCCATAGAGGGAAAAGAAGGGTGATTGATGGGTAGAAGTATGGACACTGTTGTTGTAAGAGAATTCTGCCAAGGAGAGCCAATTATCCCAGTTGTCCTGGTGATAACTGATATAAATTCTGAGGTATTGTCCTAGTACTTGGTTGACTCTTTCAGTTTGACCATCTGTTTCAGGGTGGTAAGCTGTGGAGAGATTCCTTTGGATCTTTAGTTTTTCACAAAGTGTCTTCCAGAAAGAAGAGATGAATAAGGAGCCTTGGTCACTTATGATGTCAGCAGGTAGGCCATGCTTGGAGAAGACATGACTGATGAAAAGGTTAGCAAGTTCTACTGCAGTCAGTGTACCGGTTGTTTTAATGAAGAGGGCCATCTTAGAGAAATGGTCCACCACAACAAGGATAGAATCAAATCCATTGGAGAGAGGGAGTTGAGAGATGAATTCCATAAAAAGTGAATTCCAAGGGCCATCAGGGATTGGAAGAGGTTTGAGAAGTCCTAGTTTCTTTTCATGCCTTGCCTTGTTCCTGTTGCAAAGGTAGCAGGCTGAAACATAGTTCTTGACATCCTTTGACATTCCCTTCCAGGAGAAAGATCTCTTGATGAGGTTGAGAGTCTTCTGTTGGCCAGGGTGACCTGCAAGAGGAGAATCATGTCTTTGATAGAGTATTTTTTGTTTAAGATGGTTAGCTTGGTCAGGTATGACCACTTTACCCTGGAGCAGGAGTAAGCCACTAAAGGGGTCTAAGGAGTAATTGGTTACTTCTTCATTCTTATTCAATCTTTGAACGATGCCCTGAAATAACTTGTCAGCTTGTTGACCAGAGGTCAATTCACTCAGTTGATTGTCAAGCTCATTAGCAGAGAGGAAAAAAAGTTTAGAAGTTTCAACTTCATTTTGTTTCAGAAGCTGTTGAAAATTTCCAGGATTCTTTTCAGAATATGGTGTTCCCCCCGCTGGATACATGTCTTCCCAATGTGACAGGATATCTGCGATGTTTGAAAGTTTGCCAGGCCTTTAAGTGATCAAAAAATTGAATTCAGAGAGGAATTCTGCCCAATGGGCCTGTCTTCTAGTAAGGACCTTGGAAGACATAAAATACTTCAAAGAGGAATAATCAGTTAGAACTTCAAAAGGGTGAGTAACGCTCAAGAGGTAGGACCTCCATTGTTGGAGGGCAAATACAATAGAAAGGAGCTCTTTGTCATGGATTTCATAGTTGAGTTCAGCACTGGACATTTTCCTGCTGTCAAAGGCAATAGGGTGTTTAGTGTTGTCAGCAGTAACCTGGTGCAGGACTGCACCCAGGGCATAGTCACTGGCATCAGTCTCAACATAGGTTCTCAAGTGTTGATCAAAGTGGCGAAGGACTGGAGCTTGGGTAAAAGCTTGCTTGATGTTTTTGAATTGTTGCAAGGCTTCAGGAGTGAGATTTAAAAGGGAGCTGTTTCCAGCAACAGAGGTGAGGTGGGAGACCTGTTTGGAGTATTTCTTTATAAACCTGCAATAGAAGTTAGCAAACCCAAGGAAAGATTGCAAAGCCTTTCTGTTAGTGGGAGTAGGCCAGGTAAGGATGGTCTTGACTTTGTTGTTGTCTATAAAGATCCCATCCCCTGAGATCACGTAGCCCAGGTAGTCCACAGAAAGTGAATGGAAGTCGCATTTGGAGGCTTTTGCATATAACTTGTGTTTTCTGAGTCTGGTCAGTACCTCACACACATGAGGGATGTGTTCCTGTAAATGTTTTGAGAAAATGAGGATATTTTGAAGGTAAACCACCACATAAATTGTGAGGAGATCAGCAAGGATGTCATTTATAAGATTTTGGAAAGAGGCTGGGGCATTGGTCAGCCCAAAGGGCATGACCAGGTATTCATAGCTTCCAAACTGAGATCTGAATGCTGTTAGGTGTTCATCTCCTTCCTTGATGCGCAATAGATTTTAGGCGCCTCTGAGGTCAATTTTGGTGAAGATGGAAGAGCCTGAGAAGACAGTCAGTAAGAAAGTCATTGGAGGACGTGGGTAACGGTTCTTCCTGGTGAAAGCATTAAGCTTGAAGTAGTCAAAAAACAACTGCAAACTCCCATCCTTCTTTTTGACAAAAAGAACAGGTGCTCCAGTGCTTGAAGTGCTGGAAAAGATGAAACCTTTCTCTACATTCTCTGCTATGTAGGCTTGTAGGGTTGACTTCTCACCTTGGCATAGTGAGTAGATGGGCCCAACTGGAGGGAGCAGGCCTTCCAGTTCAATGCGATGATTGTAAGCGCGGTGAGGAGGAAGTTGGTCTGCTTTAACCTTGGAGAAAACATCTAGGAAAGAATGGTAATCAGCAGGAACTTTTTCCAACACAGTTTCTATTTCTTCAGGTTCTTTGTCAATGTCAAACTTGTCCCAGTCAGCTGAAGCATTCTTATGGGGAGGAACAGAAATTTTAGAAGAGGTAACCAATTGCATGATGTGCAAGAATGAATCCCTAGGTTCCTCCTCCAGAGGAATGGTCAAGGGATCAGTGAATATCCAAGCAAGATGGGAAATTGTTGAACTCAATGGAAATTGGATGGGGTGTTGAGGATGCAAGGGTTCTGAAGTGAAGGGGAATGCAATGGACTGCAGTGCCAAAGGCAGAGTGGGAGAAGAACCAGTTGAAGGTAGGTTGGCCATGTTGAGTTCAACGGATTGGGAGGAAAAAATGTCAGCAGTCTGCGGTATTGGGGTGATCAGCCCCATTCTCCAGTTTACTTCAGGATTCTAGTGGTAAAGGAAGTCAATTCCCAGGATGAGGTCTTCTGAGAATGGTGCGTTGACAAGGAGGAATTTCCATTCAAAGCTAGGAAAGGAAGGGAGAGAGACCACCCAAGTTTCCTTGTGGGTAATTAGTTGAGAGGGTGACTCATTTGGACTGAAATTGAAAAGAGGAATAGGTTTTCCCAGAGGTATGGGCTGCAATGAAAACTTTAGAACCATGGTATTAGCCATTACAGATTGAGTAGCACCTGAATCAATCAAAACACTTTAACTCAAGTCCTGGTGAAAGAGAATAAAACGTAAGCCTTTGGAAAGTTGGTCAGAGTAATCTTTTTGTATATTTTGTACCCTAACATCAGTAGAGTGATAATCCTGGAGTACAGCAGGAAAACCACCTAATTGTTTTTTGGCTTGGGGGTGGAGGAAGAGTTGGTATTGGAGGCAGGCTTCTTTTTGCAGTTGTCTGTCTTGTACTTCCCTCCACAATACATACATAGTCCCTCCTTCTCCCTTCTTTCCTTTTCTTCAGCCTTGAGCTTGCCATCAGGACCTAAGTCCAAGGTAGTTTTGGTTTGAGAGGATTGTTTCTTTGCAGATTTGTCTTTCTTCTTGGCCTTACCTTTGCCCTTGTCAGACTGAGAAGAATTGGCTGGGGATTGAGAGGATTTTTTCTGTTTAGAGTGGCTTGGATGGGAAGACTTCTCCTTGACTTGTTTGTGGTACCTGGTATCATAATCCAACACTACATCCATGAGATCTTGAAGGGTGTCTACAGAACCATCATAGCCGGCTAGTTGATCCAGAAGTTGGGCAGGGAGGCTTTGACAAAAATGGAAGTAGAAGGCTGTATCCCCCCATCCGGAAACTTTAGTCATAAGGGAACAAAATTCTGTGATGTGGGTTGAGGCATATCCGGAGTCCTTCATCTTCAAATTCACAAGTTCCATCTCTGCCTTGGCTGTTTCCAGACAATTGCCAAAGAGAGTATGAAGTTGTTCCGTGAAGTGTTTCCAGGATTTGAGCAGGAATGAGGGATCTTGATTGGAAAGGTGAGCCAATTAGGGTTGAATCCAACGGTTTGCGTTCCCAGTGAGCTAGGAGACAGCAAATAGGAATTTCCTTTGATCCACACAGAAGGCCCATTTGTCGTTTGAAAATATGAGTTCACAAGCTTGTAGGAAGGGTCTAAACTTGGTAGGTTTATTGCCTTCAAATTTGTCTGGCCGATTCATCAATGGGGCTTTGAAGGTTCCAAAGTGGGAAGTGCTAGCTGTTGGGGGTTGAGAGAGTTTGGCCACTACTGAATTCATGGTTTGAAGCAAGGCTAGGAGAGTAGGATCCACATTTGGAGGTTGAGGAGGTTGACTTAGGGGAGCAGGGATTGCAGTTGAGGCAGAAGGTTGGGAAGCTTCTTCTTGGGGTCCAGAGGTTGGTGAGTTAAGGTTACTAAGGATCCTTGAATCAAAGCCTGAATCCTTGCTTTCTTCCTCCTCTTCCTCATACTCAGGGAGAGGCATTAGGCTGGGATTGTACAACAGGGAATCCAATTCATAACCTGCTTGGGGATATTGACCAGTCACTCAATTAATAAAGGGTCTGACAACAGGAGAAGCAGGGGACAGAGAAGCTCTTTGAGGAGCTGGAGGGAGGATACCAGTGTCCATGGTGTGGGAAGCTGGTGCAGGGAGGTTGGAAAAGGTCCTCCCTTGTCCACGGGCTTGAGGGGTAGATTGATCATGGTCTTGTATGTCCATAGTAGCGCCACGTCCTTGGGCTGCCCTGGTAAGAGGTAGACTGGTGATGACGCAAGGTCATGCACGTCAAGGAGGCATAGTTTCCAAGTATGCTTTAGGGAACTGACCCAAGAAGGTAACAAGAGAAGATGAGGGAGAGGATTTGGCCACAAAAAGGTCTTGAGCTTGTACAACGTTCCGTTGAAGTCAAGGGTCAAAGGCAAATTGTCAAAGTCGGAGTGTCAAAGTCAAAGTTTGAAGTCAAAGTGTCAAAGTCAAAGGTCAAAGTTGAAGTTTCAAAGTCAAAGGTCAAATTCAAAGTGTCAAAGTCAAAGTTCAAAGTCAAGGTGTCAAAGTCAAAGTGGCAAAGTCAAAGGTCAAGGTCAAAGGTTGAAGTCAAAGCTCAAAGTCAAAGTTTGAAACGTTGTTTAAGGGCCAATTCCAGGAAAGGGGTTGAGACAGACAAATTCCGCAGGATTTACCCTTGGAAATGTGGAGGCCACACAATGTTTAGCTCTATACCACGCACGCCCACAAATATCATAGGTAGTGTTATCTGGAAGATGAAATGGTTTTGCGGATGGATGGAATGGGTCTATTGGGATATAGAGATGGGTAGTAATCAAGGGGAAGGAATTAGTATAATGTCACAACTGCCCCTGGCGTGCAAGGGGCTGATTGCACAGGCCCTACTTCTCACAGAACTCAGGATAGACATAAAGAGATTGATTTTATATGAAGAGGAGGCGTAGATTAGTGCCCGTTCCATCAGCCCCTTGCACGCCAGGGGCAGTTGTGACACTCTTCTCCCTGCTGTTTTCCATCATTCATTCATCATCCAATTGAATTCATCACTGATATCATCCAACGTATTGCCCCATTGTGAGAGCCCATTAGCAATTATTGACACAAGGTGTCCAGCATTTCTTTTGCTTTAAATACTGCTCATTTGCCTAAGCTAATTGCTGGCTATAATTATAACAAAGGCCACCAAAACCACTGGGATGAACCTCACAGCTACAGAAATTTTGATGGCATATCAAGACTTCTAGCTGATGTGTTTTCTGTCAGAAAATCTAGCCCCAAATTTCTTTTCAGTCACAAATCCTAGCCCTCCAGCAGTTATAATGAAACCCGCCATTGAATTTGGTGGTGGTGGTCCTTGCAATCAGAGAAAATCCTCTTTAATTTTTTTTATTTTTAATTTCATTTTTTAAGGAATTATTTTTTTCATGCCTCCAACACTAATTCATGCTGTTTTGATATCCCCACAACATCCTGCATGCAGGCTGTTTTCCTTAAATTCACTCTGTTCTTTGACTTTTTTTTTAAAAAATCTAATGCAGCAGTCTTGTAAAGGCGTGTTTGAAACCTTGTAGAAATATTTGAAATGTTTTTTAAGGGTTTCAAACCACTCAAAAATGTGTCCAATGTTTTGAAAAAATAATATTAAAGGCTGTATGTGCTAATTTTTCAACAAGACATATTAGGGTATATCAAAGTCAAGCAAACCCGCCATTTTTTAATGGCGTGTTTCAACCTAAATCTGCCATTTCAAACCCGCCATTAAAAATCAAAAAAAAACCCACTTATTTCACATCAAACGTGTCAGAGTTACCTGGAAATAAATGGGGTTTTTTCAAATAAAGTATTCAAAGGCTTTCACCTGCTCAACCCTATGTCATTCCACATCATCAACCTTGGTTTCAACCTCTGACCTCATCCAAAAAACTCTACCTCCAAACTCATCAGAAATATTTGATTCATCCCTCTCATCACTTCATCACTCTCACCACTTTAAAACTCCCATTTCTTCATCACCCTCATAACTCTATTGGTTTCATCACATTACATCTTGGCTTCAATCAAATGCCTTCATCATTTCATGGCTTCATCACTTTCTTGCTTCATCCCTTCATTCCTCTTATTCTTTTCAAATGGCTCCTCAGAAACCCACCCCCCGCAGGTCCACTCAACAATCCAATCAACCAAAAAAGCAAACCCCCAACCTCAATTCCATCTGCCCAGCCCGCTGAGCATACTGGAGATCAACCAACTGCTGATCCCGTACACACTGAACCCCCAGCCTCAATTCCATCTTCTCAGCTTGCTCATCCCATTGGAGATCACCTAGCTTCTTATTTCCCAGCAGTCATCACCACAGACTGTGAGTCCTCTTTTCACTTTTCATTTTTGCCTCACTTACTTACCAGAACTCCCTTAGCCTCTCTTGCACCACCCCCACCATGGGTTGAAGTTGTAGGTATGGAATCATCATCAAGCCGCCATTCTGCACCCCCACCCCCACTGCCAACCCAGACCAGTGGCTTGATGAGCACACAGGAAGCCTTGGTTGTCTCAAAGTCTAACTTCCTTTCCAATATCAAGTGGCAAATGGGAAAGCTCCTTAAAATGGCTGAAAACAAATCACTACCTTGATCAGTGTGAGAAATGGCGGTCAATGCCTTTAAGGGTCTTCAAGATGCAATGGCCCATGAGTTGAAATGCTTGAATGCTAGTCTAAACCCTTGCTGATCCTCATTGTTTCCTTCACCAGTGACTGAAAATGGTGATGACCTCCCTCCCAAGGAGGAGGCTCAGATTGGGTCCAGTAAAATGTTACAATCCAAAATGTAGTTGTTCACTATGGGATTTGAGCCCATGACCTCAAAATTCATGAGTGATGCTTTAACCACTAAGCTAAGTGGGCCATTGCCGGATGGGCCATTGTGCCTGTCCACTCAACAAGGGTTTGCTTGGGTTTAGCTATAAAGAACTGATTTGTTGTTTGACAATGCTGTTCAGGCTTTCAGTAACAAGACTTAGAATCCTAGGGTGGCAGTCTGCATAAGAGCAGATTTGGCTCCAACAGAAACTTCTTGCCAAAAGATGGGCTGCAACTGCAACTGCCAATCCTAACAAGAAGAGGCATAAATTTGTGCCCTTGATGAAAATTATGAAGAGGTAAGTATCCCAGGCCACGCTAATCCCCCCATGCAAGCTTCTCCAAAGAATCACAACCCCCACTATTTACCCCTGAAGTCCCAGAAGAGCAGGCCTCCATCACCACTCTCCTTGAACCCAATGCTACACTGGTGGTACCAGAATCCCAACCAGCCAAGGGGGATACTCCTGCCACTGCGGATGATCCTTCAAATGACCCTGGTAAGTCACTTCCATCACATCTATTCAAATTCATTCCATGATTGCCAATCAATATAGCTCCCTCTGTATATTTTCCCAAACTTTTCAAAAAAAAATTACCAGGCTGAACTCCAGGAAGCCATTCAAACCTTTGCAAATGGAATCATTGACTCAAAGTGCTACAAGAGCGCTGTTGAGGCAGATCTTTAGATTACGTGAAAAAGACCACCAAGAATGGGGATCTTACCCTCAATTTCTATCTCACACAATTGGTTTCAACACCATCAGTACTGGTGTTAAGGAATGGATCAGTCAATTGGCTACAAGTGGTAAGCTTGATTCCACTGGGATCTTTTGACCTGACACTAGCCAACATCCCCTCATTCCTACAGATGCAAATCCCTTCCAACCTCACACATCTGAGCAATATTACATGCCAGATATATTTTCTCTGCCTCTTTTACCAGGGTCACCACCCCCACCAACCACAACCATAGGATCTAAGCTGCACAATCTCTGGATCCACCTCATTCAACCTCTAGAGTTTTCACAGGTTAAATGGGCACAAGTATGGTTCCAATCCATTGTCCTGGTCTTGAGAGAACTCACCCAGCCACCAGAATTTATACAACTGCTGCATATTGAAGATGGGGCAAGCCGTGATATCTCAATCATCAAGTATTTTGCGGCTTGTCTTGACTCACATGAAGATGTGGCTTGGATTTAAGGAAAACTGGTTGACAGCCCTAGTCAAGAATTGGGCTTCGACTCCCTTGAAAAATTGGTTGACAATATCTAAAACCTCCTCATTTCATTTGCACTCCTGCAGACAAAACTTTGATTGGAGGGGTCCTCCAAAGCAGTGGCACCACAGCAGGCTGAGTTAAACACCATCATGGTCACCATCACATCCAGACCCTACTACCACATTCTTCTGGCCTACCTTGTTGCATGAGTACATGGCCTCTTGCTGATACCATTGTACATCAGGAAATTTCCCCTTGTTCAATCCCTCCGGCTCCTGAACCTTGTCTCCAAAGCCAACAAGCTAGAGCCAAAGGACATAGAGGAACAAGTATGGAAGTGGAAAATTTTTTACATAGTGCAGCTTATCCAAGACTGCTTTTTCAGCTTTCAATTTAGGCCAGGAACATGGTTATCATGTGTGGACCTAGAACAATTTCTTTTCCTTGATTTCAGAAATCATTGGCTTTCCCAAAAAACTTCAACCTATAATCCAGTATTCAGTTTACCTTTCAAATCCAATTTTTCTATTTCAGCTATCCAAAATGTGTCATAGTGTCTTAGTGCACTATCTTTTCTTTCTCCATTTCTTTTAATCATCATGCTTATAAATCAATTCATGTATGCCTTATGTAAATTAATTCTTGAGAAATGGGTTTATAATGTGACATGGCGGCAAGCCTATTCCCATGAGCATCTTTTAAAGTGAGAGACTAAAATTCCATGCACACTGTTCATTCATCTGAACCATGGGAAAGATGCATTTTGATAGCTCTATGAATGGCAACAATTTTTGTAGTTCAGTGTAAGCATCCAGTATTTTGAGAGACTCAAATTTCATGCACACTGTTTTTTCAATTGAAGAATGGGCCAGATGCATTGTGATAGCTCTATGGATGGCCACCATTGTTGTAGTTCATTGTAAGCATCCAGTAATTTGAGAGACTCAAATTTTATGCATGCTGTTTATTCACTTTGAAACTGGGCCAGATTCATTGTGATAGCTCTATGGATGGCGACCATTGTTTGAGTTCACTGTAAGAATATGGTAATGTGAGAGACTCAAAGTTCATGCACACCATTTATTCACTTAAAACATGGGCCAGATGGATTTTTATAGCTCTATGGATGGTGAGCATTGTTTCAGTCCACTTTAAGCATATGTTAATGTGAGGGACTCAAAGTTAATGCACACTTTTCATTCACTTGAACCCTTTTAATCATTTTTGCTGAGCAGGTTTCAGCTTCTTTTCAATTTTGGGCTGTTGGGGAGCTTCAGCCATGGTGGGAAATTCAGAAAAGGAACTTATATGGATCAGGGGTGGCCAATTCCACAATGGAAGTCAAATGGGCATGGGTGCAATCTGTTGGCATGAACTAATTATGATTTTTCCCAATATTATCAGGGAAAGACATGCAAAAATTATACCATCCCAGATAGCTAAATGTATTCATCAACATTGATGCATCATTCAGAACTTGTTGGCATGGCAATAATTGTTTCATCTGGGGTTGCTTTATCCCTGCATTCACAAGATTGACTGGCATGTGCAGTGTGCTGTGTGCCAACCAAGCACTTCCTGCAATGCAAGGTCACCTGGTAATTGAAACTTTTAATTACCTGAATTTAATTTCCCCTCTCTTCCATCAATATATTTCAACATCAAGCTCAATATAAAGTCCCCAGTCTCTTGGGTGTGTTTTATACATGTACTTATTGATCCCTTAAACTCATGCATCACTTGCAGAGACATACACACTGAAACTTGTATATCAACTTTTATTGCATTAACAACTATAAGAATAGAAAAGCTCTCAAGATACAGGAAGAAAAAAAAAGACCACCCAAGTCTAAAGTATTGTTGGCAAAAACCAATTGCCTCAGGGGTGTGAGCTGGAACTATGCAAATTGTTCTCTCAGGCTTCTTCTTGATTTTTTCTGATAAGAAGTTGATTTCTGCAACAATTTTTGAATTTTCACAACAACCCACAAGCTTGAGGTCAATTTCCAAAATTTCTTGCAGCTCTTTAGGGTTATAAGCATCAATTTGAAGTTTTTTTGGGCATTAGAGGAGGGTGAATTCCTTTGGCTTCATCTTGCCTGACACACAATCAAGTAGTGAATGCAACTGATTGATTTCTTGGTTCTTCAGAGCCACTTGTAATGCTAATTTATCTAGGAGTCAAGTTAGATGAGTTAGTTCACCACTTATCCAGGGGATTTTAATGGTTGTGCAAGTCCTCCTCTCAATCAGAAAAAAAATCCACAGGTTAAAAGATTGCAATAACTTTGGCTGCTTTTTGGGAATTTATTTGTGGGCTGTGTGAAAATGCTTTGCAGTTATTTGGAATGGAAACAAACACACACCAGCAGCGTCCATTATTTGAATAAAAAAACCCAAGAGTCATGCTCTAACCTTCTTTTTGCCTTGCTGGATGGATGCGATTTTGGCCTTGTTTATTGTATTTTCTTGCAACTGAGACCCTAATAGTTTAGCTTTCTGTATTTCCTTTCCCTTCCCCAAGACCCATCTCTCCAATAATGCACTCATTTTCTCCATTCCATCCCACACCATCCCAGTTTTTGCCTTTTTCCAGTTTAAGTAATGCTGGAGTATGATGGCACTTATTGCTTCATTCCAGCCAGATGATAAGAAGGACCTTGAATGCCACTCTAAATTAATCCTTGAGAAACCCACCTTTTGCACATTTCTCTCACATGTTACCTTAGCACTCCATAAGAAATTGTCAGTTGATTGCATATTGGGTGCTGGGTGGAATTGTGGGGGTACAACGTTGGTTCTGAGTCTAGCCACTTCTTCATTGTATTGCGGCTTCCCATCTGCTTGATTTGGCTTTCCATGCTTTTTCCGGACACAATCCAGATGCGCCATGACCCGCTGGGCCCTCATAGGAGCCCACTTTTCTGAGAAAATCTGAATTGACAACCAAGACCAGACTATAATAAGATATTAACATCAGACCAAAGAAAAGAGATGACAAGTTATGAATGAGGAATTTAGAAACACCAACAGGGTTGAACAGGCTTAAGATTAAGAATACAGCAAGCTTATGAGAAATAAGAAGGGAATTATATAGACTACGAGTGAAGCAGATTAGTACTAGTAGGCTGGACAAGAATGGATCGAGTGATTTACTAGATGCCTGTTGAATTAAGACGAGTCCAGCAAGAGGAGAGATTGCGTTTGAGGAGATGAAAGTGCCTTGAAAGATCTGAAATAGGATTGTCAGATTAGATCTCTGATTGAAGACTTGTGATCTTCTGATCTTACATGATTCAAACTGGCTGCTTTCTTGGTCCTTTTATTGTGTTGCAATTATTACTTAAATTGATCCTGCATCGTGAATTGGTTTTGATTGATCAAGAATCAAAGATTGATGTTAGTCTGCCTGTTGAGATGATTTGTGAAGTAAGCGCCGTAAGATGCGAAGTCTGAATTGGTCAACTATTCCGCAGTAATATCATCCGCCAATGACGTCGCCCCCGCGGCCGGTAAAATATGAAATGATAAGAGAAAGAGAGGAAATTAACTATGAAAGAAAATAATAAAATGAAAAAGAAAATTACAAACATCTCGCACCATGTATAGAGGCCACGCTTAGGACAGAAAATCAGAATTGGGATTATATAAGGAAATAGAATAATCTGTTGACAACAATCACAAGGAATAAGATCAGAATGTAACATGTTCCTATTTCAATATTTCGTCAGGAGGGGGAGGTGGGGGGAAGTTGGTTACGTTGGATTGCATACCCATCAAAAAGCGGACCCATTGCTGTAAAGAATGCAAGATTGTACTACATTGACTGGGGAGGGGGGTTTTTGTGACCATCTGGTGCACTTATCTCCATTTTTGGTCTATAGTCTCCTTGTCCAGTTTTTGCTTTTCAGAAAATTTGTTCAGCCCAATCCTAGATTGACTGGTGAAATCATTCATGTCCACTAAACCAATTGCAATCAGCATGTCTGTGTTAATGAAATTAGTGGACTTCCCAGTTGAATCATACTGCTTACCTGATTGGGGTATAGTATTCACATCTGGGGGCACCCCCCTGATTAAGTCATCCAGGAGTCCCTCATGATATTGCAAACCAGAGGATACTTTCTCTTGCGCACAAGAGGATACTTTCTCTGCAGGCAGAATTTGTGTATCTTTACCGGCTGCAGCAGGTTGGGAGGTATGGGAAATTTGGTCTGGCATGATAAAGAATTAATATTCAAAAGTTGGTTAAGGTTAATATAATACTATAATATGTTGATTGTGTGAGATAGTATTTTTGAGCTGTGAAAGACTATGAACAGATAACTTGATGGATTGACCGGGAGATTGGTACGGGGAAGAGAACAGATATAGGATGATGATCAATGTGAGATGAGAGGATTTCTTATTTATATTCCTACCCTCCTCCTTCACCATTCCCCAAATCTAAACATTTGAAAAGTGGGGCCTTTCCCGTCAAATTCATTGGAAACTAATGCAATGCATGATGACAATTTTAATGTCCAAGATTCCATTGTTACAAACATGAAGTCTACCAGCCTCACATCTTATCTCCATTTAATCATCCCTGAGGCCCTGTTTGTGTCCCCAAAACTGTCATATGGTGTGCGTTTGCTGTCCAATCATACCCCTGTGATTTGAAATTCCTCAATTCTGACCCTTCTCTGCTACTTTTGATAATCATGCCGTTTCAACAACAAACAACCCATCATGGTACAATAACATTTGAATCAATCCCCATGAAAAACCCTGGACTCTTCAATAAAGCTTTTTTCAGAAGTGTCCCTGGCTCCAACTTGAACTTCTTTTAATTTCGCTGGTCCTACTGTAGAGTTGTGATAAATATGAACAATTGAACAGATACTCATTGGCAACAAATCCACAATTCCCTAAAAAAATCCCAGGTTCAATCACTGCCATCATCTTGCATTCATCAACAGATCCATTCCACTACTTCTCTAGTTCCATCAAGGTCTTCATGTCTCCTACATGGAATATCAACCCTAGAAAGAGAGATTTTTCTTCAAGAAATTGCACAAATCAAATTCCCTTGCTGTGTTTTCAATTTGTCTGAGCCTTGGGAATTTCATTGAAACCAGATGTTCATGGGATTCATCATTAAACATTGTAACCATTCCCATGCACATGGTGCATTTCAAAACTACCCATTCAACTCAATGCATAAAACCAAATTCAGCCTTACCATTGTCCTCAAGAGGTGGTTCATGGGCAGGAGATCTAATATTACATCTGGAAAATATCTTTCAGGAGCCCATGCAGCAAAAAAAAAAATCAGACAAGAAGATCTAGATGGCACAAACAATTAATCAATTACTTGCTATCATCCCATGGGATTTTTTACCCCAAAGTTTTTCACATGGTTTTTCCTCTCTCCCTACAGCTCTCAAATCAACAAACAGAGATCTTGGAATCACTTGGATTATCATAAAATAATTCAAGTATATTCAGTGAAACACAATGTTGGTTCTCCAATGAAAAATTCTTCAAGAAGGTCCAGTGCCAATGGCAATCTCAAGGTTTCTCTGCCCTTTGTCACCAAATATATAACACAGTTGAAAAAATGAAAGCTGAGAAGATTGGTAGAAAATACAAATGTGGTCAATCAATGTGAATGATGAGGAAACCTTCCAACCTCCAAGAAAAACTAACAAAGTTGCCACAAAGACTTCCCAGCAACTTTTATCATCCTGATTTGATTTGATCCCTTTCACTGGAGGGAAAACAGCTTTTGGATATGCAGCCTCCAATTGACCTTGCCTTCATCATTTCTAAACTCATACCTTTAATTATTTGTAGATCTAAATTCATGTTTCAATATTGATTATTGTGATAATAGAATGTTCAACTCTCACTATTTTGATACATATATTTTTTTCATCAGATGTACAGTGAGTAGACAAAATTAATGGGACTGATTGACTAAAAATAGCCAGTTTATTTTCAAGCATCTGTTTGAAGCTAAATAAATTGTTCAAAAAATGGCATATCATTACTTTTATTCATATTATTAAATATTTCAGCCTCTGTGATTTAATAATAAAACAAGTGGAATTTCCAAAAAAATCAAATTATAATTTTTTAAAAAAAATTAAAAATCACAAAGCACTCAAAAAACATGCTGGAGGAAAAAAAATTTAAAAATTCTGTACAATTGAATTTTTTTGTTCTTTACAGGGGTTTCAAAGAAGATTTAAAGGAATTATTTGAATGAAATAAATTCCAATGTTGAAATTTTCTAGAAATAATTAAAACAAATTTTGATCAATCATGATTTTTCAGTGCCTTGGTGAGATGGTAGCAATAAAATGGATAGAAATAGGTTGGAAGTCTTGGAAACCACTCAATAGTTTTCATTCAAGCTCTTTATGCATCTGATTTTCATATTTTTCAAGTTCTCCACACTTTTTCTAGTTTGAGGTCCCTTGAGATGCTTGAGGTTATATTGGTTTGAGGTTGAATTGGAGTGGAGGTGGTTCACATTGTTCTAAAATTAAATCCAACCATTTTGATTGCACCCTCTTCCAATGGTTGGACCATCTTAATCTTCTGAAACAAACAATCACCTGAAGAATAATAGATATGAAAAAAATAACATGAATTAGAGTCAAATATGAAGAATAATATTCAAAAAAAAATTACTCACCATCTTTGTTTTTTGAATCAATCAAGTAGTCAGACATCAAAATCAAAAAACCAAGTTTATTTCAATGTGGAAATGAGTTGGATGGAGTGAGAGCCTGACAATGAGAGGCTCCACTGGAATATGAAGACACCGGGGGCTTCATCTACATTGTTTGGAGTACCGGGTTTGGGCCACTTTGACAAACATTCCCACAACTTTTGTCTGGTGACTGTACCTGCGTTGTAAAATCTAATAAATATCATTAAAGCTTGAAAATTTTCATTACTTTCCCCTGCATCAAAATTAATTCTAAATTTTGTAATTATTATCAACATAACTGTAACAATACCATTTACAGAAAAGCTCCTTCATTGCAATGATTTCATGTGGTACATATCTGTGACATATAAGTCTGCGTTTGGAAACCATGCGCATGTATATGTATGTGTATATGGCCATGGGAGGGGCACAAAACAATATTTGTCCTCAAAAATATACACCTTTGGGTTGCAATATACACCCCCATTTGCAAATGTATATGCAACCCAGATATGAGGGGGAGATATACAGGTTTGACCCTGAATTTCCAGCCCCACAAGAATTATGGGCCACAAGACACAGTTTGCATGGTGATGCACATGCAAACATACACTTTTTTGAACCACCCTGTATGTTGCATATGTGAATTACACGGTGTAACTTCCTTTTGGCATGGCAGCACAATTAACACCCTGGCTTCTGAAAAGAGCCTAAAGTGTTGCATGCTGGGTGATCAACAAACAAGGTGTAGGTGATTTATGCCCACACCCTTGGAAAGGGCTTGAAAACAGGATTTTATGGTGTATCACGCGCGGCTGGGAAGCTCTTAAAGGTATTCCCCATTTTTTTAAATTGCGCATGGCACTGATCCAAGTGATCTTGGTGCCAATCAAAGCACCCTTGATCCAAGGTTGACTTGGCGCCTGGAAAAATAGGTCTGGTGCCTGGGAAAGTTAATTTGGGTTCCAATAAAAGCTGGTTGCATCAGCTCATGAAAAACATTATATTTGGAAAAAAAAACCATGGGAATTTGGGGGGTAGGGAGGCTGGTCAATTTGGTGCAACCAGAGATTGATTGGCGTCAAGCGGAGCTTGATTGGGAACCAAGTTTTAACCCCTGCAAGCCCAACCTAATCAAGCTCCCTGGGCACCAATCCAAGTGCAGCTAGGCACATGCCAAGTAAAACTTTTACAGGTGCCCAGAAGAAATTGATACACCATATATTTGCCCCCCAGCGTACAACTTGATTTTAGTGCACTCCACATGGGTGTTGACCAGATGTACTCAATGTGTTGTACCTTGGCTTCTCAGTATAAAACCCCATTTTTTTCACACCACAAGGGTGCTGTACACTGTGTACAACTACGTTTTGAAGCAATCCACTAGGTTTTTGGAATAATGAACTTTGTTGTTGCATGCTGGCTTCCCAGAGTGCAAATTCAGTTTGTAGAACTTCATGAGGGCATGGGAAAAAAGCACTTGGGTGTGGTACGCTGGAAACCTAACGTACAACTCCATTCTGGATCACTCCTTATCTGGGTGGGTTGCCCAGCACATACTGCTCATGTAATTTTCACCCATATCATCCAATTTGTCCCTTGAGCAGGAGCAGATAAAAAAACCATGAGAAAAAAACAATAACAAGTATATATATATATTGGATCATGCCATACCAGGATGGGCTTCCTAGCAGATACCACTCATGTACTTTGCCCCCACATCATCCCATGATTAACTCAAGCAGAAAAAGATAAAAAACCATGAAAAAAAAATTATTAATCAAAAATAAATATGAAAAAAATATCCAACTTCTGTAATTCAATTCAACTTGTGAACTCAATTCTCAAAGGCAAAAATAATGCTTATATTTATTTGGTCATAATACAAACTAAAATGTGGTTACTGATGTATATAGTCTTATTTAAAACTATGTTCCTGCAAGAGAATTGTCATTCCCCTGGTTCAACAGGCAGTAGAATGCTCACTCCAACCTGGTGCTTGAAAAAGTGAATTCTTCACTCCAACCGTATGTTGTAGTTGGTGGCTCACTCCTCACTTTAATTTCCCAATCCACCAATTGCATAGTTATGTAATTGGAGGTAGCATTCTGATTACCAGGAGGTTGAATGGGCTCTACACTTGACCCTGGAACTTGGTGGAGCAATGTGAGTTGAACTCCACTCATGGATGCTGTCCAGGATGGGAGCGGATTGAAGGTGTAGTAGGGTAATGATAGGTGGATGTAGAGTGGAGGGTGATGTGAAAACCCCTGTCAATGACAGAGGGGGGGAGGTGATATCAACTGAAGATACAACAGAGATACTTCTTGAGATATAGCTTGGATACAGGTGAGATAAAACTTGCCACCTGCATAAGGGTGGCACCCCATTTTTTGTGGTGTTGCGCTGCCAAAGACCTTGAGAAATTAGTTGAGGCTTTGGGGGACTAAAGTATGGCCTCCAGACCACCTGTGGGGTCTTTTTGGGGTAGAGTATTTTGGAGAATTCAAACATGGACACCAATTCATTAAATTTATTTTTCAGAAAATGCAATAAATATCAAAGTTTTGCAAGGAATCCAAATCTGAACTCAGATTTGAAAAAAACTTCATACAATTTAAGAAAAATGAGAAAAATGTTGAGAATAAATTAGGGTGTAGCAGAGTAAGAATTCTGAAAAATTTCAATAGGGTATTTCAGGAAAAATATCAATTTTTCCAAAAATAAATTTTTGTCAAAAAAAACATTGAATCAATGTTTTTGAATGAAAAAAATATTTTTTTTTAAAAAAAAAAAAGGATCAGCCTGTCATCAGAAATTTAATTTTTTGAAATTTTTAACTTTGATAGGCCCTATTTTGTTTACATAAAAAAGCATATTTTATGTTTAATTTACATAAATTTGTACCCAACATAAAAAAAGATAAAAAAGATTCTGAATTTAACTATTTCATTCTTCCACTTAAGACATTCAAGAATATGCAACAAATAGCCCATTTATCATGTTTCTTTTGGTTTGGTGGTGAAATCTGAGAGGTTTAGGTATGCTCAAAAAAATAAAAGATATTATTTTCCAATTCCTTTCAATTTTTTCTACAGGCCTTTAATCTGAAAATGATCAAAGAATCCTACCAAAAGGTGTTTGAAAAAACTTCAAAATGATACAGGATATCAGAGTTAGAAAATCCACCATTTTTTTAAATTTCAGCTTTTAAACCAAACCTTCCATTCCACAACCAGAATTAAAAAATTAAAAAAAAATCATTCCACATCAAGAATATCAGAATTAACAGAAAATAAATGGTTTTTTCAAAAAAATAAATAAAGGTACTCACCACCACACATCAGACCACACAATCCAGCACTTTTTTCCTACATACATCCAATTCCTAACTCATTGGATATATCCTCATTTTCTCTAAAAAAAACACAAAAGAAAAGAAAAAAAACACAATCCTGGAATTTATTCATAGTTCTCCAAACTCATACCCTGTCACAAATTCCCCTGGCATACAACAGGAAGAAGGCACAGGCACTACTGCTCACAGAACAAAGGATAAAGATGATGGGATTGATTGCAATGATGAGAGAGGAAGTGAGTGCAAGGATGAATGAAGTAGAAGATGAGATGAATCCAGGAGTAAGTCTATTGAAGGAGAACTTGTTGAATGAATCCTACAAGAGTAATACAAAAGGGATAGGTGATATGAGTAAGGTAGGCTTGATGACATTATTTTTCTGATATGAAAACTATTGGAGGGACTAAAAAATAAGAAGTATTATGCTAACTCCCTTGGGGAAATTATTTGAGGGAGCAAGGAAAGGCTAGTATATGTGACATCTGAGAGGAGGCCTTTCGGAGGGATTTCTGGTACTAGGGATGAGATTCCCCAAGGTTTTAAATTTTGACCAATTGGGATTGAGGCAGTGGCTTGACAGATTGGGTAATGGGTCTGTCAAAGAAGCTGTGGCATGTACCAAACTGGAAGTATGTGTTGTCCATCTAGGAGTATTTAAAATGTATATACAGTATGCAATTGGCATGTACTCCTCATACCAATTAAGTTGAAGTAGAGATGGAGGATGCACACAGCCATGGAGAAATAGCAAGAGCCAGGGAGATTTTGTAGAATCTGAAGGGCATGCAGGGAGATATTTCAGGAGATGCAGCTGGGAGATCCAGGAGTAGAGGTTGACTGAATTGAGATTTGAGGATGGCTGAGGAGACTGAATATAGATTTGTGATTATTAAATCCCCACACTTTCAAATCACTATTTCTACAAAACTCATAATTTGTTTGTTTTCTCTTCCTTTGTTTGAAAAGAATTTCTGCTAAGCGAATGGAAAAGGCCTATCAAGAAAACAGGAAATCTCCTAGGAATTAAAAAACAGCCAATCCTCCTTTTCAATAAATTCCCAAATCTTCTGTTCAACTACAATCATATTGTTCTTTTCAACTTGCGCAAAAATTTGGCTGAATGAAATTATTTCTTTTGGATAAAAATTGAAGACAATTTTGAAAAAGTCCATCTTCTCATATTAATGATTATCTACTGATTGAAAAGTATCTAAAGAGCATGTTAAGATATGTATGCACTGAAGCGTGTGCTACCTATGAGCGTAAATTAAATGGGATGCACATGTGGGCCTCTGCAGCCCATACGTGCCTGTGTGGATGTCACCGATTTGGGGAAAAAGACGTGAAACAGGCCTATTGTTACACGGGTCCTAACGGGCCTGGTGGGGTATATGGGCAAATACAGCAAGATGTGCTTTTGTGGGCATAATTGGGCCCAAGGTTTATTTTGGACATACTTGGCCCAACGGGCTGGCCCGCCAAAGTATGTTGAACTCACTTTACGGGCTTGGGGCGGCCCGCTGCCCATGTTGCAGCCCATTTGGGGCTGCCTCCCATGTCCCGGCCCGCTTGGGGCCGCTGTTTTTGCTTACGGCCTGTTTATGGGGCCCAATGGCCCGCGCAGGGCCGTTGTAGGGGGCAGGGGGACTCAAAATGGATTCCCCTCACCCCGTTTGCGGCTGCCGCGGAGCTGGGGCTGATGGCCCCGGCTCCTCCCCCTCCCCTTGCTAGCCATTTCAAGGAGGAAGGAAGGTCTGGCTGGGTTGAATCAGCCAGCAACCAGTCAGGGTGGGGGGGACCTGATCACCCCCCCAACAAATGTGGTGGCTTGGCTGGTTGCAGCAAGGCAACCGGCAGTGGGGGGGAATTGACCACCCACCCACCATTGAAGGAGCGCTCTCCCCCCAAGCTTTACCAAGGGGGAGGAGCGATGTGGTGACCAAATCTGGACACCCTGGATCAGATGCGGAAAAATTCAAAAAAATTTTTATGATTCTTTTATTTAGGTGTTATTCAAAAAAAAAAATTGGAATTTCTTTTTTAGTATCACTTCTCCAACTTCCTCATCCTGTCAAACATCCCTTTGTCCCATTGGGCTAGGACAGGCCTCTCTTGGCCCAACCATCTATGTAGCACGTTAAATCCCTTCTCTCATTGTTCCCCCCCTTCCTTTTTGCCAAACGCGTGGGCCAAGACCCGCTCGGCCCGAGATATTCAATCAACCCATTGCCATCCATCCATCCCGTCATACCATTCTCTCATTTCCTCTTGGCTTCACCATTGCGCTTTCCGACAAGCATGGCATCCCCAGCTCTCATCAACCCAATCCTCCAACATGCATCCCCAGCTCTCATCAACATCTTCCTCACACCTGCTCTCCCTTGGACCCATCCTGATTCTCCGCCATTGTCCGCTTTGACAAAATAGATTCCGGAATACATCAAATTGATCCACTCTGGTTTTCCAATCCTCGCCGACCCCCAATCTAATCCATCTCATCCTCATCCTCATCATCACTGGTTAGTTGGTCTACTACCCAATCAGTCCCTCATCCCCCATGGGACCCTACAAATCCTCCTCCTCCATGGATCTCTCAATCTCATCAGTCAATCCGTCCAATTCTTTTCCCCATCCTCTAATCCACTCCTCATCCTCTACCATCATCAATTCCGACTACAACCCCCGCTCCTCCCCCTCACGTGACTGCCGGCGTTTGATCATCACCTCCAATCGCTCCAAGCAACCCCAAGCCACCCCAACGCCAATCCATCAATAACTTGCACCCCCTTCCATCTTTAGGTGGGGGTGGAAGAGTGTTGTCTACCACCCGCGGACACCTGCAGGCGGTCTGATCCATCTTCTGTTCCCACCCCTTTTGCCTTTGGGCTAGGGATGGGTGGTTCCGGTATTGTTGCGCGTGCCCGTCCACGGACGGACGCAGGAGAGGTGAAGGGATGAAAGGATCTAACCTCATTCAGGCAGGCCAGATTTCCACCCGCCTGCGTGATCAAATTTTTCTGATCACCTAAAAATCTGAAAATCAAAAAAAATTCTTTTCTTTCTTTTTCTGCTCCATTTGTAGAATCCATTGTACATAGTCTAACAGGGCCTACTGCCCATATAAGGAGGGGCTCTCCCCTGCCTTTTGGAGGATAAGAAACACATGTTACCATCATCATCACATCCTACCACACCAGTGAGGATCATCATCATTTTCACCTTGCAATAAATCATCCGTGTGGCTTCATTCCCCTTTATCTGAGACAAAAAATTTGGGTAATCTATGATTTCCCCTTGATCCTTGAGCCTGCATAATCAAACCCTTGATCCTTGATCCTTATCACTAACTAATAGCTTTGCTGGTTGAAGAAGAATTCAATTGATTGAATTCTTGAGTGTGTTATACCACTCCTGATCCCTTTATCCAACCATACTGGTCCTGATCATCTTTTGATTATCTTTCTGGACCCAGTCACGTTTTGCTGAATAGTTTTCATTAAGCTTAAAACCTAGAGTGTTAAACCTCCCTTCATCTCTTTTGAAGTTGAATTCCGCCACGCTACTCTTGAGTCCCTTGAGAAGTGTTGGGTTATTTATGTTTGAATCAGTTATTGTTTTGCTTCTGGAGCTTCTTCAAACCATTAGCTTTTTCTTGTGCAGCCACCCACAGTTATCTTGTACCCTTCAAGCGCTTGATTGCGGAGAGTTTGGCAGGTTCATTGAGAACCTGGAGGTTGTTTGGGATTGAGTTGATCTTTCCTAAGCTTCTGCTGACAACCAGAGCTATTAGCTTGTGGGCATTGTCACTTACAATTGCCTTGTCTTGTTGAACTCTGAACAAACCTTGACTTCTTCTATTCAAGTTTTCCCCGGCACCATCTTGCCTCAGATAGTGTTGTTTCCCCAGCTACCGACTGCTATAATCTTTATCCTCTTACATTTGGTCCCCTGTTTACCAGGTTCTGGACTTTGATCTTGGTTACATTTAATTTAAATATTTTTGTAACACTCAGGAGGGCAGCCTAAACAGCACCTTTCCCCTCCACAGAACTGCCACGACCTAGCACCGTTTGGAGTCTTTCAGCAACGGGCTGGAGGGGATTTGACCACCCAACCGGCCCACCTACCTTGACAACACCCTGAGGGTATCAAACTCCAGGGCCCCTGGTAGGGGGATTTGACCGCCCCCTCCAGGGATTTGAGTGAAAGAGGGGGGGATGCATGTCCGCTGGTTACACCCCGCCATGTGTGTCTAAGACTAGACCCAGGTGTGTCCTGGGTCCCACCTGGCCATTTGTATGGCCAGGGGCTGGTTTCATGAGGCAACCAGCCAGCATGTGAGGTAACAGGCCGTTTGTAACAGACAACCGTCCAGGGGTTTGAACAGCTAAGGGGATGGTTCAGCCCCATTAAGATGGAAACACCAGAAATGACCTGAATAGGCTGGTTGTAAGGGTACAGGGACTGATGCCATGCAGGCTGATGTAGCCCAAACCAAGTAACAAGGCCTGTAGATCCTGTAGAGACCCTTTGGAGCGGAAAATTTTCCTTTTGGGTTTTTGTATCATGGGCTCAAAAGAGGCCAACTTTCTGTACTTAAGGAGCTCTTCTCCCTGCTGTTTTTCATCATCCATTCATCATCCAATCAAATTCATCACCAATATCATCCAGCATATTGCCCCATTGTGAGAGCCCATTAGCAATTATTGACACAAGGTTTCCAGCATTTTTTTTGCTTTAAATACTGCTCATTTTCCTAAGCTAATTGCTGGCCATAATTATAACAGAGCAAAATAAAGTTAGGATATATTTTTCATCAAAATATATGAGGGAGTAATTTAAGAAATGTTGGTTGAACTAAAAGAAAGATCACTCCTTATCCATCTATAATGGGTTTGGAATAATTAATGGTGACAAAGATAAGGGTATAAACTCAGTGGTTAATGCTATGCATTTCCAGAAACATTTGCCAGTTTCTCATCTATTTTTTCCATTTTTTCAGAATCTTTTTTCTTCCTACTCTCAATATCCTTGGCCTACATTTGATTTTTTATTTCTTTGAGTTGAAAAATTCTTTTCTTTTGATTCAGAAAAATTTTTCCTCCTTTGTATTTTTCTGTCCTATCTTTTTAAGTTTTCCACATACATCTTAATTGTGGTAGACAGGAAGTTTCTTTTAGTTAAATTGAGTTAAAATGAAGAAAGTATTGGATAGAATATGGAGGGTAGGGGAATGGTTTGCTATCTTTTTTGAGAAACAAACAGAAATGAAAGCTCTCACATAAAATTTCCTGGAATAAATTTTTCTCTTGCACATCCAGTATTTTCCCTATTCTATCTGGGGCTTTTGAAATTTTTCCAAGCATTAATTTACAAAAAAACCATTAGTTTTTGCTGAAAAACCATGTTAGAATGGATTTTATTTGTCTTTCTATGATAAAGGTTTTGGAAAAAAGGCCAATATTGCACAACTAGCTGAGTTTGATTCCCAAAGATCCAAGTCAATTAATCCAAATCTAGTCCTCAATCTAGTGATTTAAATGATGAGTAACCCTTGGATACACTTTGACATTTAGCTTCTGATGATTTGGAAGATAATTCAAATATCCCAGAACCAATGAAATCCACAGGAGCATCTCCAATAAATTAAAATTCTTCCTTGAATCCATCACTGGCCTCCTTGGAGAACTAACTTCCAACTTTGGATCAAGTAAATGATTTATACCCCTACCAGAAGATTATTTGAATTCAATTACTACTTCCTTATCAAATCAATGTTGATTCATGCGAGTAACCAATTGATTATCCATTTTTTTATTTATTAATAATCACTTATTTATGGCAAATAGAACATTTCCTTTGTTAAAAATAGAAAGCTTGATGCAATTGTTCCTACACAATCAACTTCCAACAATAGAGCTAATTTTGAGCAAGATTGGTCCTCATTAAATGGGAAAAATCTTTCCCTCATTCATTCATAATCAAACCAAAATTTCATTAAAATAGCAGAAACACCTCAATAATTGTTGTTTCTGAATATTTAATGAAAAAAAATATTACTCACATACTTGCAAAACCATTTCAATGCCAGATTAGAAAAAAGGAAATTCATTTTCAACAGAAAAGGTGGAAGAATAAAACATCAATTGATGATTTTAAGCTCAATTCATTTTTTTCATGGTAGTGGTCTACCATTTGAAGAAATTCAATAAATTATTGATACACTTGGATTGTGAATAAAATGATTCCTATTGTTTTGAGAAAACCACAATCCTTTTACTTCTCTTTATCATCTTAAAATTTTATTTCAAGAAACAAATGATAGATAAATCATGGTAGAAATATTCAGAATCATAAAATTAACCAACATTTCATATTTTTAAGGTTTCCAATAAATTTTGAGGGTTTTTAACAACAAGAGACCAATTTGGTATGTGAAGACTGAGTGAGACTACTACTTGTTTGGGCATAATT
The DNA here is from genome assembly GCA_025617555.3 of Puccinia polysora. Lineage (NCBI taxonomy): Eukaryota > Fungi > Basidiomycota > Pucciniomycetes > Pucciniales > Pucciniaceae > Puccinia > Puccinia polysora. The sequence continues at coordinate 8,154,227 of CM062625.1, read as the reverse complement.
TGTTAAATTGGAAGAATGAGAGATCATTTCAACAACAGAATCAAACCCTAAAAAATGTGATCCCAATTTATCCTGTTTGTATTAAAATTGCCTCATTTAAATTCAATTTCTTTCTCAAATAAGCTGCCATTTTTTAAATAATTTTTCAACAAAATCCAAAACCAAAAGCTGACATAGTTTATCCTTACAATTTTAATCTTTAAGAGAATCAAAATTATAATCCTTTGATTATATTTCAAACTCCATTTTCATAGGTAAAATGATTTTAGAAAATGGATCAAAGATATAAATTTTCATCACTAAAGTATTTCAGCCAAAAATCTGACCATTTTTCACTTATCAGAATGCCTGATTATAAATTAGTCATTGAATTGAAATAGGCATAAAATTCATCATCTGATATAATCTATCTTTTTGCTTCAATTTGGCACTAACGTTCTTCCCCTCAGATATGTGAGTTGGATTTTTATTTTTCCTTGAAGCTATTACAGATATTGATTAATTTACTTCAGGCTCTTTAGATATTAAAGCTTTAATAGAAAAACTTGGAGAATTTTTGATCTCCAATTTCCCCTAAATTTTTTCCCTTTTTGAATTTGCATTGCAATATCATTTCAGCATCATGGTTGCGGGGGTGGTGGTGGATATGAAGGTGGTGGAGACGCTTCTTGTGGTAGTGGGCTCCTGGTGGGCCTGGGGGAGTAACTTGAAGGTGGGTTGGGGTAAAATTTTAAAGAGAATCTTTCTGCGAGCAGTGGGGGTAGAGATAGGTGGTGGGGACTCAACATTGGGTCCTTGGGAAATAACTTTAACAGGGAGCTTTTAGTTATAAAGAAAATATCTCAAATATATTTGAACATTTCCAGGAGGTTGAGAGTGTGGTTCTATTGGTTGGCCTGTTGAGATTTTAATCTCCATTGAGGTAAATATAGTTTTTTAAACAAATTTTATTACCAAAGGAAAGGAGAGATAATTTGAATCATGATAGATTAAAGAATTATTCAAATATTTTGATCAATAAAGAAGTTATCAAATATTCAATACTGCTAAAATATTACACAGGACTAACAGCTCAGGAAATAAATCTTAGGAAACACTTCATTTTTCCAATGAGTCTGGAAAAGATAGCGTCCAAATGAAAAATTAAAAATAGATATTTTGCACAAAGTGATAAACCAAAATTTTAATGAAAAAAATTCAAATTCAAGGCAAAAAGTTTGAATGCATAAATAAAGTGGAAGATGTATTCAAAATTTAATCAAAGAGAGAAGAAAAAATAAATAAATGCAATTGAGCATCTAAGTTCAATAGCAATACCATTGGACTTTCCAAGGAGGAAGGCATTTGGAAAATATTTTCTCCTTAGCTTCAATATAGTCATATTGGTGGGGGAGAGCTTGTCTATAAAAGACCCCCTTTATCCAGTTTCATTTCCTTTTGATTCATTTTTTATTCCATTTACTCATTGAATAATCCATCAAAAAAATTATCAATTATCTCAAATAAATCAAAAATATTATTAACTTGACCTACCAACTACGTTGCTATCACCCATATGGCCTGGGGGATGGGGTAACCTGAAGGGGAAGGGGGGTGGGGGTTGGATGATCTGGTGGTACAGGAGAGTTATATTTCTATTGGTAAGACTTCAATTAATTTGGTGGGGTGAATGAAATATGGAAATTGGACTTATATGGGGGCTGGATATGAGGGAGTATGGTGGTTTCACAGGGTTCGTTGTGGTCAGATTCTGATGGCCAAAGTTTGAGGATAATGAATTTTTGATGGGTGTTTTATTTTGCATGGTGGTTCAGATGTGGAAGGTAACCAAACCAAAACAAAACAAAACAAAAAACATGAAGAAATTTTGGACATTGTTATTTTTTTGTTTTGTTTTCTTTTTGACCAAGGCTCAAGATATAAAGCATGATTCAAATTGAGCAGGAGTGAGAGGTAGAATGTTTTGTCTCATTTCAAAAAAAAATTAAAGATGAGGAAGTAATTGCTTATAGAGGATATTGAATGTCACCTTTGAAGAATTTTTTCCATCCATCTTTAATTTCAGCAAAATTCCTTCACAGAATAATGGAGAATAAAACCAATTTTACCAGCATCTTCATTGTTATGCAATTTTGAAGCTTCTTCTGCTTGTATCCTAAGCTTTCTCATATAAATTTCAGGCCTCCTGTAGCATTTTTAATTTGGAATCTTGATTGTGCTTGATGATATTTGAATATTTTTTGCGTTGATAATCAGAATAAAATTATTGGTACAATGGAAGAATTTATCAATCACTTGAAAAGTCATATTTTGGCAGAAGTTATTGATCTTGCTCAATTTTATTTTTAAAAAACAATTCAAATACCATTGGAGAAATATGAATCATGGCCGTAACTTGCAAGGCCAAAATTGAGGGAACTGAACCTTTTTTTCATCACAAGAAATTTTAATTAAAACAAATTATCTGATTGGAAAGGAAGGGTGTTTGTTCAGTGTCTCATAAAACAAATTTTAGAATTAACCAATGGATTTCTATTTATATAAATCAAACTATTGGTTTTCATCAAGTTTGGTTGACTGAAGGGGATTTTGGTTGAATCAGCAAAGCCACTAAAACCTGGAAATCCTTCAGTCCCCATAGACTGTGATATATTCATGAAATGTTCCATTTTTGGCCTCAAAAATTCAGGGAAATTAAATCAGGGGATAGAATTTTCAAAGTTCTGGATGTAAAAGTTTACTGTTCCATAAAAAATGGGGGAAATGTGTTCTAAACAATTAAGCACTGCACCATTACCTTTGGATCCGAATTGAAAAACATAAAGTGAAACTTAGATATCCTGATCATTATGAGTATTTTAAGATTAATTCCAGTGGTTTTAGATACTCTTCAAAATTCTTGAAAAAAATTCCAATAAGGTGAAAATATCTTATTTAAGCTTAAGTCAGGGAGTATTTTGATCCTTTTTCTTTCATACTGGGGATTTTTGAAAACGTGTTTTATTGGCATCAATTATTTCTTTTCAGGTAGACTTTATAATATTAAAAAATTGGATTTTAATTCAGATTGAAAATCAAAATCAGATGATATGAAACATTCAGTTATATTGATTCCATTTTGAGCTTCCCCCTTGGACTATATTTTGAACATGCTCAGTGTGATGGTATGGTAATTTAATGTGCAGATGATGTTGCTGTTATTGAATACATTTTGTTTGGTGATTGAATCTTGTGAAGGGGTGTATATTCTTGATGATGATGTCAAGTTTTGGACTAATGATTTGCATTTTGATGGATAAAAATTCATAAATCTGGATTTGATAATGGAAATCAACCAAATTTGAATGCATAAGGTAGGTGCTAGAAATATTCCAGAAATACAACATTTTTAATGGCAGAACATTTTCTTAATTTGATAAACAATAGAAATTTTGAACTTCTAAACTAAATCTAGGCCTTTTTATGAGAGACAACAAAAAAGGCATGAATGTGGAACTTTTTTACTAAATTTGCTAGAAATATTCCAGAAATACAACATTTTTAATGGCAGAACATTTTCTTAATTTGATAAACAATAGAAATTTTGAACTTCTAAACTAAATCTAGGCCTTTTTATGAGAGACAACAAAAAAGGCATGAATGTGGAACTTTTTTACTAAATTTTCAAATTGTGGCATGTTTTCTAAACCCAGAAAATTATCTAAACCTTAAGAAGTACTAATAATTCATAAAATTTATTAATATAGACAATGAAGTTTTAAAATAAGATCTTGGTTGGGAAATAGTTCCTGGTGGTGAAACTCTGGGGCTGCTGAATACCTGTTAAAGGTTTTAAAGTACTCATGGAATTGGGAAACATGCCATTTGAGGATAGTGTTTTTTGATTCCATTTTAATGTTTTAACAACTTTGAATTGTGTCGAGATATTTCTTTTGAGGATAAATTAGATATCAAAAGGCCTGTGAACATCCATTTAGTCCTTGGGGTGCTGAAATAAGGCCTTAAGACTCTGTGGGGTCTTTCTGGGGGTTGTATGTTATTCAGAATACAGATGTGGACATCAAGTGAGAAAACATCACAAAAAAATTAAATAAATATAATTTATTTGCTGGAAATTCAAAACTAAATTCAGATTTTAAAGAAAAGCTTGATGTTATAAAATTGAAGTAAGAAAACATTATTAATTTAACCTAAATAGAATTTTTCTGGTTGGATTTGAATAAATTTTTAACAAGCATAAAAATTGTCACATAAAGTCCATTTTGAATAGTTTTTGAAATTATACTATCAGCTTTGAGAAGATAATTCATGAATTGAATCAACAATAAATTAAGATTTTAATTTTCTGCGTGTGAAAAAATGGGATATTTCCAATTTAATTTAAATATTATTTTACCAAACATAAAGTTTCAGCCTCCTGGATTCCAAATTACTTGCTACCTTTTAGCTACCAGAGGTGATAGAGTTGATAATAAATATATTATTTTAAAAATGCAGCAATAATATGTAAAATATTTGGATAAAGCAAATGAAAGGCAATATGGTTTGGATATTAATGGTTATTATTAATCAATATTAATAAATTTTTTATTAAATAAATAAAAATAGGAGCCACAATGATATTGGGGATATTTAACAACTCTTCTTCAGGAAATTCACTTTGAAATACGTAGAACTGGTTACTTTGGAACCTTTGATTTCTATTCTTAAAGGAGGTATTGCCCAAAGATAATATATATATAAGATATATTGTGGAGTGGCAGTGATTTTTAACCAAGCTGAAACAACAAAAAGGATAAGAAACTCACTTTTATGGTATTTAATTCTTTGCGTACCTTTTTGGCACATGTACTGATGGGTTAAACCTGTATCTGGGGTTAAAAGTTTGTTCAGCAGTTTAAATTGATAAAAATTGGATTGGGACAGATAATATTAATCAGACTAAAGCCATAAATCATTTACTTATCTCTTATGAGTACTTGATTGCTTTGGAATGCTGTCCCAATGTATATGTAAATGGGTCTGGGGTATCAATAACCTCAAAAGAGCTCAACCCTTATTTATAGCTTTTTGGGTCCCATTCTGTCCCCCTGAGGGCTATATGGACTAAAATGGAAGGGTGCTATGGACAGAAGGGTAAAAGGTGGTGGTTCCTCACTTATGCTGGGTGCTATAACACGGGTAGCATCTAATTCCACATTTTAAGGGAATTATTCTACACTTTGATTGAGTTATTGGCATGTGAATAACACCATATTAATCCACATGATCTTACCCATTACTTATCCTTAGTAAATATTCCCAGGTTTGTTGATATTTCTTGAAATTAGGAATTCCTACAGATAATCTGATGTAAGACAAGTTCTCATTTTGTATTGACTGATGGGAGCAAAATGATAATAAATATCTTGGTCCTTATTTTTTAATTTTTGTTTATTTCCTTAAAATAGTTAATTTAAAATCTATTTTGTGGGAATATATGTAATATTTTCACATATTCCATTCCCTTGTTATTTCACGGACATTCTGATGTTTTGAAGTTATCAAATTTTCAACTCTAATTTATTTTAAAATATTTCTCAATCTCTGATGATCTTATTTTTGACATATTGGGATTTACCTATTATATTTTGTAAAAATATGTAAAAAGATTTTTTTAGTGTTTTTATTTAATTTTATGTCTTTTTATACTATCGACTATCCACAGGGACATTTTTTAAATATTTATTATCTCCCTGTATTTGTGGTAGCACCTATAGGCAGTACCTTAGCTTCACATGCCATCTGTCAGCCTGTCAGCCCGTAGTCCCACCACTGCATACTTGTCAGATGCCCAGGACTGCATACCCGCCCTTTCATGGTAGGCAGACAGGTTGGCGGTGCTGCTGCTCAGCTTCGCAGGGATGTATTATTTGCCGCGGCTGCATGCGGGAATTGATAAAAATCACTTTTCTGCATGTAACTCCTCTAATATAAAGAATTTACTGATTCCGACCTCACTTTCACTGTGAAACCTATACTTAGGGTTCCATGTGAAATATTAGAATGGCCAAAATCTCAAGGCCATGCCTTTTTTTCAATCTTTCATTAATCATTAAAAATACAAGGAGTGGGAATTTGGGGTATGTGTCAGTGAGTGACCCTACCTTAATTTTGGAGGAGGATTTGAATTTGAAATATTAGATATGGGTCAAATCATAGCAGACACATATTCCAGACCTAGATGTTTCATTTCATTGGATCATTGTGATACTTATATTCCAATTAAAAATGGTTATACTGTTCAATCAGATACAATGTTCATTTCCTTTGTAAACAATAACCACTGGATTCTATTAGTACTTGTGGGAGAAATGATTCCAATCCCTCCCATTGTAGCAAAACCACGTTCCTTGATTTCTAAAAAAGCCTCTGGTTGGGTTGATCATCTCAAAGATCAACTGAAAATTTATTCTAGATTATAGAGATTATAGAATTTGACTTCATTTCATCATTGGGTTTCATGTAAATTGTAACTCTAATGCAGCTAACAAGTTCTATTAATATAAAGGGTTATCACATTTTTAACATCATTATGTTCAGTATTTTGAGTTAAAATCATTATATTGAGTGTTTTGAATGGGAGTTTAATGTTAATTCAGTTCAACTTGTGTTGGGCTGATTCCATCACAAGCTCAACTTATGTTAAGCTTGGGATGGGATCAGCTTAACACAAGTTAAACTTGTTTTTTTTTGGTGTTTTTACTTTAGGGCTGGTCAAAAGACTTGTATTTTTTTGTCACTTTTAATTTAGGGCTGGTCAAAATACTTCTTTAATTTTTGGTCCCTTTTAATTTAGGGCTATTCAAGTTGAACTTACTTTAGGTATTTTCAAGTTACTTGTTTTTTTGGTGTTTTTACTTTAGGGCTTGTCAAATTACTTGTCTTTTTTTTTTGTGTTTTGACTTTAGGGCTTGTCAAGTTACTTGTCTTTTTTTTGGTGTTTTTACTTTAGGGATAGTCCAGTTACTTATGTTTTTTTGGGTCTTTTTACTTTAGGGCTAGTCCATTGGATAGCCCTAGTTTTTTTGTTTTTTATTTATTTATTTGTTTATTTCTTTTTTTTTAACCAAAAAATCAACGTTTTTTGATTTCTTTGATTTTTTGGTTCATTCCTTATTTTTGGAAGGTTTATTTGATTCATGGGTTATGTAAGTTCCCTTTCATTCCATTTATTATTATTATCTTTTTTTTTGGCTCACCACTGTCCGGTGGCGTGTGGGATTCAACATGCAGGCAGACCAGGCTGGGCCGGCTGCGCAAGTCTTTGAGCTGTGCGGGGTTCTACACGGCTTGGATTGGACCATCTGGCATGCCACACGGCCCCTTTTGTACCGTGTGCATGGCTCAATGAGCCGTGAATTTAACATTTCCGTTTGAAAAAATATTTGAAGATTATTTCTTCCTTCATATTTTTACATTTATTTTTGTATTTTATGTTGTTTTTCTGTGAATTTTACATATTGCTCTGTAACAGTAGAAATCTAGATATGTCCATATCTGAAAAAAATTGCAGTTTTGGAGAAAAAAAAGTTCCATTGTATGCTTCAGTGTCTCTTACTTGCTCTATAGTTCCTAAGATGTATTGGTCCATCCATTATGTTGCTCTCTGGTAACCATTCATCTTTGTCTGCCCATTCTCCTTTGTATCTCACTAAGTATAGTCTAACATTTTTCTCTTGAATTCTTTCCTTCTTTTCTCTCATTATTCTGCTTACTTTACCCTTGTCTTTCACAAGGTCAGATTCAACTGGGATTACTACTGGAGGGAGGTTGCTTCCTTCTCTGGGTTGAAGATGTTTTACTGAGCTTATAAGGAATACTGGGTTCTTCCTTGATAATTATTCACTAAGAACAACTTATACAGCATTTTTTCCCATTTATTTTCTTGATACCAAAGGGTCCCACAAAGTCTAGCTTCAATTTTCTATTCCCAGATAGGTTGTTAAAGTTATTAGTGGATATTAAAATCTGATCTCCCACATTGAAATCAGGTTCTTTGTGTGATTTATCCCATCTCTGTTTGTTATATTATACCTCTTCTTCTACAAATTTCTGGGAATGATTATTAGCCAGATCTATCATCTCTTTAAAATCAAGGGAGGTGGTGTGTATAGCAGCTAATTCCTGGTTCAAGTTATTCCTAGGGAGGTTTGTCCACCCTCTTTTCAATGTATAAGGTACCTTTTTAGTATTGGAGTGTTTGCTACTATTACAAGCCATTTCCAATGCTGGGATTAAGCTTACCCAGTCATGACATTATCCATCTGGATTCTTGTATTCTAGACCAAAACTGCATAATATTATTAACATGTCCTCTATAGTTTGTATCATTCTCTCAGAAAACCCATCAGTCTGAGAGTGGTATGCAGTAGCAAAGGCTAGGGTAGTTCCCAATATATCATGTAAATTCCTCCACAATTCAGAAGTTAATTTGGGGTATATAACACTGATTATAACTTTTGGTATACCGACATCAGCTATAATCCTATTCCAAAATAGAAGAGCCACATCCATAGCAGTATCATTCTCATGGTTAGGTAAAAACTTTGATTTTTTAGAGTACCTGTCCACTATGACTAAGACAGAGTTATAATAGGGTGTTCCTCCTGGAGGTAGTCCTGTGACAAATTCCATGTTCATGGTTTCCCATCTATTTTTGGGTTCAGCAATCTTGTGTAGAAGTCCAAATCTTTTGCCAGTGGTTCTGTTGGATTTCTGGCAAGTCTCACAACTATCAACATAATCAATGGTGGCTTCTCTCCAATTTATTCACCAAGCAGTCTGTTTAACCTTTTCTAGGGTTTTCTGAGTAGGTAGATGTCCTGATGAGCAGTTATCATGGCATTCTTTTAGTATATGCTGTATGTGATCTTTTGTACTTATATTCAGTACACTAGAGTGTTTATGCCTATGATATAGGAGACCATCCCATAGAGCAAATCTTCCAGCTTTGCATGGTTTGAGGAGTGATTCTGGAAGGCTATTAATCAGAGCAGCTTCTGGAGAGTCACATTCCATAATATTTATCAATAACCTAAGGTCAGGGCAGTAGTCTTTCCTTACTAATTCAAAGAAAGCAGCATCTAATTCACATATTTGGATTCCCAAGATTGGAGCTTCTAATGAAAGAAGATTAATATTCAAGATTGGGAAGATATAATGATCTTCTGGATCATAAGCTAGGTTTCTTGGATCATTAGGCAAAGCATTTCTACTTAAACCATCTGCATTCTGGTATTTATCACTAGCTTTATGAACTATAGTCATCTGACCTCTGTACGGCTTTATTGCAATTTGCCATCTGAGAATATGTCTACTAGGGGTCTTAATATTCCTTGGGGTTCTTACAGCATTGCATTCTTTAATTAATTGGAATGTTGCACCTTCTAAGTAGTATTGTAGTTTCTCTAAAGCCCATACTAGAGCAAGGCATTCCATTTGAATGGCTCCATGTCTTTTCTCAATATCTTTGATCTTCCTGGATACAAAAAGTACAGGTTTCTCTACAGGTCTTTCATTTTCTATCCTTTCTTTTTGTAATGTTGCTCCTAACTCATTTATACAAGCATCAACGTATAGTTTGAATGCTTCAGTTTAATCTAGTTGTATTAGTACTGGGGAAAAAGTCATAGCTAATTTCAAGTCCTCATAGTCTTTCCAGCTCTCATGTGTACTTTCAAAGGGACCATTGTTATCTCATATTTTGTACAAGCTTTTATTTAATAATGCAAATTTTGAGATATATTGTCTGTAATAACTAAAAAAACTAACAAGGGATAGAAACTCTTTTTTATTCTGAGGAATTACTCTATTCATCACAGCAGCTATTTTATTCTGATCAACAGCTAGAGTTAATCCAGATACTATATGTCCCAGGGCTTTCAGTTATCCATGCCCAAAGTTGCATTTATTCATAGATACTTTGAATCCTAAATTGGAAATTGTCTGGAGGACTAATCTGACCTGATTTATATGAGTCTCCCAAACCCTCCCAATCATCAGAGCATATAATGAAATCATCTATAGAAACCATCATCCATACTTGCCTGATGTAAGTTACTAGAGCTGTATCCATCATCTTTTGGAAGTTTGATGGGGTATTCTTTATACCAAAGGGAATTCTGAGTTATTCATATATACCTAGGCTACAGATTATTCTCATAAACTTTCTACTCTCAGGGCTTATTGGTATTTGGTGAAATCCTTTGAGAATAACAATAGTAGTGATGTATTTTGCTTTAGAAAATTTATGCTGAGCATGATCAATCCGGGGATAGGATAGTAGTCTGCTTGTGTATAGTTATTCAGCATTCTGAAGTCTCCAACCATTCTTGACTTATTGTTATGCCTGGCTATTATAAAAGTAGTAGTTATATCCACTTTCTCATTGTGTCCTACCTTCCTTAATAATTGCAGGTTTATTAGTCCTTGAATATTCTCTTCAATATTAAACCTGGATTTAGGGCTAGAAAATAGGTAGGTCTCCTTAGGTTGGGTGGGTAAGACGGTTTAATGGTTAAGTTCAGTTCCATTTCATGCCCTTTGATATTACCAATGCAATGATCTCTGGTACAGGAAACATTTGGATTGTCAAAAAAAATTTCAGTATATATTTCTTCTGTTCTTCAGAAAGTTTCTCATTCAAAGCAGCTTGAGAGAAGTATTCTTGGTTGAATTATTCTAAATTTTTCTGAGAAGTGGAAGAGGGCACATTGGTCTGGATAGTGCATATCTTGAAATTTTTGTCCCAATTACCTCCTATGGTAAAGTCTCTTCCTTTACTTTGGACAAGGTCTATACCATATAGACACAAAGTATCATTACCTATTATCAGGTATTCACATAATCCATTAAGTAACACTTCAAATTCCACTTGAATTGTCAGGGATCCTTTTGTGTGTGGAAGCACTATGGAGGCAGTCCATACCCCAATAGCACTCATGGTAGAGTTGGAAGAGCTGAATTTTCCCTTTGGGATAGGCAAAAGGTTATCTTTCCAAGTGGTATCTCATTTGTCCAAGAAATCAGCACAGAAACATGAACAAAAAGCCCCACTTTCAAGTAGTAAACTTGTTTTTTTTTCTTTATATAGTCCTGTTGCATAGCAAGTCTGACCTGTGATGTAACCTTTAACACTCATGCGTTTCACTGTTAATGTTTTAGCTCCAGTAATATTTCTAGGGATTATGGAATGGTCCCACTGTTGAGGTAAACTGGATTCACCATTAATATGGTGGATTTCCAAAGAAGTATCTATATCACCCTCTATCACAAGTATAGGATTAGTCATGATTAATTGAAATTCTGACAATGAACCTTCAGTATCAGCTGTTTCTTCATCATTCAATTGATCCTCATTTTATGGTTCTTCTTCCATGACTGCTATTTTTGTTTTGGGTAATGGGCAATCTTGTCTCATGTGCCCAGTTTTTTTGCAATTCCAGCAGGTTCCAGGTATTCTTTCCTTATCCTAATTCTCAGCAAGTTTCTTATTATCAGGGAAAGTCATATGAGGAGGTTTTTCCCGCAGTTTTTTGGTTTTAAAGCTCTATTTAGGTCTAAAGGGATCATCTTTTTCCAATTCATTCATATCTATCACTTCTTCTAACACATTGATCAGTGTTGGTAGGTCAGCATCCATACTTTTTCTGCATCTAACACCATGGTTAAGATGGCCGGGACACAGATTAAGGATTCTTTCATTAACCTTTCCTATATCATCATCTGGATAGAAGAAATCTACTCTCCTCTTCTGTTCCAGACACCACATATGAGTTTTATATTTAGAAGGCTCAAATAAGTAATTTGCAAAATTCTTCATCATTTTTATTTTCCAAATCCTAGAAAAAAATTGTTCTTCAATTAGAAGTTTCCATGAATTCCATGGTAATGATCCTACTTCCTCTCTTTTACTGATAAACAAATCTAGTGCTAATCCTTCAAACAGCCTAGGCAGTCTGACTACGGCTGTAGATTCTGGCAGGTCATAAGAATTTATGGTATAGTCAATAAATTTGATGAAAAATATATGGTTGTATTCTCCTTCACAAGAGAAATTAGGCCATTCAGAGATAGGGGGTAAAGGTTTGAGGGCTTGTTCCATTTCAGGAGTAGCACTATGCCTGAAAATTTCACTTCTTTGCACTCCTGTTAAGGGTGGTGCATAAGGGGTAGTAGTTTTTCTGGGAGAATTTGGTTCCTCTGTGGTATTTGCCAAGGGGTTGGTCAGATGCACTTTTAAGTCCCTAAGATCATTTTTGATAAAATTAAGTTGCATTTCCACTTTACTATTGAGCACATATAATCTTTCACTAAGAGGCAAAATTGAATTTTTATTAGCATTATTCAATTCTTCTTTGAATGGTTGGATGTATGAAAGGATGAGTTGAATGAAAAACCTGAACAAGGCTATTTAGATTTCAGGCATAAAATAAGCAGTTAGGAAAACAGCCAGAAACAGGCAATAACAAAAGGATGAAAGGACAAAAAACAGGAACAACACCTCTACAGGTGGGTTTATGGCCTAGAATAGACTTTTAGAGTAGTAAGCGCCTGCTCAACTAATTTACCAATCCTCCAAGGTTCACTTGATGTCTGAGTAGTACAGAAGGTTCAGTGACTTCTGAGGTTGAGTTGGAAGAAAAGTTATAACCTACCGCAGTGTTGAGATTGATGATGAGCAGGATAACAAGTTTTTGTTTGTTGGCTGATCCTAACCAGTCAAGTCAAAGACTGGATGAGTGAAAGCTGGTGATCAGGTATCAGTTAAATGAGAGGGTGCTGAGATTTAATTCGAGTAGGATTGCCAGTCAGGAGACAAAGAGGATGCTTGGGCAGCTTGAGTGACTGGTCTGACAAGTGAAAGGAAGGGAGATCTTCCTGGGAGTGCCACCCTTGTATACATGACAAATTAAGTGACAGAAGAAATGTCAGCTGCCTGGATGCCAAGACCCTTGCTATCCTTTAGCTACCAGAGTTGATAGAATAAATAATAAATATATTATTTAATAAATGCAGCAAAAATCTGTAAAATATTTGGATTAAGCTTGTTGCAAGGTTAAGTGGTTTGGTTATGGTTAATTGTTTTAAATCAATATGAATAAACTGATTATTAAATATTTTTATAGAGGGGCCACAATTATATTGGGGATCTTTAACACCTTTCTTCAGGGATTTCAGTATGAAAACACGTAGTCCTTGTTACTTTGGGCTCTTTAGTTTGAAGGATATTTTACCCAAAGATAATATGTATATAAAATACACGGTGAAGTGGCAGGGCCTTGTAGCCAAGCTGCCACGACAGAGAAAGGATAATAAAACTCACTGGTATATTATTAAATCCTTTGGGTATCTGTTTGAGACATGCACTGATGGGTTAAACCTGTATACTGGGGTTATTAGGTTTTTCAGCAGTTTTAATTGATAAAAAAGAGGTTGAGGATGGATATTATTGATTAGAATCAGCAATCAATCACTTACTTATCTCTTAAAGTACTTGATTACCTTGGCACGTTGTCTGGATATAAATATAACTGGGTCTCTGCCCATCAATATTCTCGAAAGAGCTCTTTATTTATAGCTTTTGTAGTCCCAATATTGTCCTTCTGAGGGGTACAGGGGCTCAAAGGGACGGACACTAAGGCTATCAGGGTAAATAAGGGTAGCCTGTCATGTGTTCTTGGTGCTTTAGCACGGGTAGCATCTAATTTCTCAGGGTATGGGAATTATTCTACTTCATAATAGATATTAGGACGTGTGAATAACACTAATCTGTCCCATTTTTGTATTATTTAATTAATTATCCTTAGTAAATTTTCCCAGTAATTTGATAATTGTATAAATAGACATTTCTACAGACATCCTGATTTCAGGGGATCTCTCATTATGTATTATATAACTTGAGTAAAAGTCATGATATTGATTTTACTCCTTATTTTCGAGTTCCAGTTGATTTACTGAGATAATTAATTAAAAATATAAGTCATGGGGATTCATGTAATATTTTTACATCATTAGTTTTCTTAGTGTGTTAAGAAGATATTGATTTCTAGAAATCATCATCAAAGTATATTAAAGTATTTCAATATATTTTTAGAAGTTTTCATTGTCTTATTTTCGACATTCTTGGTACTTTGAATTATATTTAATAAAAAATATGTATAAGGGTTATTTAAGTACTTTTATATAATATTATGTACTTTTAGACTATCTAATATCCACAGGAAAATTTATTACATATGTAGAATGCTCCCATGTAGGTTGTAGCATTTTTACGCGGTACTTAAGCCTCTCAGGCCACCTGTCACTCTGTCAACCTGTAGTCCCGTGGCTTTGTACTTGTCAGAGGCCCGGGGCTGCGTACACAACTTTGACGGAGTGACGGGGCTGTTTCTCAGCCGCGCGCGGGTGCATTGGCTGCCGCGGCTGCGTGCGGGAATTGTGACAAAACACATTTCCATCCGTAACTCCTAAAATATACACAACACCTCAATTCTGACTGAATTTCAGGTGTGAAACCTATAGGTGACAATGTGTGTGAAATATTTAATTGACCAAAAACTCAATATTGGAGCCTTAGTATTTTTGTCTTTCTTTCCTTAATTATTTAAAAATATAAGGAGTTGGATTTCAAGGGTGGGGTCAGTGAGTGACCCTACCTAATTTTGGGTGGAGAATCCATTTCTGTAATAATATTTATGGTTTTCTATATCCTTCTTAGGTTACTTTTATTATTATTATTTTTATGTTATTTTTTTTACTTTTGCAGCTTGCTTTGCAATAGTAGCAAGCTGACAAGAAATAGAAAGATGACAAGAAGTTATTGAAAAAGTAACAACTGTGGAAGCAAGGAAACCAAGAGGCAACTATAAAGCGGTGAGAACTGAGATTGAAATGGCGGCTAAACTCAACATCAGGATTAATTTACAACCAAAAATACTTAGTAATTCATTCTATGGATGCAGTGCTAGCTTCTGTATTGAGGGATTCCGCTAGCATTTCTTGAAATGAGATGGGCTTTATGTCAATTAGCTTGTTGTTCCAGTCATTCCAGAGGCTCTTTAGCTTAATATTGATGTATCTAGCATGAGAATGACATCCAAATCTATTAATCTTGTTGTTTTGTCCTTTTTTGTCAATCAGGTGTATTGGTGATTGGGGTTTAAGTCTCCAAATTTTGCCAATTATATGATGAATCCACCACCCCTCAAGATGACTGGCCATCAACGCGTTGCATTCTGACTCTATAGAAGAGTGAGCTATTCTCTGCTGTCAACGGCTGGTCCAGTCAGAGGGCGATCCTTTGTAGAGGCAGATAAATCCCATTTGCAACAGTTAGGAGTTGGGGTAATCCCCACAAGTGGCATTTCTGTAGATAACCAGTTGAGGGGCATTATTTTTGGCACAAAAGACAAGCTGGTAGTTGATTTTCTTTACAAGTTAACTCCATACGTGTTCCACTTCCTTCCAGTGTTGAATGACTGTATTCTCAGAGAAACAAGCTAGTTTTGACACAGGAAAGCTGATGTCTGTTCTGTCTAAGGTTGCAATGAAGTTGAGTCGACCAAGTGGTGAGCGGTAGCTTTTGTTTAGTTTCTTGAAATCGTCCAGTTCTTGTTCTGTGGCCCGTTGCAGATGTAGGCCCAAGGTGCAGGGGTTGTTCATGGGCTTAGCATTGAGTAGATTCATTTCCTCAAGCCCCTTCTTGATGTGATTAGGGAGAAAGAGAGTAATATAGTCTCTGCCTGTGTCAACCTTCATTCCCAGCAGCTTATCCACGTCATGGGCAAAAGATTCCTTGGAACTGTCTAATTCTCCTTAAAGCTTTCAGCGTCTCCTACAACCACAAGATCATCAACATGGAAAAAGAGCGCGGTTACTTTGTCATTGTGAAGATAGAGACAAGGATTTCTGTCACTTTCTCAGAATCCATTCTCCTTGATGCATGAGATCAGAGTCTTGTACCAGTTGAGAGGAGCCTGCTTCAGGCTTTACAGGGATTTTTCTATTTTCAGGTATTTGGATGTCCTTTTTGATCCATCTGGGGTCTTAATAAAGACACTCTCCTCCAGGGGTGAATGAAGAAACGCCCCTTTTACATGGAACTGCAGGATCTTCATGTTTTTTTCCACCAATTAACTGAGAAAGGCCCACAGAGATGCAACTTTCCCAGTAGGTGCAAAAGTGTTGAAATAGTTAATACCATACCTCTGGTTAAAGCCTTGGATGAAGACTTGGACTTTCAGAGTGGATTCACCAGTGTAAATGTCCTGCTTACTTCCGAACGCCCAGGTTGTGTTGAGGGGGTTGACAAATTTGGATTCAACTTCATCCTCCCAGACGCCAAGTTCTTCAATGGTTTTGAGTTCTTTTTTTATAGGAGGAAGCCAGACGGGTAGTATGAGAGCCCCATAGATGCTACTTGGCAGATATTTGAGAAAGTAACTGTACTGATCTGGGCCTTTAAGCTTTGATCAATCCCCCAGTTGGGGTTTCAAATATTCAAGAACTTCATTTTGTGTGAGTTCTGAGTGTGAGGAGCTTTGGCCTTCAAGATCACTTGCATTTGGCTTCTGATAGTCCAGATCTTCAGTTGTGATGCGGGCACCAAAGTTTCATTTTGCTGCTTCACTAGAGTGTGTGGTCACAACCGCTCCAGAAGAGATATCATTGTCAAGTCATGATGAATTGCCAACAGTTTGATCTTTGAGAAATCTCATGTGCTTTGTTTTGATTATCTTTCCAGATTTAGTAGGCAACTTGTATGAGTGAAGACAAGGGTTATACCCTATGAATAGTCCTTCCTCCCCTTTTTTGCTCTGCTTTGATTTGACTTTATTGTTGTTAAGAAAGTAGAATACTATTGACCCAATAGGTTTGAGATAGTCTTTTGGTAAGCTGGTTTTTTTTAGTATTTTGCAAGGAGAGGTTTATGAGATAATTAATCAATTTGGATTTGAAGAGGGATTTGAGAGAGTCATTGACAAATTCACCCCCACCGTTGGAGACAACTTCAGAAGGGTACCTCTGTTTCTTCCTTGCTTCATTCTCTATTAAAAACTTGATTGTTTCAGTTGGTGCATCCTTTGAAGGAAGAGGAAAGGCAGAGAGGTACCCAGATTTATCGTCTACCACAGTGAGTGAGTACCTCATTCCCCCTTTGCTGGTGGGATTGAAGGAAACCATCAGGTCTAAGTGGAGTCAATCAAACACTTTTGAAGCAGGTTTTTGCTCCTTATTGAAAGGTTTCCTGTTGATTTTTCTCTTTTTGCAAGCAATGCATTTTAACCTGTCTTGGGTTTCTTTCTTGATGAAATAACCAAGATACTTCTCCATTTGATCTATGCTTGCATGCCCAAGTTTGAGGTGAAGTTCCTGGAGCTGGTTGAGGGATAGGTAACAGGTGGATCCTTGATTTGTTCCTACTCCTTTGGTGATTGGAGCTATGGTTTCTGATGGTTTGTCCGCTAGGATCATGAGGAGGTTGTTCTCTATTTTTCCTGTTAATACTTGAGTGCCAGCGTGTCCTAAGGTGAAAACGGGAGAATTTGATTTAGAACTGAGTCTGAGACTGCATCCTCTTGGAAAAAGTACGCCAAGCAACACCACATTGACAGTAGTTTCAGTGACCAACGCAGAGCTTTAGAGATGGATCTTCTTTCCATCACTGATTAGCAAAGCAGTACCTAGGCCTCTGATAGCAATGCCCCCACCTTTCTTTCTGGTTTTGCTGAAATTCTCTCCAGAATTCTTGTTCAGTGATATAAATGAATTTCTGTCGTGGAACATGTGAATCAAGCATCCACTGTCCAAGATTAAAAAATTGGACTGGGAGTTTTCCAGGAGGTTGGAGGTGCAAAAGAAGGAATATTCATAGTGTTGAGACTCAGCCTGCAGTTTTTTTTGTACCTTGTCTTCCCTTGTTTGGGGGTAATTCAGGTTGCAGTTCAGGGTTTTGGCCCCGCAGGAGAATGATGAGTGTGATTTGACTGCAGTGTTGTGTTTGGCATTTTTGCATTGTGGGTAGTCCACTTCTCTTGGGGCATTGGAATGATACATTGCATTATTAGTATCTGTTGATTCAGCAGCCTTGGAATGTACTTTGTTCTTGTGCTGAACAAGGTGGTTCAGAACCAGTGAAACTGATAGTTCTGTCAGCCTCTTGGATGCCAAGACCCTTGCTATCCTTTAGCTACCAAAGGTGATATTTTAAATAATAAATATATTATTTAATAATTGCAGCAAAAATCCGTAGAATACTTAGATTAAGCTTATTGCAAGGTTAAATGGTTTGGGTATCGTTTATTGTTTCAAATCAAAATTGATTATTAAATATTTATAGAGGGGACAAAATTATATTGGGGATCTTTAACACCTCTCTTCAGGGATTTCAGTATGAAAACACGTAGTCCTGGTTACTTTGGGTTCTTTAGTTTAAAGATTATTATACCCAAAGATAATATGTATATAAAATACACAACGGAGTGGTAGGGCCTTGTAGCCAAGCTACCACGACAGAGAAAGGATAATAAGAATCACTGGTATATTATTAAATCCTTTGGGTATCTTTTTGGGACGTGTACTGATGGGTTAAACCTGTATACTGGGGTTATAAGGTTGTTCAGCAGTTTTAATTGATAAAAAGAGGTTTGAAGACGGATATTACTGATCAGACATTGCCATAAATCACTTACTTATCTCTTATAAGTATTTTATTACCTTGGCACGGCGTCTGGATATGAATATTACTGGGTCTCTCCCCAACAACATACTCAAAAGAGCTCTGTATATATAGTTTTTGGGGTCCCAATATGGTCCTTCTGAGGGTTGTAGGTGCTCAAAGGGACGGACACTAAGGCTAGCAGGGTAACCAGGGGTAGCCTGTCATGTTCCCTTGGTGCTATAGCCCGGGTAGCATCTAATTCCTTAGGGTATGGGAATTATTCTACCTTATAATGGACATTAGGACGTGTGAATAACACTAATCTGTCCCATTTTTGTATTATTTAATTATTTATCCTTAGTATATGTTCCCTGTAATATAATAATTATATTATCAGACATCTCTACGGACATTATGATGTCAGGTAAGTTCTCATTATGTATCATATAACTGGAGTAAAAGGTCATAATATTGTTTTTACTCTTTATCTACGAGTTCCAGTTGATTTGTTAAGATAATTACTTAAAAATATAGGTCATGAGAATTCATGTAATATTATTACATCATTATCTTCCTTAGTATGTCACGAAGATGTTGATGTATAGTAATTCTCATAAAAGTATATTGAAGTATTTTAATATATTTTTTTGAAGCTGTCAATGTCTTATTTTCGACATTCTTGATTCTTTGCATTATATTAAATAAAAAATACGTGTAAAGATTATTTAGGTATTTTTATATAATATTATGTATATTTAGACAGTCTACTATCCATGGGAACCTTTATTAAATATGTAACTAGTTCCCGTGTATGTTGTAGCCTTTTTACGCGGTACCCGGGCCGCCTGTCACTATGTCAGCCCGTAGTCCCGCGGCTGCGTACTTGTCAGAGGCCCGGGGCTGCGTATACGACCCTGACGGGTTGACACGGCTGTATCTCAGCTGCGCGCGGGTGCTGTGGCTGCCGCGGCTGCGTGCGGGAATTGTGACAAAACACATTTCCATCCGTAACTCCTAAAATATACACAACACCTCAATTCTGACTGAATTTTAGGTGTGAAACCTATACGTGACAATGTGTGTGAAATATTTAATGGGCCAAAAAGCTCAATACTGGAGCCGTAGTATTTTGGTTCTTTTTTCCTTAATTATTTAAAAATATAAGGAGTTGGATTTCAAGGGTGGGGTCAGTGAGTGACCCTACCTAATTTTGGATGGAGAATCCATTTCTGTAATAATATTTATGGTTTTCCTACTCCTTCTTAGGTTAGCTGTATTACTATTATTTTTATGTTATTTTAGTTACTTTTGCAGCTTTCTCTGCAATAGTAGCAAGCTGACAAGTTCACTGCCAGAGTGCATAATCTGTGATCTCATTTCCTTGAGAAAGTCCCAAAGATTGAAGAGAATGAGATAGCTGAGAATGTGACTTGGCAAGTCTATCCCAACCTTGTCCATTTTTCCAAGATGTGCCTTCACGGAGGTGACAAATCCATCAATGTCATTTTGGTCAGAACCCAAGTAGAGAAGTTTGAAGAAAATTCTAGCTCTATTTGCTGCCTGACTCAAAGCAGAATGGTCTTTTGAAGACAACCAGATCAGTTTGGTTGAGTCTTCATTTTCCAGAGATATTATATTGGTATGAGAACTGGAATCCAGTTTTGATATCAGGTAACTGGCCATCTCATTGTCCTCAGGAATTTTGATGCGAGGGTCAGCAGAGTTGATGAAATCCAGGATACCTCTCATTTTTAACAGTCTTTCCATTTTCATTCTCCAGATTGAATAGTTGGTTTTCCCACAGCAGTGGAGTTGATTCCATAAGCGGTTTGAGAGCCAGGGTCTTAAATTTGCCTTTGACTCCTGGTCCAGGGAATCTGTGGTTCTTGCCATGTTGGTTGAGCTCAAACAATCCATATCTTGGCTTTTAACTGTATGAAAGTATTATTTGAGTGAAAAAACTGAACCAGAGTATTTAGATTTCAGGCATATAATAAGCAGTTAGGAAAACATCCGGAAACAGGAAACAATAAAAGGATGAAAGGGAAAAAAACATGAACAACACCTCTACAGGTTGGTTTATGGCCTAGAATAGAATTTTTAGAGTAGTAAGCACATTTTCAACTAATTTACCAATACTTCCAGGTTCACTTGATTTCTGAGTAGTACAGAAGGTTCAGTGACTTTCAAGGTTGAGTTGGAAGAACAGTTCTAACCTACCGCAGTGTCAAGATTGATGGTGAGCAGGATAAAAAGGTTTTGTTTGTTGGCCAATCCTACCTAGTTGGTTCAAAGACTGGATGAGTGAAAGCTGGTGATCAGGTATCAGTTGAATGAGAGGGTGCTGAGATTAAATTCAAGTGGGATTGCCAATCAGGAGACAAAGGGGATTCTTGGGAAGCTTGAGTGACTGGTCTGACAAGTGACAGGAAGGGAAATCTTCCTGGGAGTGCCGCCCTTGCATACGTGACAAATTAAGTGACAGAAGAAATATAAAGATGACAAGAAGGTATTTAGAAAGTAACAACAGTGGAAGAAAGGAACCTAAGAGGCAACTATACAGCTGTGAGAACTGAGATCAACAGGATGGAGATAATACAATCTTCTTGAATAACCTATAACATATTGTCAATTGTTTGGGCTTGAGTGGTCTTACCTTGATTTATTGTTTCTAATAATTTTTCTGTATGTACCTCAATATCCTCCATCCCCACAGCTTTTGATTAATTACTAATTAATTTTGCCTCTAATGAAGAAAGCTTATCCAATTGGCTGTATGCACCATCCAAATTACCACAATATTTTTTTAAATTATGACACATATCATTAAAAAAGGAATTAATTAAATCTGAGGTTGTTTCAGACAAAACACTAGGTTCAGAATTAGAAGCTAATTTTGGTACAATTTTTTCCACTTTTGAGCTAATGATATTATCTGATACCAATCTTTCTTTCCCTTGAGCTTTGAATGGGAAGAGGATCTCTTCTTTCCTGATCCTTTGCCTTTCAGTTGGGATAATTGATCCCAAGGATTTCATTTTTCTATGTACAATTCCACCTCTTTCCTGGGGATCATCTTCTGAAGAGCTAACTGGGAAGCCTTTACTTGGGATATTATCTTTTTCATGAAGATTTAGTCCTCTTTGGACTGGGCTTATTTGAACTCTTCCCAGAATTTCACATGCTCCTTGACTAAGCCTTTGATCCTGGCTTCCTTGGCCAGATTCTGCTGGGGTAGTTTTAGAGAACCTTCTTGCAATTGAGAGGGTTTTGAATTTACTAATTTCACCAACATTAGGTTGGGGAAGGGCAGAAGCACTTTGTTCTGCTCCTTTTCCACCAAAATTTGACTCATGGGCTCTAAATTCCTCATTTTTGTCATTATGGGCTGCCTCATGGTTACTGGGAGCTCCTGGAAAAGATCCATAGGAAGGAACCCTCCCTGATTCCCTTCTGTTGCATTTCTTCATATTAAAATATTTATAAGTATTTCTCATCCAACAAAAGATCTGTTATAATAAGTTATTTTAAGCTTACTTAAGTCAATATTTAGATGCACTATGACTTTATCAAGATTGAATTTATCTTGAGCAGGTAATCCAAAAGGGTCTTGGTGCCTCCCAATGAGGTCTTCTCCAGTCCAATCTATATTTTCAGAAAGTCCAGAAATGTCTGGTACCTCTTGATCGAATAGATCAACTTCAGGGGAAGTAATTTCTGGGATAGGAGCGCTCAATGATGGTATAAGAGACAGGTTTTATTGGTCAATAAAATACATTAATATTATTTTAATAAAATAATTTTATAAACTTTTTTTACTTACTTTTATTTTTCAGAAAGTAATTTATACCTTATTTCTTCCAAGCTTTGCATTGTCTTAATAGAGATTGAAAGTTAATGCGCCTCTCAAGATCTTCTTGTTCAAGGAGTTTATCTAGTTTTTTACGGTGAATAGATATTTGGATTTCTTCAGCTGGAGTTAAAGCTTCCCAACCCGTTGGTTTATAATTTTCAATATATTGTTGTTTTCCTGTTTTTAAAAGGTTTAAATAGTAAAATATTGATTCTGAATTGGTTTTCAAATCCACTGCAAGAATAATTAATGATAAATCATGGTTTTAATGTCATATAAATTATATCTTCATTTATTTTACAAGAAAATTCTGGTTCAAGGTATTAAATATAATAAATGGAATTTTCCCAGCCAGAATCATAATTTTCAGCCTCCTCGATGCGAAGGTCCTTGCTACCTTTCAGCTAACAGAGGTGATAGAATAGATAATAAATATATTATTATAAGAACGAAACAATAATCTTTAAAATATTTGGATAAAGAAAATGCAAGGCAATATGGTTTGGATATTAATGGTTTTTATTAATCAAAATTAATAAATTTAATATCAAATAAATTCATAAGGGGCCACAATGATATTGGGGATCTTTGAAACCTCTTCTTCAGTAAATTCACTTCAAAATACGTAGAATTGGTTACTTTTGAACCGTTAATTTATATTTTTAAAGGAGTTATTTCCCAAAGATAATATATATACATAAAATATGGTGGAGTGGCAGGGCTTTTTAAACAAGCTGCCACAACATAAAAAGGATAATAAACTCAGTGGTATAGTACTTAATCCTTTTGGTACCTATTTGGGAGGTTTACTGATGGTTTAAACCTGTATCTGGGGTTAGAAGGTTGTTCAGAAGTTTCAATTGATAAAAATTGGATTGGGACAGATAATATTAATCAGAAGAAAGCCATAAATCATTGACTCATCTCTTATAAGTACTCGATCACTTTAGAACAGTGTCTGGATTTATATGTAACTGGGTTTAATTTCATGTCTTTTTATACTATGTACTATCCACAGGGACATTGATTACATAGTTAGTCCCCATATTGGTAGTAGCCCCTTTATGCAGTACCTTAGCTTCACATGCAGTCTTTCAGCCTATAAGCCTGTATTCCCGCCTCTGTGTACCACCAAATGCCTGGGACTGCGTACCTAGCCTGTCATGATAGGCAGACAGGGTGGAAGTGCTGCTGCTCAGCTTCACACGGATGTATTAGTTTCCGCAGCTGCGTGCGTGAATTGTGAAAAATCACTTTTCTGCACATAAGTCCTCTAATATACAGATATCACTGATTCTGACCTCATTTTCACGTTGAAGCCTACACGTAGGGTTCCATGTGAAATATTAGAATGGCCAAAATCTGAAGGCCATTATTTTTTTTAAATATTTCATGCATTATTCAAAATACAAAGAGTGGGAATTTGGGGCAAGTGCAGTAAGTGACCCTGCCTTAATTTTGGAGGAGGATTTGAATTTGAAATAATATTTCAAGATTATTCCTTCCTTCATACTTTTTTATTTGTTTTTTGTATTTTGTTTTGTTTTTCTGTTACTTTTGCAGATTGCTCTGTAACAGCAGCAAGCTGACATAAAGAACTGCTCCATATAGCTATTTTTTGAGTTTAATGTGTATCTGAGGAAAATTTATATATGGAAAACATGATTAAAAATGAAGAAACAATTCCAAATTAGCTTCTTTGAATAAAATTTGAAACTTATGATTTGTTTTGAATGAAATTTTACAAAACATAAGATCATGTGAGAAAATCCTAAATGTACCTATTTCACAGGAGGAATTAAACTCTGGAAATTATTTGAGAAAAAAACTCAAAAATTACCACAAAAATAGTCACAAAAATTTAATAATTCCCTTGATAATTTCAAGATTTCTGATTGAATCAATATAATTTTTCCAAAAATAAAAAACATAAAAAAATATGCAAATGGTAGTTTTACCATTGGAATCAACTTGAAATATTTCAAAAGAAGAATTTAATAATTTCAAAAATGACAATGAAAAAATCCAACATAAATTTATTTGAATATAATTAAGTATTCTTATTCAATTCAAATTCCTTTATGTCATCATCCATTCTTCCTCATATCCTCCCAACCCAAATCCTGGTGTTTTTACTCCACAATTGAAGCTGCTCCTTCTCCTTTCCACCTTGAACACCTTTCCTTCCTTAATTACCTCTCCCTCTCCTTTTCAATGCTCATTCTCCATTCACCCTCAACTTCTCATCTTCAATCCCCTTGCTCCTTTCTTCTTGTCATCTCTTCTAAACTCGCCTTCTCCTTCTGAACAATTTATCATCCTTCTTTACCTTCAATTATGTCCTATCGCCCAAATCTCCCAATGCTTCTTCTCAAATTATCCGCTCAAATCTTGCTCACGTCCTTGCTCAAATTCATCCATAAATATTGACCTCCTACAAATCAACTCACGTCCTCCCTCAATTCATCCATCAAAACCAACCTCCTACAAATCTGCTCAACTGTTGATCAAATGTGAGTTTCACAAATGACTGACTCAATTTCTCTCATATAATTGATCCTTACTCAAACTCTTGTGCTCCTCAGACTCTCTTCATTTCCTTGTTTTCCTATTCTTCTTTTCATCCTTATGTCTCCCAATTCTGAAAGCTTTCTAGGTTAATACCGTCACCTTAATTATCATGTTCATGTTTCATTCTTTCCTTTTTGCCTCTTGTTCATCCCCTGGTGTTCACATCTTCTCTAGATTTATTTTTCTTTTATTGAAATGAAATAAGTCAAAAATTTACTGATCACTTATAACTTTATACAAAAAAAATAAAAAAGCACAGAAATTTTCTACACATACCTATTCCATTAGAGGGATTCAAATACAGGGTGCAGCATTATTCAAATTTTATTAGTTTTGGTACAGAGGTATTTGTATTTCATCAAATGTAATATATTTTATTCAAACAAACTTCATTTGGAGATTTTTGGTTATTTTTTTTAACTGGGGAATTTTTTATTATAATGTTTCCACTGGGATTTATTTCTCTCAGAAAATATGTATTTGCATAATTTTTTCATATTTGAAACCAAGATATTTAAATCATATCAGAAATATTGAATTTTATTCAAATAAAAAAAATTGTATTTTGTTGTTACTTTTGGTAATGGGAGGCTTCAAATTCACAACCCTGCATTGGAAACAGGCATGGACTGCTGTTTTTGACCCATATTAGTTTTTAATGCAGGCTCAAAACTCAACAAAATGCAAGTTTATTTGTGAAAGGGGTTTTGCATGTCTTCCCTGACATTTAATCCCATTTGGGGCAAAATAGCACCAAATGGGCTATTTTTGAGGGTAATTATGGGTACCTAGGCAACCCTGGATCACATTTGAGTGCTTTAAACCCAAATTTGGGGATTTTTCATACATTTTGTGAATATTTTACCACAAAGATAAATTGAAACTTTACCACACATTCTGCCTATTGGAAAAACAAATTCTTGTCACAAACCACACCCACACAATACTATTCCATCAGATAATTTTCTTTTTCACAACCCAACATTGAGCAAAATATGGAGTTGTTAAACTGACTTTTGCATTGAATACTAAAGTTCCTTTGGTTTTTTTGTTTTATGGGAACAGTGGCAAGCCCAATGCCCCTGGTTTTCTACATGGCTGCATCAAAGGGCTGAATTTATAGTGCTGTTAACAAAGCTGTTGCAGAAGCTAGGTATTTGGGTGAAATTTTGGGAAATAAAATATTGGAAGGCCCAAATTCATCCTGATCTAGTGTTACAATTGAGGAGGAAGAATTTTTCTTCACAACTGGGATAAACTTGAGCTGGTGGGTCACATTTCATGTTCAATTTGACTGATTTGGCTTGATGGATAATAATTTAACCATAGCAGATGTAACTATGGAGTGCCATAACCTCTTGACCCTCCTCCTGTGAGAGCTTTTCCTAGTAAGAAAGAAGCTGAAAAATATTTTCAAAAACAGGCATTTATACATTGCTGCACTCTCACAAAATTCAATTCAAAGAGAGACAAATACATAGACCTAGCGTGAGGCAGATATGGAGTATATGAAGGGTCAATGCTCACCAAATTGCAAATGAAAACTCACACAAGGAAGCGTGGTTTTCAATTCATGATCCACACCAGTCATAAAGTAGCCAATTGCATGTGGTGCCTCTGCATTGGAAATGACCAACACAATCATCAACCATCTGCAAATCCCACAGTGCATCTTAAGATGAGGATAATCTCTGGTGTGGCCTTAGGAAAACTTAAGGCTGGCCTGAAGGATTTTCTCAAAAAATTTCAAATCAAAAGTAAATTGAGAACAATTGAAGGTGGAGAATAATTTGACAATAGAATGATCTATAAAATTAAGCGCAATGTTCAAGCAGCTAAATTGGATGAGAAAAGTGTTATCAATGTTCTATTTGAATTTCTCCAAGAAACACAGTGGGTTTCCAGGTCAATGTTTAGTGGATAGGGTCACTTAGAGGCCCTTTTCTTGGATCATCCTCAGTCTATAAAAATTTTGAAAAAATTCCATAATATTGCTTTGTTGGATTTCACTTAGAAAAAAGATAGGTAAAACATCCCTCTACATCATGTTGCAGGAATGACAGCCAGAAGGAAAACTTTTAAAAAAATCTTTTGATTTTATAATAAAAAATAACTTTGGGTTCTACAGTTGGGTGTTGAATGCACTAAAGGATTTGGCTTATGATCCAGAGAGGCTTCTCAAATTCATTGTGAAAGAATGTGAAAAATATTTGGTTTTTGCCATTGAACATAGTTTCCATGAGTCATCCAGAAAGCTTTGCTCTTGGCACTTGTCTATAAATATATAAGCAATTTACAAAGTTTTCTTCAGTAATGATTATGAAGGATGGCAAATTTTAATGTCTCCGTGGGCAAATTATGGGGCATCTAAAAACAAGGGGGATGCAGAAGCTTATGATGTGGAACTCAGAGTAGGCAAATTTATTCCTTCTTCTGTTCATCTCTGCTGGGATTTCTTATGTTGAAACTCTTATACAGTGTTTATTGAAAGACCATGAGGATTTTCTTGATTATATAAAAAATAAAATTTTCCTTATCAAAGAGATGTCTGGAATGGAATGGACTTGTGTCAACCCTGCATTTGGAAATAAAACAATTTCTTGGGTTGAAGGCCCCATGATAATTTGAAACAATGACTTGTGCAATCTTTTGGGAGCATTTTGGATGTTTGGAGACACCTGGAAGCAACCATTGATATTCAAATCAATTTAGTGCATGTTCATCTTAAAAAATATCAACTAAACATTTATTAAAATCTCTTCCAACAGAACTGTTGCCTTTGGGATACAAATTTTCAATTGAGGCAATTAAACTCATTGGGGAAAAATTTGAAAAGTTAAAGTGTGATCATGATGGAAAATTGTGCACAAAGTCATACTCCAAGACAATGGGCTTTCCTTTTTCCCACATCTTAGTTGAGATACTAGCATTGAGAGGGTCTTTTGTGCCTGAGGAAATTCATCCTCAGTGAAGGTTACACCATATCCCTTCCAGTTCAGTAATTTGGATTTTTTGAATTTCTTTTTGATGAAGGATTATAATTTCTATTTGGTTTTCCAATTACTTCTCCTTTTGGTTTTTGAAAGTTTGAAAAAAATCAAGTTCTTGAATATTTTTGATTGTTTGAGAAGCTTGTTTCAATTTTTATGGGACAACCTGAAGAAGTTAA
This sequence comes from Puccinia polysora, assembly GCA_025617555.3. Taxonomy (NCBI): domain Eukaryota; kingdom Fungi; phylum Basidiomycota; class Pucciniomycetes; order Pucciniales; family Pucciniaceae; genus Puccinia; species Puccinia polysora. The sequence goes on along the minus strand of CM062625.1, from coordinate 8,125,931 downwards.
ATTTCTGATTTTGAAGTGACTGGTCAAGCATACAAACCCTTTTGTTGCTAAGCCAAGTATTAAGCCAAATGTCTTATGGTCAAGCTATGGTTAACTCCAATTGAAATACACCTGACATAAATTTTCAAGGTTTAAGGATGTGGAAAGGGATCTTGAGAAAAAAATACAGGTTAGAAGGTCACTAAAAAGACCTAAAATTGCAATCATTTTATTTTGAGAAGTGTTATTCTTTATTAGTAATGAACTTATGGAGAAAATGATATTTATAGTGCAAGTCAGGGTTAGAATATGAAGTTCATAGTTTAGAGGAAGAGACTGAAAGTGAATGAGGCTCCCTTGATTTTGAATCAGAATCCTTTTCTGAGGAAGAAGAAGTGGATAAGTCAACCAGGAGCTGATCTTTGGCAATTATTGATTTCATTAATGTGATTATAATGCGGGATAATTGAGGTTTGATTTTAGGAACCAATAATTAAATACCTCAATCAAATACCTGAGAGCTTACATCAGTTCTTGGGTGATTTTAGGGATCCTGTTGGTGATGTTCATTGTGGGCTTAAATTCATTGCAGAATCACTTAGGTTCAATGAAAATGGATGTTTTTAATTGCAAAGGTAAATGATAGAAGCCTTGAGGAAACATAAGGCAATATAAACTATGATACTTTGGGGTATCACTGAGGTTTAATAGATTGAAAAAAGTCTTGATGCTAAAGACATAAATGAAATTTTTTCTTCTTCAAAATGGCTTGCAAAGTTAGATGTGGGCTGGATAATAGCATACACTTATGTAAGGCCAATTTGTTTCATTTAATTGCCTTCATGTTGGACTTATACTCCTTTGAAAATGCATGTAAAAGAACTATCAGATGGAATCTTCATTAACTTTGTTAACAATAACCACTGGTTTCATCTATTATTTTTGGGAGATATTATTCAAAATCTGCCCATTGTAGCAAAAAATCCTTATTTGACTTCAAAGAAAGCTTCCTATTGGTTTGATAATGTCAAGGATCATATTCTTTTTTATTTTAATTTAAAAAAATCATATAATTTCATTTTTTGTGTTTGGTATAAAATGTACTTCTGATGCTGATCTTGTGATTCTATTAATATAATGGGCTATCACATTTTTAACATCATTATTTTTAGTGTTTTGATTTAAAATCATTATTTGTAGTGTTTTGAACCTGATTATATTGGCAAGTCAGTTCAACTTGTGTTAATGTTGGAATACTGCTGTTGAATTCTTTTATTTCATTGTATTTTTTGAAATAATTTTATTTATCTTATTTGAACTTGCGTGTCAACAATCTCATTTTACATATCAATTGTGAAAAGCGCCTCTCTAAACTTTCAGCCTCCTGGATGCTAAGAACTTTGCTATCCTTTAGCTATCAGAGGTGATAGAATAAATAATAAATATATTATTCAATAATTGAATCAAAAATCCTTAAAATATTTGGATAAAGCTATTGCAAGTTTGATTGGTTTGGTTATGGTTTAATATTATAAATCAACATTAATGGATTGATTATTGAATAAATCAATAGAGGGGCCACAATAATATTGGGGATCTTTAACACCTCTCTTCAGGGAATTCACTTTGAAAACATGTATACCTGATTACTTTGGAACCTTTAATTTATATTCTTAAAGGAGATAATGCCCAAGGATAATATATATATATAATATATTGTGGTGTGACAGGGCCAAGAAGCCAAGCTGCCACAACAGAAAAAGGATAATAAGACTTGCTGGTGTATTATTAAATCCTTTAGGTACCTTTTTGGGACGTGCACTGATGGGTTAAACCTATTACTGGGGTTAAAAAAGTTGTTCAGTAGTTTAAATTGATAAAAAGGGTTGTGGACGTATATTATTAATCAGACTAAATCCATAAACCACTTACTTATCTCTTATAAGTATTTGATTAACTTTTCACGGTGTCTGGATGTAAATATAAATGGGTCTCTGGGTATCAACAACCTCAAAAAGGGGCCTTTATTTATATCTTTTTGAGCCCATTTCTGTCCCTCTGAGGGCTATAGGGGCCCGGGTGGACGGGTGCTAAGGCTAGAAGGGCAACCAATGCTTTCCCTGCATGTAAAATAGGTTCTGTAGCCTTGGTGGGAGCTGGATCAATCCGGATCTGGAGCTATTTCCAATAATAATTTAGCAATTTGTTGGCAAAAAGCACCTAGTTGGTCATTTGATCTTCCTTTAGTCATGTATCTCATGAGAATTGAAGGAAATTGATTGAATAGTCTAATTTTTGGATATTAAAAAAACATTTTGATGTCATATAGTTACTGGTTATATCACTCTAATTGTAAGTTCTGGTCCTTCAAAGTTTTTAACATCAATTTTCAAAATTGGTGTTGGTTTATTTAAATGATTTACTAAAAATAATTAATTGGAATTTATATGTTATATTTCTGTTTTTTTAGATTGAGGAAAACCCTAAGTACATGAAGATTTCTTTAAACTTTCATAAAGGTCATGGGAAGTAGTTTATTAGACTCTTCCAATCTCTTGATGGTTATTTTCGAAGTTCAATGATTTTTAGTAAATTAATTCATTAAAAATATTTCCTTTGGGAACTTTGGTAATTTTTTTACATATCTGGGTTCATGAGACCTTCACAAACAATTTGGTGTCCTGAAGTTCTCATTTATTTCAAGATAAGATAGGTACGCAGGCCTCCAAAGTTTTCAATAGTCTTTTTCGACATTTTGTGTATTTATTTATATAATTTAGTTAAATATGTAAACTCATCTTTTTATGTATTTTTAATTGATTTATCTACCTATTTCTTCACTTTCTACGCAAGGAGATATTTGTTAGATACCCTTGATCTATCAGTATGGGTAGTCGCCTGTCTAACTGGTACCTTGACAGAGGTTCTTCATTGTGTGTTGATGGCTGTCGCGCCTGTCGCTTTGCATCTTCCTGCGGTTGCGCGTTGGTCACCTGCCTGGGGCTGCGCGCCCGCTTGTCAGCTGTCACTCTCAGGCAGGCTTTTGCTCTGTCATCTGTCCCGAAAGTGTGTATCACTATTATTTAATTTAAGATGGGTAAGGAGTAGGAATTGGAAGGTGGCATTTCCGAGTGACCCTAACTAAAATTGGGTGAGGAATCCAAATCCTCAATAATATTTTGGATATTCATACTCTTTAATTATTTTTTTATTAATTTTAATTAATTTTCTTGTTTTTGATGCTTTGTCAGCTAGCTCTGACATAGTAGCAAGCTGACATAAACTCTTGAGTTCAGTTTCCCTGGAGAAAAGTCACCCTCTTCCCCCCTCACCAGGCCTTCTTCAAAATTCATTTATCAAAAATACTCATCCTCCTCAATCGTCACCATTCAAGCGCTACAACAGATAATTGAGAAAAACAAAGGCTTGGTCATTTTCAAGGAGTCAAGTTAATTTGGTGCAAGATGTACTCTGCTCTTACTCATTGGTTGTGGTTAATTTTCTGACATGTTTGCCTCAGTTTGCCTCATCAATTCCTCTTTTTATCTTGGATTTTGTGTGGAGGACTTCCCTTATCTCATCAGTTCTAAAATTGCCACTAGTACCGCGCCATATCTATAGTTATATAAATAGCCTGGGTATGGTGTCATCATCCAGTTTTGTTCAATTGTTGTTTCCTTTTATCCTCAACCTTTTTTTTCTAACACCATGTTCTAGCTTTCTGGTTTTATTTTTTGCAACGCTTGGGGAAATCAGAATTTTAATTCATCCAGATTAAAATTTGATAATTCACAAACTTTGGTCAACCAGAAAAGCAAAATGACTGACTCTCTCATGGCAAATATACTCAAGATGGAAATTGAGGCAATTCCATTCCTCATCTTGGACAACTTTGCAATTAAGCATAATTGTGTTGTGAATATGATGAATCTACAACAGGATCTTTATGTTAAGCTCATGAAGAAACAAAGGGAAACCAATGAAAATCCAATAGGGCTTATCCATGTCAAAAACATAATAATCTGAACAATTTTAACATCCAAGATTGATACTACTTTTCAGGCCAATATCATAAAACCAAGCAATGAGAAGGATGCTCAAGAAATCTGAGGGGATATCAACAAGTACTTTGCCTCCAAGCAGGCCTCCAACTGTTCCAGGATCTTCAAGGATTTTTTTCTAACTCCTTTTTTGTATTCAACTATACCTAGCCTCACTACGGATACCAGAGCAGCTATTTCTTGGATGCATGAATTTGGAATTAATTCAACTACCAAAAATATTGCCTACCTAATTTTAGAGAAATTGCTGTTGATTATGGATACCTTAATTCAAACAATTACTCACTCTGACAAGAAGATCACGCCTGATCAAGTTCTGGATCAATTTGTATGTTCAACAACAATAGATTCCTGAACAAGGAGTTCCCCTCTGATAAAAAAGAGGAAAGCTCCAATTCATTTTACTTCCTCTCTTCCAATATGAATCCATTCAAAAAAAAGTCGCACAATCCAAAGGCTGCTCATCCAGAAGGGTGATGCGGGAAACTTTTCCCTCATCTCAGACCATCCTTTCCAAAGAAGAAGAAAGCAGGATTGGGATCCACCGTGGAAGGAACTTCATTCAGCTCCTTTCACACAAGCTTGCTCTTCAATTTTAACTGTTTTCTGGTGGAATAAGGTTTATCAAGACACATTGTGTCTGATCTCAATTTTTTTTCTCACTAAGACCAATCATTTACAAGATTCATCTCAAAAAACTCAGGGAGGAACTCTCTTGGTTAACAGGGGTGGGTACCATCAAACTTTTCAAAAATAAAAAGAAGGAAATCTTGGTCTCTGATGTTCTATTTTCACCAAAGTCTAATGAAAACCTGTAATCTATGCACACACCTATAAAAGATGGATTCATAATTGACTTTGGAAAAGACAATTTTGTAAGCCAGAAAGGTAACTGGAGTACAGTAGGCCTATATGAATTCAATATACCCATTCTTCATGTGAATGATCCTAAGAAAAATCTACTTGCACTTCTCACTCAGGAAAAAATATTACATAAATCTCTTGGTCACGCTGGTTATGGGAGAATTAAAAAAAATTTAGGGTTGAAAATTAAGAAGCTCCCAACCTGTGAAGCATGTTCCATTATTAAAATATCCCAAAACCCGTTCAATAATAAACATCCCTGTGCCAAGAGACTTTTTCAAGAGCTTCACTGTGACCTAGTTGGGCCAATTCATTCCTTGATTATTAATGGAGATTCCTATTTCTTAACAGTAGTTGATAGCTGCACCAGGTTCTTCACCGTTATTCCGATCAAAAGTAAAGGCAATGTGGCAAGTACCCTAAAATTCTTTAATTAAGTTGAATCCAAGAGATTCAAGTATTTCCCTATGATTCTCCACTCAGATTCAGGATCAGAATTCTTGAATCTCAACCTTTCTAACTACTGGAGAGAAAACAACATCAAACAATCCTTCTCAGATGTGTAGTCCCAACAACAGAAGGGACTGGCGGAAAGCTTCAATTGGATCATTCTTGAATCAGTACAAACAGTTCTTTTTGACTCTCAACTTCAAAAACATCACTGGAACACTATAATAAAGTTGTTTACGCTAGCACTCAACCCAATTCCTTTGAAAAAGTCAAAGAAATCACCATATGAGGTATTCAAAGGAAAAATTTTAAACATTGACTATTTCCATCCCATAGGGAACTCTGCAAGCTACATACTCAATGAAAGTCCATCTTTCTCTAAAATGAAACCTCAAGGACATTTTGGCAAGTTGATTGGATATAACAAAAAAGTACTGTCCTACAAGATCTTGACATCTGGTAACAAAGTAATCAACACAACACATGTCACACTACTGGACTTTGATTTTAACCTTAAAAGGTTTGAGAAAGCTGTAACAGTTGAAGATTGGTGTGAATATACTAATTTTGTGAAACCTGAAAAACAGATCAAGTTGATAAAATTTATTCTACTCTGCATCCTGTAACCACTGTAGAAAACCTTTCCAACAACATTTTCAACAAGCCAAGCCCTCCAGTAGAATCTACCCGGGTAACAAAAGACTCTCCTGTGTAGAATTTTCCCAGGTATACCTTATTTGAGCGGGTCTCTTCTGTCAAACCGCAAAAATACTGCTATGCCACAGTCACCAGAAAAGACAGTTCCAACTATTTGACAGAAAGACTAATTTAAATCAAAGAAATAGAATCTTAAGATGTTTGGGAAGATGCTGAGATAAAACTCAATTGTTTTGTTAGAACCATGTGGGTAGAGAAGGTCAAACCGGCTACAAGTCTGTCACCCAGAAAATGGGTTTCATGAAATTGTTGGAAACTTGAGAACACCGGTAAGAGAATTTTTTGATACCTTTGTGCCCATTGGCAAGTTCACAACTCTCATTCTTCTTCTTTTAAGCGAACTGGATTGTAAGCTTGAAAAATATCAGTTTGATGTTGAGGCAGCTTTTTTTTTTTCTCCTCTGGAAGAGTAAATTTCCATCCTCAAACCAAAAAAAAGCCTGCGGTCATTCAAGATTGAGAAATTGAAAAATTATCTCTACGTTCTACATCAAGCCCCATCCAATTGGTACAAGAAACTGACAGGATGGCTAGAAGGGATCAGTTATAATGAATTTAACACTGATCCCCATCTATAAACTCACTCAACTCACTGCTCCTCCCTATTCTTTCACGTGGAAAAACTTATTGTGGCCAGAGAATTAGACTGGTTTGAAAAGGAAATTTTAGAGAGATTTCCAAGGTCATCAGCACATAAACCTGACACAATTCTTGGGACAGAATTCTGTGAAATTGAAAATATTATTACTTTAAATCAAAAAAAGCAGATTCAAAAGACACTGGAAGAACTCAACCTGACTGACTGCATAGCATTCCAAAATTCTCTCACACCTTGAATTCAATTGGTTCCTGCTTCCAAATTGACCAACTTGAATTTTCCAAACTTGGACAGAACTTCAGGAAGTTCACAGAGTTACTGAAATATCTCTGCTGTTGAACTTGAGTAGACATTTCTGAAGCTTGCTCTATTCTATCTAAGTTCAACTGAATTCCAGGTCCCTTTCACTGGAAAAACTAATTCACATCTGGAAATACCTGGCAGGGACATCTTCTCTTTCACTGACCATGCAGCCTGACTCAAACAAAGCTGAATGTCTGTGTGTCTACACCAACTCTACCTGGGCTGATTATCCACACAGTCAAAAATCTCAGACCGGTTACATCATCTTCTGGAAATCTTCTCTAATTGCATGGAAGAGCAGGAAACAAGGCAAAATCACTCTCTTGTCCACTGAGTCTGAATTGAATGCTTTAACCAACGGTGCACAGGAAACACTTTTGATAAAATCCATTGTTTGTGACTTATGGAGAAGATGCCTCATTAAACTGTCCAATTTTCTTGTTGAAAATAAGGGGCTGGTTGAAAAAATTCAACATTTTTATTTTAATTCAAAAACCAAATACATCAACATGAAAATGAATTGGTTGCACAATCAATCATCTGCAAACAGAATCTGTGTCAATCTCATCACCACTGACTCAATGTTTGCGGATACTCTCACAAAAGGATTGAGTTCATACGCTCTATCTAGACCTTCTGACGCCCAAATTTTTGCAATTAATGTTGCACTTAATTATGGTGGGTGTTTGAATACTGCTGTTGGATCTTGGATACCTCCTTATTTTTATTTTCTCATTCATCTTTTATTCCTTTATTTCATTGTATTTCTTGATCTCATTTTTTCTATCCTATTTGACCTTGCGCCTCAACAATCTCATTTTGAATATTAATTGTGAACCGCTGTGGTGGCCAATTTGGGACACCACGTGAAAAAGGGAAATTTTTATATTTTTTTATGCATTATTTCATCCAACTTCATACAAAGAAAAAATATTTTTGTGTGTCACTATGGCAACCCTTCTATTTCCTCTTCATTCAGCTTCTCATTTTTGTACTGTTCTAGCAAGGCCACAACAAGGATTTATCAAGTCCCCCAGGCTCTGCGTTCAATTCCCCCTTGTTGCGCTCCCAGCCCAAATTTTTGGCCAAGCGCCCAGCGCAAATGGTCATCATCTTCATCATCCTCTTCCTCACCAATCATCCCCATAACCAGCATCATCATTGACGCCAATGACCCCATTCTCATCACCTTTGGTTTGCTCACCTGACGACCAGCAAGGGGTTGCTCGCGCCAATCTGCGCCGCTGTTGGTCATCTTCAAACCATCACTCCAACCATCTCCAAGGTCCAAAAACCGCGGGAAACGCTTGCAGCCATTGGAGTTTTTGCATCAATCATCAATCCACCTCCTTGGCCAACGGTCGAAATCATCAAAATTGGCCAATCCGCTGACCGCCCTCATCAGAATCTCCCTTCCTACGCCTTGATCCCTCCAACCTACCAATCACATTGCCAATCCCTCAATCAATCATCTCATCCCAAGCTTTTTTTTTCATCCATCACTGTTGTTGCAAGCCGTTGCCCACAATTGCCCATTGGCAACCGCTGTTGCCACCGTTTATCAACTGCCCGCTACCACCCTTTACTTGGGCTGGTTTCCTTGTTCTCAGTTTCTTTCTTTCACATTTAATAAGCTTCCTGTTTCCAAATTGTTTATTCCTCACTGTTTGTTTTTTTTGTTCTCATATCATTCTTAAAACAAGAAAAACAATTCTGCTTTCAGTTGTAGTCACCTCTTTTAAGTAGTGTAAAGGGCTCTTGTCTTGAAAAGGAGAAGCTCTCCCCTGCCTTTTGCCCATATATCATCATCATCTGTCTATCATCAATCCATTTTTTTTGGAATCAATAAATCCGTGGTTTCCATCCCCTTTATCTAAGCATCTCATCATCCTTATCATGGGTATAACTTTGGATTGACCCTTGATCCTTTGAGCCTCCATACTTGATACTTTGATCCTTCCTCTGTGACCTGATCCTTATCACCAACCAATAGCCTTGCTGGTTGAAGAAGAATTCATTGGGTTGAATTCTTGAGTGATTTAAACCACTCCATTGATCCCTTTCTCCAACCGCTTTGATCCTGATCATTCATTTGATTGTCTTTCTGGAACCAGTCATGTTTGGCTGAGAGGTTTCTTCAAGTTTGAAACCTGAATTTTTAAACCTCCCTTTATTCCCTTAAAGTTGAATTCCACCACGCTATTCTTAATTACCTTGAGAAGTGTTGGGTCATTCTTGTTTGAATTTGTTATATCTTTCATTCTAGAGCTTCATAGAAAAAATTGCCTTGTTTTTTACATCCACCCACAGTTAGCTGGTACCCTTAAAGCGTTTGATTTTGGATAGTTTTGCAGGTTTGATGATAACCTGGAGGTTGGTTGGGTTTGAGTTGATCTTTTCTAATCTTCTGCTGACAACCAGAGTTATTAGCTTGTGGGTGTTTTTACTTACAACTTCCTTGTTCTATTGAACTCTGAAAAAAATTTAAACTTATTTTTTCAAGTCTTTTCCCGCACCATCTTGCCTCAGATAGTGTTTTCTTACATTGCTACTGAAAACTTTCAAAATCATTCCTTCCATTGATCCCTCATTCATAAGGTACTGGACCTTGATTGTGGTTACATTTAAATATTTTTGTAACTCTTAGGAGGGCAGCCTAAACAGCACCTTTCCCCTCAACATTACTGCCTCCTTCTCAGAACTGTTTGGAGTTCTACACCGCGCGTCTCTAAATTCTTGAGTTCAGTTTCTCCAGGGAAAAGTCACCCTCTTCCCCCCTCACCGGACCTTCTTCAAAATTCATTCTTCAAAAATACTCATCCTCCTCAATTGTCACCATTCAAGCGCTAAAACAGATAATCAAGAAAGAAAAGACTTGGTCATTGTCAAGGATTTAAGCTAATTTAGTGTGACCTGTAGTCTGCTCTGACTCATTGGTTGTGGTTAATTTTCTGATATGTTTGCCTCAGTTGTCTATCATCAAGTCCTATTTTTTTTTTGGAGTGTTTTTGAAGGACTTCCCTTATCTCATCAGTTCTAAAATTTCCACTAGTGCTGTGTCATATCTATAGTCATTAAAATTGCCTGAGGATCATTTAAATCTCCTTTTTTGTTAAATTGTTGTTTACTTTTTTCATCAACCTTTTTTTTTCTAACACCATGTTCTAGATTTCTGGTTTTATTTTTTGCCATCCTTGAAGCAATCAGAATTGTAATTTATCAGTTGGGATTATCCCATTCTGAGGAGTATTTGAGCTCATAATGATTGGATCAGCTTAACTCAAGTTGAAATTGTTCTTGTTTTGTAATTTGTAATTTAGGGCTTGTTCATTGAGGTGGACTTGTATCAAGTCCAACTCAATGGACTAGCCCTATCTTTTTGGGGGGTTGCTCTAATTTTGTGCAAGTCCAATGAAATAATTTCAACTTTTTATTGTAAATTTAATTTCATTGAATGAAATAAGTTAAGACTAGAAGGGACGTGACACAATCTGAGCAATATCTGGATTCAGTTGAGAGACAAGGAACAGAAGGATGATTGAAGAAAACAAAGATAAAAAGGGTAGCAGAAATCATACCCGACAATTGACAATGAGCGTTGGGTGAATCACTACGGATTAGTCTGGATGGACAATAGAGATTTGAGCTGAGAGGTTGTTGTTGTATTGAGGAGATGCGGTTGAGAGATTGTGGTCAAATCAAAGAGATGGGTTGAGATGCAAGTAGATTGAGATTTATGAGAAGGAAAGAAAATCAAGGAGTGGACAAAGTAGATGAAGAAAAATGAGAAGAAAAGAAAGAGAATAAGATTGGAGAAAAGATCAAACTGTTGAGAAAGGAAAGAAAAAGGAAAGAAAACGGCAGAGACCCCGGTCAAGCCCGGGAGGGTTGATTAGTGAGGCCAGGGGCCACAAGCTGATGAGAGCATGGTAAGTGCGCGGGTGCGGGCTGGCAGAATATGGCATGGGGAAGACCATTTTAGGAAGAGGATTTGACACCCCCTGTGGCTGGTAGGATTTCAGGGTGCGTGAACTGAGAGTTAATGACTTGAAGAAGTTTTTCAAGAGCAACTCTAGGAAGAGCCTTTGTTAAACCATCAGCAATCATGTTGGAGGAAGGAATCAGTTTGATCTTAAGATTATCTACCTTGAGTTCTTTGCGGATGGCTTTGGTTTTGATGTCTATATGACAAGTCTTGGAGTTGCACCCAAACTTCTTTAATTTATTGTTGAGTCCCTTATTGTCAATGTGGTGTAGGCTGGGTTGAATTGGTTTTTCCCAAATTTCCAATATGAGCCCTCTCATCCATATAGCCTCAAGGAATGAGTCCACAAGCGGATTTAGTTCTGCTTCAGTGGTGGAGTGAGTAACGTTCCGCTGGTGGTAACTGCTCCAAGAGATGGGGGATCCAAATAGTAGAGTGAGGTGGCTGGACTGTGAATTTCTTGTCTCTAGATCATTGTTCCAGGTAGTGTTTCTGTAACATTGCAGTTGAGTCTTGGGGTGTATCACTTCCAGCACAAGAGAGAGGTGTTTGGTTGCCTTCAGGTATTTCCAGAAGCACTTGACTTCCCGCCATTGATTGATTCCATGTTGTTTGCAAAATTGAGCAATACTGGAAACAGCGTAGCTGATGTCTGGGCAAGTGAGGCAAGCAATTTAATTCATTAGAAAGATGGCGGATTGATAGTTGAGGTTGAGAGCTTTGAACTTGTTGTGTTCTTCATCTGTAGCGGGTCAAAGATTTAAGTGAGCTGTTAGCGGAATTGAGGAGGGATGAAAATCACTGAGATTGAGTTCTTCGAGTCCGTGTTCAATGTGTTTTAGTTGAGAAAGAAAAATTTTCTCCCAGGAATATTTTATGCCCAGGATAGTGTTGGGTTTGTGGGCGGTGGAATTTGGAAATTGGTGGAGGAAGTTTTCTTTGAGCTCATTTCTGAGACTGATGAGGATGAGGTTGTTGACATGAAAGATAATGGTCAATTTGTGCTGGGGATTTAAATAGAGACAGGGATCACTGGAAGATTGATGAAACCCCTGGCTGGATAGCCATTGAGTAAGGGTGTTGAACCAGTTGAGAGGGGCTTGTTTGAGTCCGCAAAGAGATTTCTTTAGCTTGAGATATTTAGAGGTTCTAGAGAATCCCTTTGGGGTTTTTGTGATCACGTCTTTGTTGGGAGGTGCATGCAGAAATTCACTCTTGACATCAAATTGAGAGATTGGAAGTGTGTGGTAAACCCCGAACAGTAGCGCTATTCTGAGTGAAGCCTCCTTGCCCGTTGGGGAGAATGTATCTTGATAATTGAGTCCGTAGATTTGATTAAACCCTTGCACTCATAATCCACTTTTATAAATGAGCGGGTCCCCATGACAGTTATCCTTGATGTGGTAGACCCAAGTCGTGTTTAGAGGATTGGCAGGTTCTGGTCACTTGTAGTTGTCCCATAATTCCATTCTTTCTATTCCATTTAATTCTACATTCATTGACGCTTCCCACTTTTTGAAGTCTTGAAATTTCTTAGCCTGTTTGTAAGATTTGGGAACAAAGTAATGATGGTAACCATAACAATGAGGTGGTTTGAGCAAGGATTGATTGCAAAGCAGCCTGGAGGGAGCGAGTTCTTTGGCTGCATCTATTGAAGAGTGAGAGTCTTGATTGTTGACAGAGGAGGAAGATTCAGGTTCAGAGGGAATGGTATCGGCTGGTAAAGGACAAGAGTAGGTAGTAGGAGAATCGCTAGGAAGGGCAGGACTGGTAGAAGTTGGAAAGTCAATATCAAGAGAGCTAACAGTTGGTAAGTTGTCATTGGAGGGAGAGTTGAAATCTGATTTGATGATCTTGATGTGTTTGGAGGAGATGATTGAGTTGTTGGGTTTGAGAATCAGGTACAAAAGTAGGTCTGGATTAAAGCCTATGAGAGTTCCTTTGAGCCCCCAATCAGAAAATTTGTCCCCACGTGAGAGTTTCATGTTCAGGTACACTACTTTGGAGCATAGAGGATGAAAGTAATCCAATGGTAGAGACTTGTTGGCGAAAACTTTGTATGGGGATTTCTGATGCGGGAGTTTTGGGTTTTGATTGAGAATGAGCATAGAACCTTTAGCTACTTCCGCCCAAAAATGCTGCGGAAGCTTGGAAGATTGTAGATTGGTTCTGATGGATTCAGCTATAGTTTGATTAGCGCGCTCCACCCATCCGTTGTGTTTGTGGTGGTAAGGTTCAGTGACAAAGTGTTGTATGGCATTCTCTTCAAAAAAGGATTGAAGTTTGTGAGACATGAATTCACCTCCGCCGTCAGAGAAGATGGTGGAGGGAAAGTGTCCTTGTTTTTCTTTTTGAATCTTAGAATGGATAAAAAGTTAAGACAGGAGTCAGATTTGTTTCTAAGATGAATAGCTGATAGATAACCAGAGCATCTGTTGACAATTGTCATGATTTACCTCATCCTGTTGAGGGATTCTGGGTTTATTGGTCCCATGAGGTCAATGTGGAGTCTTTCAAAGGGTTTTGAGGCAAGATTTGCTTTCTTGCAGAAGGGGGTTTTGGTGATTTTGGAGAAGGCCCAGTCAGGACATTGGAATTTTTCAATTAGGGTGTTTGGAATAATTGTTTGTACATTCTTTAATCAAAGAGGACTGGCGTGGCCAAGAGATTGCTGGAGGTAGAGCAGTTTATTGTCATCCAAGTTTTTTTGAGTGAGGTAGCTGATTCTGGAGTGATCACAGATAGATGAAGGGAGATTCAAAGTAAAAAGGTTGTTGCGGATGAATCCTTTGAAAGCAAGGGTTTTGGAACAAAAAACCCTGAAGGAGTTGCCATGAGCGTAGATTGAGCATTGCTTTTTGGACACCAGGATGCCGGGACTGATGAGGTTGATGAATAGATTGGGGACATGTAAGCAATTGGAAAGACGGATTTGAGAGTGTTTCCAAGTTAAGACAACATCTCCTTTTCCTTTGATTGGGAGAGTTGCGCCATCTTTTCCGGTACTGATGTATCCTTCATTGCTTTCTAGAAGAGAGGTGAAGTATTCAGTTGAGTTAAACATATGGCATGAAGCCCCTGAGGTGAGAATGATTGGATGATCAGCATTGACCTTGCTGATCCATGTAGAGAGAAGAGAAAGATAGTGCGCAACTTCAGGATTTTTGGATTGCCTTTGAGCTCTCCATTTTGCCTGAAATTCTTTCCACCATTCTAGTGTGAGGTGTTTGTACTTGTGCCAGCACCTTTCCTCAGGGTGATTGGTTACGTTGGGATTGTGGTAGCCTTGCTTACAGCAAAGACCTTCAGTAGTCAAGGTTTTTGGTTTATTAGACATGAGAGCAGTTTCTCAAACTGGTGCCTTGGTAAGTTTTGATTTTGATTCATTTTCAAGTTGAGTAAGGTGATTGAGGACAAGATCAACAGTAACTTCCTTGTCAGAGTGCATTATTTGCTGCCGGAGCAAATGAAGGGAAGTAGGGAATTTGAAAAGTACAAGGTATGCTAGAATATCCGTAGGAAGTTCAATGCTGACGTCAATCATCTTTTTGAGGGATATTTTAATTTCAGTGATGAAGGAGGAAATTGCATTGGGTTTGAAAGGCTGATATAAGAAGTAGTTGAATACTCTAGCTTGGTTTGCGGTTTGAGATGATGCAAACCTTTCCTTGATGGTCTTCCAGAGACTCTTGGCTGAATTGATGTTTTCCTGATTCACTACGTTGTTGTGAGTGGTGGAGTCAATTTTGGAGAGTATGATTACGCGGGTTTCAAGCTTTTCAAAAGATCTGAGAGTTTTAACATCATCATCCAGGAGTTATTTGATTCCTTTTAGTTTGAAAAGGATGGATATTTTATCTTTCCAGATCGAATAGTTTTTGTCAGTGAGATTGGGAACGGCTTCAAGTGCAACTTTGAGCATGATTGGCCGAAACCCGTCCGAGGTGCCAGGTCCCTCCATGGTCTTGATAGGAGATTAGCGAGTCGTGCAATTCGTATTTTAACCGTGTAAATTGAATTTCATTGAATGAAAGAAGTTAAGACTAGAAGGGACGTGACACAATCTGAGAAATATCTGTATTCAGTTGAGAGACAATGAACAGAAGGATCATTGAAGAAAACAAAGATAAAAAGGGTAGCAGAAATCATACCAGACAATTGACAATGAGGGTTGAGGGAATCACTAAGGATTAGTCTGGATGGACAATGGAGATTTGAGCTGAGAGGTTGTGGTTGAATCAAGGAGATGTGGTTGAGAGATTGAGGTCAAATCAAAGAGATGAGTTGAGACGTGAGGAGATTTATATTTATGAGAAGGAAAAAAAAGCAAGGAGCAGACAAAGGAGATGAAGAAAAATGAGAAGAAAAGAAATAGAATAAGATCAGAGAAAAGATCACACTGTCAAGAAAGGAAAGACAAAAGCAGAGACCCTGGTCAAGCCCGGGAGGGTGGATGAGTGAGGCCAGGGGCCGCAAGCTGATGAGAGCGCAGTAAGTGGGTGGGTGCGGGCTGGCAGAGTACAGCGTGGGGAAGACCATTTTATGAAGAGGATTTGAAAGTTATGGGCTGATCCCATCATAAGAAGTCTTTCTACTTATTATGATGGGACATGAAAAAAAGTTGAACTTGTTTTCTTTTTTTTGGTTTTTTTTTAATTTAGGGATAGTCCTTTGAGGTGGTCTTAAATTCCTTATTTTTGGGGATGATTGATTGACTTTATGAAATGATTGAATGGAATGATACTAACAAAATTAATTTTTTTAATATAATTTAGTTGATTTCTGTTTTGATGAAATTCAATTTATTTTTTAATCCAATATAAAATTAAATGTTTTTCTTTTATTTTATTCAAATATTTTATTTCTTCAGCACTGTATTGTATGTAAATAGTTCCTTTTCATTTTTTTTACCCACTTTTATTTTTCCATTTTTTTATTTTTTTGGGGGGCACAATGTTTTAATTATTTTTAGACTTTTTGATTGATTATTTTGATTTATTCATAGGGCCATGAATGTGCATTCATGGCCCTGGAGCTGTGAAATTTCCAAAAAAAATAAATAAATAAATAAATAAATAATATTTTTAAACCTTTTTTTGGGGTTTTTGTTTTGTTTTGTTTTTTTGTTTAATTTTTGATATTTTATTGATTTATTTATTTTAATTTCTTTGAATTAAAATTATTTATTTATTTATTTTCTCAAAACCCAGGAGTCATGAACAAGTTGCAAACAGCTGTTCACAACTCAGATGGGTTTCAAACAGCTGTTCACAGCCCATTTCAAGTTGGGAAAGGGTTGTGATGGGTTGCACATTACCATTCCCATTCCCATCTGATTATAACCCCAATTTCACTGCACAAAAGCACAATTAACCATACATAACCTGTCCCCAATAAATCATCTGTTCTTTAATTAAAATGTCACAAGTCTTAAATTATAAGTGGATTCTGTGTGCTTTCTTTCAATCATAAAATCTTTTCAATATTTTCAAATATCAGCCAACCTGTTTCATAAGTTAATTTGATCAAATTTTCACTTTATCTTCCAGATAGAATGTAAAATAAGTGGGATAAAAAATACAAAATCAATTTTGACCACATTTCACCAACTACTTTTTGTCAGCTTGCTACTTGTACAGAGGAACCTGTTAAAGCAGAATAAAAAAACTAAATAATAAAGTAGAGAAGGGGTGAGAAATCTCAGGATATTATTCCAGATTTTTATTCCTCACCCAAAATAAGGTAGGGCCACTCACTTACCCCACCCTTGAATTCCAACTCCTTATATTTTCAAATAAATCTACAAGAAAATTGCCCAAAACCACAAGAGCACTACAACTGATTTTTTGGGGATTGTATTATTTCACATGTATTCTCACAAATAGGTTTCACACCCACAATTTTCTCAGAATTGGAGTGTTGTGTATATTTTAGGTGTTTCAGCTGGTTTTGTGTTCTGTCACATTTTGGTGCACAGCCATGCATCCCCACAACAAGGGTTGCATGCAACTGAAATTCAAAATTCATGCACCTTTCAGGAAACCCACATGCAATATACTTCTGGCCGTGGATTCCAGCTTCACACCGGCAGCTTTCAAAGCATGCATGCAACAAACCTGCCTGCACAGCTTCTGACAACTAGGTACCGCAGGAACATGCTATAACCTCTATGCATGCATCATGCATATGTAGTAAAGTGAATGACAGATAGAGGGTGGTTTGAAACCTCCAAAAATTAAATAGAACACATAAAAATCAAATCATAAAATAGAAAAATTAGGGAAAACAATAATAAAGGTTTTAACAAAAACAATGTTATGAAAGCATTATGAACCACACAACATATCAAACAGTTCCCTTAAAAATTAAAAAGAAATTACCAAAATGATCAGGAGATGACTTCTAATCTAAAACTACCCACTTCTGACCATACAACTCAAAAGAATATAACACAAAATCAGGAAATATTTCAGAACTACAGAAATAACAAATTAATATTTAAACAAGTTCTGACAATTATTTCACACATAAATATGACACAGAAAGGTA
The DNA here is from genome assembly GCA_025617555.3 of Puccinia polysora. Classification (NCBI taxonomy): domain Eukaryota; kingdom Fungi; phylum Basidiomycota; class Pucciniomycetes; order Pucciniales; family Pucciniaceae; genus Puccinia; species Puccinia polysora. Next base: position 8,108,425 of record CM062625.1, on the reverse strand, counting down.
AATTTGAGTGACAGCACAATAATGTGTGCCAAACTAGCCATGGTCAGCCTGCTAGACTTAGCCCTCAAGCACAACCATCTCTATAGTCCCTGAGAAGGCCCCTTCACCCCAAAAAGGTATATATACAGTACCCTTTGGTTATTTCAAACCCCAGTAATTTTCAGTAAAAATCCAGACCCATTTACATCTGTGATCAAGTGTCTATAAGAGATAAACAGGATTATATGGCCTCAGTCTGATAGCATACTTATCAATTCTAACCTTGTTATGAATTCCCTTGAATAAAATCAGCAAAAAAACCCAAACATTGATCTGAGACCCTTTCAACCATGAATTGCTGCAGAAAACTTGTGAGCCAGCTACTTAAAAGTAATTCTGTTCCTCCCTTCCCTGTCCTGTGTGCTTTTATTGCCCAGAAAAACCATCATTTCCTTGGGATTTACTAATTTGAATTATTTCTTAAGGATCCAATTGTCCAGGGTATTATACAATCCAAAGTTACCCCCTGAAGAGAAGTTGTGTTACTGTAAAGATCCCCAGTTTTTTATAAGCTGTGGCCCCGCTTGAAAAAAATATTAAAAACTTTTTAAAAAAACCAATCCAAACCTTGCACTTGCTCTTACCATATCATTATTTGACCATTTTTTGTGCTTTCTTGGAATTATTATTATTCCAAAACCAATATCACTTTCTGTGTTTAAAGCACTTCAAGGTTCCTGGAGTCAGGTAGCTGACACTTTTGAATTATATTTTCATTTAAAATCAAAAAGGAACCACCTCCAACCTTGCAATTATGATAACCCCATAGCATTGGGGATTTCTCTCAAAGCAAAATCACATTGTATTATTCCTTTTTTAACATCAAATCTATAATCTAATAGTGACACAGTTTGTTGGAATCTACCAGGCAAAAAAGGTGAATATAAAATATGAAAAACCCCTTTTGTTATGTCTTATTGGTCTTCAAAATTATTTAACTAATTCAAATCAAAAATATTAAATTTGAACCAAGTCAACCAACAATACTCTTGCATGGAAGATTCCTTTCTTTTCTTGAAATAATAGCTTAAGAATTTCTTCTGAAGCTCAATTTACCCTATCAATTTCTTCATAATCACAAATATATCTGCTTATAAATAAATTTAAATTATTTAAATTTATTTCATAAAGTTAACCTTGAATTTAACACCAGTACTTCTGATTTGATATTTTTCATTTCCAACATATATTCACACCAACTCACTGAGAGAAATCACTTGAATTAAATTAAATTTTGGACCTTTCTCAATCTTTGTATTTAATCAAGGTATCAAATTCCTTCAAACCATCCATATTTTTTCAAGTTTGAAATACATTAATCTTCACAAAAATTATCTCATCAATGTATCACACTGTACTTTTTTAACTGAGGAATTTTCCCTTGACCTTTGAAGAAGGCTTATGTCCCAAAGTATGACTTTAATCATTTATTTAATCAGATGATTTATCCCACTTTGAATAATTGAAAAAGGTAAATTGGGCTTGTCCCAGTATAAACATCCATAAAGGAATTAAACGCAAGCCTTCCTCTACCTTTGAAGACCCCTTCATAGCTTGAACCGACTAACTCAAATTTTGGTAATATTCTGAGAATTATTTTCTGCAATTATTTTCAAATCCTTTCCATGATCATATAAATTATCAGCCATTCATAGATTATGTGGGTTTGGCTTGTGAAAATCCTTAGAATTATTTTGAAGAAGCTTAAAATTCCCAAGGGATGCTTTGAGTGATGCTGAAAGACTTTTGAGATTCTTAAAAGCATTCTGAGTGGCCTCCTGTATTGTATAAGCATTGAATAGGGCCTCCAAAAATTATGAATTATGCTGGAAGTACTCCAAGATTATTCCAGGAATTTAAGGTGGCTTCAAAGTGGAGTTTGGGGTACTTTTGAAGCTTTGAAATTTGTTTACCACGCAAGTTAAATTTGTGAAAGAATTTTTTCAAGTAAAATAAAGTATGCAAAACCTTTTTACAATTTCTCAACTAACATTTCAGACCTTCTCTGCATTGGACAACACCCCAAGGCATGAGTTTATCCAAAAAGCCATGGATTGACATAAAAAAAAGGTTAATTGATGTTTTTTTGAATCAATTCACACTTTTTGTGCTTTTTTGAATTGAAGATGTGAAAAATTCTTAATCCTGAAGGTTTTGAATTATCCTAGGCCCCTGATAACCATTTCAGGTTCTGTAAAATCACAAATGACTGGGAATTTCCAATTTTCAATCCTCATAGTCCTTGAATTTTATTTTTTGAGAGCTTCTTCATGGTGGGATATGGAAATCTTTGGGTTTGATTAGTGAAATTTCCCTAGTGAATGATGTGTCTTGGAATTTTGGAATCCATTTTTCTATTTTTTCATTTTTCATTTTTTATCTGTAGGGAAAGGGGGATAGATGAATTTTTCAATTTTGTGATTTTTTAGTGGGGTTTAATTCCCATAGATGAGAGGATTATTTTGATTTTTCCTGCTATTCATTTTTAGTCCTATACATCTTAGGGGAGGACCTCATGCAATTGAGGATTTGCTTCCTTGATAGTTCTAAAAGTTTAGAGATATTCAAAATCAGGAAGCTGACAGTAATTCTCCAGCTACAATTACTGCTGACACAAATTCTATTGCTGGTTGAGTTAGGGATTCATTGGAGAATTGAAGTTGGGAGTTCAATTTTTCCTTGATTTGATTAATCAAACCCACAAGTTTGTATTTGAGAACTGGATTTTTTTACTTCTTCCATGAATTTTGCAAAAAATATTGATTGCCTTTGTGGAATAGTGGTTGCAGATGCCATTCCACAGGGCTTTTGCTTTTTGTAGATCAGGTAATTTTGAGGAATGTGGTCAGTTTAAATTTTTGAAGTAGGTTGAGATAAACTTTGTGACAAGCTCTTTTTTGATGTTGATCTCAGGCATGGCTTGTCAGTTTTCTCTATTAAAGCGTTTTCAATGTCCTTATAATTGAGTATAGCGGGTGCTTTTTTCTCCCATCTACCATCAAGTTGTTTGGTCGCTGACTTTCTTGAATTGAGGTCTTATCAACTGTTGCTCAACCCTCATGCTATTTTCTGAGATGCTTGATGAAGTGTTTTGTTGATTTGAGATTATCTTTCACAATTTGCTTCTAACAGCGTCACCTGATGATACTTAGGTGTCACTTTTAACATTGTCTTTGCTGCTAGCATCAGTTGGAGGTGCAGATGGTGAGTATGTTGAGTTTAACCCTGTATTTCTGCTTTGATGGAGAACTTGTAATCATTGGCTCCTCTTTGTTATATTGTTCTCACAGGTGGTGTTCTACCGAGCTCATGAACTGTTTGTGTGCTACCTCGCCTGTGCGAGCGAATAAGTTCTTTCACGCGATGAATCTGAAACTGAATCGTTGAGCAAGCCGTCGCAGCCGGTTTCATGATTTTCATGATTCTTGATCGACCGCAGCAATGTTCCCAGATAGCCCATAGCAACAGATGTCAGGTTCGCTCTCGGTCGCTGGCTGGCGCCAAGCCGTGTTAAGTACATACGTATTAGGTGGTTTTCATGAGTCGTGCATGGTGATATAGACCCATGTGGTTGCAGGTTAATTCCATGTCGCGATCGTGTTTTTCGCTTCCTATCAATGCTGAGACCTCCATCAACAAGTCGGGGCCTCAGAGAGAGACTTTGAAGCAAAATGCAGTGCTGGTCGATCTCGACAAGCCTAGTTGTCAGTAGGGAATAACATTAACCTGGTTGGGCGGGCGCATGATGCTCAAACGGATCGCATGGTAACTTGGTAATGTTCCCGAATCTCTCCCGGAGCGATTGAACTTGGTTTTAGGTATGGTATAGCGTTCAATACTGGATCAATGAGCCATGCCAACTTTTCCATACATAACACATGCCCATCCTCAGACTGCTCACTTAGAATCCACCGTGTGTTATAATCAGTACGATTATTGCCAGCTATATCCTTCCAGTCATTTGAGGTATCGCTACTGACTGAAGACGTATTAGTGGCAGCTTTTTCTAACGCCTGATTTTCTTGCTGTTCGGACCCGAAATGTTTCGGAAGTTGAAGCCAGTCGAGAAGAAGCTTTCAAAGACGTTCGGTTTGAGCCCTCAAGGAAGTCAGCGTTCAAAAAAATCGAATCAATCAGAACCAGCGGCTCCACAAGAGACTCAACGGATGATCCCCCAAGGGAGACCATCAGGCGAAAGTTCTATATTTGCAGCTCAAGCGGCGTCGATTGAGGAAGTAACGGAGAGGCAACAAGAACCTGGAAGTACACGATCATTCAAATCGGAACTAACCTACGGTATTGCTGATCCCCTGGCAGCCCGATATCAACACGCACTATTGAATGAAAACATTCAGTCTCAATCAGGCGTTCCTGAATCAATCCCGATTGAGAAGCCCCAGAAGACGCCGGGCGATGGCTCAACAAGCTCACCCAGCGATTCAGAGTTTGATTGGAATGAAACCGATGAATCGGAACTGGATGAAGCAGAGAGAATGGAGCGACAACAAAGGAAGCTCCGTCAGGTCAAGGGTCATCAAGAAAATGAACGTCTCATGCTCCAAGCAAGGCGGCTGCGGAAGGTTTACTTATTCCTTATGAAACTCTCCAGGCCTGTTAGGGTGACACTGGTCGGTTTTCTAGGAAGCGGTATTGCCATCACGTTCAGTCATACTTTCTCTCGAAATTATACTCGTATCTGTCCAAAAAGGTTTTGCCTGTGTATTAATTTTTTGATGGGATAATTTAGGCCCGCGATTATTGTATTTCTTAAGTTTACAAGTCTCTCCGCTAAGAATCATGTTCTGGCATGGTCGATTTGGTTTAGCATTAGCTTTGCTGCACATTGCTTGACTTGCATTGCCGTCGATAACCTGCCTCCAGTCGTGATTAAACTGTTCAATTTTTTCTATGGATCGACGCCTGAAAAGCTGAAAACTCAAGTTGAATTATGGATCAATGTGAGATTCTGGACAAAGGTTTCTCTGGGCTTGACATGGTCAGTCTTTCATCATCGAAGTATGCATGACTACGGAGGTGCTCAGCTTTTGAACATCCGCCCTTAGGTCTTGGGTTATTTTATCGATCATGTTTTCTCGGGCCTTTATCTTCAACCAGGATCCAGGATTGAGCTATTTCCAGTGGGTTTTAAAGGTCTGTCAGCATTGCTATCTTAGTCAAGAAAATCACTGGATTGTTACAATTCTTGCGTGATAGCATGTTGATTGTTGTGGAAAACTAACGCATTCTCAAGTATGATGTTTACATTCCAGGTTGCTGCCGCTTTTTTTGCAGTAGGGATAGTGTTATTGCTCGAAAAAGTAAGCTCTGAATATTTGATTTCCAGATCTGGAGCTAATAAATTGTTTCTTGTTATCTTCAATGTAGATTTTGCTTCAATTAATCAAAATCAATTTTCATAAAACCAGTTTAAAAGACCGAATTGCAGAAAATGAGAAAGCACTCGTAAGCATTTTGAAAACGTTGCTGACGCGGATCTCGAATAAAAAAAGGATTTCTTTGCAACCGTGCTCGGAGAATAATCTTGTTGAGCTATTCGTTCCTGATTCCTTTCATTGAAATAGTGGGCACTGGATCAATTAGCTGCTGCAAAAGGAATATCACATTCTCCCAAGAAAAGAAACTCAAATTTCTTCAGTCATCTAACGCAGAATCGCAAATCATCAGATATGAAAAACCCCCCTGATAGGTATTCCAGGATCCGCACACCGGGTCTTAGAGAATCTACGATAGTCGATGTACCGCAAACTCCAAAAACTTTGAATGAAGATGTTCCAGCCCAGAGAGGTTGGTGTCTATTGTAAAAAATTTATTAGGAGCATATGAAATTCGAATATCTAATCTTTGGGAATTTTTTTTCAAGATAAGACGTCAAAAAAACTATCGGAGAGTTCCCCGTCTCAAAAGATGGACAAAGTCGGGAGTGTCACTGAGAAAAAGAAGAGACGTCGATCCTCAAATCTCTTGATGGTTACAGATCAATTAACTTCAGCTATTGCCAATGCGGCCCTGAAGGATGGAAATCGAGAAGCTAGTAATGGGTTGTTTTCTACTCATTCCGCCAAGAAGTTGGCTAAAAAGCTATTTGAAGGCCTGGATGAAGACCGCGGGGGTGTCATAACTCGCAACGAGTTCGAGCCGTATTTCAAAACTGCCAGTGATGCTGCTTTAGCATTTCAGCTGTTTGATAAAGATGGAAATGGTGACATTGATCGTAAAGAAATGCGCAACGCCGTCACAAGAATTTATCGCGAAAGGAAAGCTTTAGCCACGGGGTTGAAGGTATTTCACTACTTTTTTTTAGCACTGATCGGGTATTCAGCTAATCAAACTTTAAATCTCAGGATATGTCATCTGCTGTAGCAAAGTTAGACGCGTGAGTAATATTCCTAGTGATGTTATAGGGAGCATAGTATTTATTTCATGAAATGATCTCATTTTTTCCGCAGAGTTTTGATGGCGATCGCTGGTGTTATCACCATATTCATCTGGTTTTTCATCTTCAACCCCAAAGAAACATCCGCGCAGCTGGTCCCTATGGCTACAATCATATTAGGCTTTTCTTTCAGTAAGTATCATGTTTACATCATTTTCTTTGCAAATTAACGTCATTGGGCACGCAGACTCATTGTTCGGTTGCAGTATTTGGAAACGCGGCGAAAAATTTGTTTGAGGTTGGTAACTCCTGGTTATTTCGACATTCTTTTGGCCCCGAAGTTGATGGAAACCCTGGAACTTCTTTTAAAGAGCATGTTGTTCATTTTTAGTATTCATCCATATGACGTAGGCGATATGGTTATGATAGGTTTGTCAAACTGTTGCAGGGGCGTTCGAGTGACGGAGGATCAAGAATTACTACTGATAAAGCCATTTTTTATTAGATGACTCTCATATGTTCGTGCTCGAGTTTGGTTTGTTTTCGACCACCTTTCAGCGCGTGGACGGACAAGTAGTGGTTGCCCCGAATTCAATTCTCAGTAGCAAGAAACATATCGTCAATATTCGTCGAAGTGGTCCTATGTGGGAAATAGTAAATATGATTACAATTCGCATATTTTCTGTTGCATGGGCTGTGTATCTTTATTGATCCACTTGGTTCTGATCCAGACGGAAGTCATGGTCAGTTTTGAAACTCCCTTGGAGGTGTTACACGAATTCCGTACCCGGTTAAGACAGTATGTACTTGATAATCCACGCGAGTGGAAAGGAGGGTGTGTTTCCGATTAACTCCTACTAGGTCAATCCGTCGGATCAACCGTTTATGTCTAATATTTTCACCAAAAAAATATTTTGCTTTCAACAGCTTGGACGTACACATTGATTTTATAAGTAACCAGAATTTAATTCAGTTGAGTAGCTCCAGCATCATAATCACGGCCAGTCGGGTGCTCATGCTTGTGAGGTTTTCTCTCGCTTTTTTTTTAAAAAAAAAAACTTTTTTTTTTTTTTTTAAAAAAAAAAAGGTTGATAGTCGCCATGGAGCACAAAACGAATTGGCAAGATTGGGGGGCTCGGTTGAATCGCCGCACATTTCTCATGAGGGTGTGCATTTCGATGAACTATTTTTGAAGTTTGTAGTGAAATACCTGACCTTCCCAATACCTTTCCTAGGAAATGAAAACGATTATGGACGGCTTGAACATGATCTACAAATTACCCGTACAGGTTAGTCCACTGATATGCTTTCACCTCGTATGAAAGCCTAGCTGAGAATTTCGATAATCATCTGCTCCCTAGCCTGTCTCCTTTGTTCCCGGAGGGCCTAAATTCAGGGACTCTAATCGATCGAAGGGAGATGATGGTTTAACCCGATCTGCTAGCCAACGTCACGAACCAAACTGTGGTGCCTCGTCCTCAAGTAGGGGAATGTATTCATCCAGTAACAACTCTGGTCGTTATCCTAATATCAGCCGGATGTCATCCCTGAAACTTCAAGCTGGTAGTTTCCGCCTTGCTCGTCACGACTCTCGATACTAGCGGATTATTGAATATAGCTCGTTCCATTATGGGCGTGCAGCAGTTTTTTCCTAAGATCAATTTTCCTTTGAACCATGTGCTTAATGCACTACATTTCCCCTAAATGTATGAACCAATTTTTGATTGGATTTCGCCCGTTTTTGCTAGGGTTAGGATAAGATTGATTGTAATGATTATTTCCGGATCTAAAGTTATTGAAACAAGGAATTTTTAAATCTAGAAAATTATTTAAATCTAGCGATTCCCTTTGAGTTTTAAAAATCGATTTAGAATTATGATTACATTAGGACTGCAGTTGAACACTTCATCGTTGTATTATTATTGAAAGTTATGAGAAATTTTGAAAGCTTCATATGAAAAAACAAGATAGTTGTAAAATAAAATTGAAAAATTATAAGAGATTCTAAAGTCAAAAGTGTTTATTGCAGCCACCGTCTTGATTTGTGTATGTATATTGAATAAACTCTTGAAACAAGTAAAAGACTGAAAATGAAATAGTGAAATGCGTATATGGGTTCATTAAAGTATGAGTACAGAAACAAGATCCAGTAAAATTATTTACCTGAGAATGAGTCACAACTTCATAAAGACCAAATCACAATTGATTCAGGCGCAGGAGTGTCAGCCGTATAGGAGAAATCAAGCCTGGGACATTCAAAGAAGGATTTGACAATGTGACTTAGTTTGGATTAAACTGATACCAGAGATGTATGATGAAGATAATAATTGGAAAGAGAGAGAAGTTCAGGCATTAGTTCCACTTGTCCTATCACCAGGGCCAAATTGGGGTTTCTGGATGGCCAGTGACTTCATATTCATCATGGTGGAAAATGAATGTCACTTGTAGTTCCTCAATGGGAAAACCTGATTGCAATTGAATGTTAACATTGATTCAACTGGGACTAACTTGAAATTTGACATCAAACAAAAATTTGAAATCAAACATTGTGTATTTTGATATCCCAGCTCAAATTTCAGTGATCAATATTTTCTACAATGGAGGTTTTCATTCTAATTAATATCAGCATTGATAAAACAACCAATATTTCACAGTTTATTTCAAATTACAGTTTTTTAGAATTGACAAGCTTGTATTAAATTTTTTTCCATGGTTTTTCCAGCCTTTCACCTGGTTTCATTGCTGAAAGTGAGATCCAAATTAATGGTAGGTTATCCTTCATGGAATTTTCTGCCAATTTTCTTTGGGCTTTTGTGGCTAACATGCTAATTTTATGCCACTCAGAAATTTTTATCAGCAAGAGTGGAAATAATGTAAAATCTAAAATGATAAAACATATGGGGTATTATTTTTTCAAATTTTATGCTATGGAATTGAATTGGCAAGCTTCAAAATTCAAATTAATGTTTAGGCATTGACAAGAACACGGAAACAATGCAGCACATGTATTGCTGAAAGATTTTTCACAATATAACTCACATGGATTTACTTTGAAGAAATAAGTGATATGTGGATAACACATGATATGCTAATATTTCCATTTTGCACATTGTGGTGGCATTTTATAGCCTTCGGATTGAAAACTGTGTTTCAGGGTGATCTCAGCAGCTGTGTGTTGCCAGGCTCAGCCATTGGTCCGTAAAGTCAGGGAATCAGGCATGCTAAAAATCTTGGGTCTTCTCTCAGGAAATGGATCAAGAAGCAAAGTGTATCAAATCAAGTTTGTGGGCAGTGCTAGTTTGGTGAATTGGGAGTGGGAAAATCACACAGGGCTATCCGGGGAAGGAAAGGGTCATTTTGACCAATCCAAGGGAATTCCAGAAATCCAACAATGGACGCATACAGAGGAAGTTGAAAGGTATTTGGGGTCTCTGAGGAGGGCGCAATGGGAGGTTGGTCCATGAGAAGGAAAAACAAAGATGGAACTAATAGCAGGAATAATTTGAGGGTTGATGGAGATGGAGGTTGGGGTGGGAATTCAGGATTGAAGCTTAGGGTTTTCTCTGACAGTTTTCCTCCTAGAGCTGTTTGCTAATAATTTTTTGTGTACCTAGCTTAGGGTTAAGAGGGAGGAACTAATACCTCAATCTCAACTCCAGGTTTTAGGAAGGGCTCAACAGGAGGAGAACAGCTTCCATGACACTTGAAATTAATTCCCTCTCTCTCTCTGGTTGTTGGTTGAACAGCACACTCAACTTCTTACAGATGCAAGGGATCAATAACTTCCAAAGCTTGGGGGAAACTGATGGGGTTCACTCCTCTTTTTACCACATCTGGGGGTCTGGCTTCAAAGTATTTTTTTTGTGTCTTTAAAATTTAAACAGGAATGATTTTTCATTTTTACCTCCCAACAACTGCTTTGGGGTCCAATGACCCAACTACTCCTCATCCTACCTGTTCACCACCAGTTGTGCCTGGTGTCAATTTGTCCATCTTTGCTCCCCCTCATTGTAAAATGGGGGCAAGGCCCCTTGGACAGTTTGTATCAGGCTGCTGGATTACCCACAAATTTATTTGAACAGAACAGATGTGGGATGATTGATCTTGTAATAAAACAGAATTGCAGAAGCCAAAGGTGCATTGGATTCAGAAAAATCTTTCCTTGTTGTTCCTTCCATCATGGAAAATTAAAATCCCTGGGATGTGGAAAAAATGGAGAGGTACAAGATTCTGGACTGGCCAAAGCTGAAGGCAAAGATCTTGACATGGTGTGGAAGGTGTAAAACCTGTTTCTGGGAAAGCATAATTGAGCAAGCAGCATTGGAGGCAAGTGGTGGAGTTTGGACGCGGGTGGATTTGATGGATTATTTGGCAACCCTCTATCAAATGTTTTGCTTTTTTTTTGAAAGAATGGGGTGGTTGAGGGCCAAAAGGTTGCAATGAAGAAGGCTTTCTTGGGTGGTCTTGGTCTTCAAATCCAGGCACGTGTGAAAGGGCATCTGTAAAACTAAAAATTGGTTAAGCAGTTGTTGGATGGGAGTATTGTGCTCCTCCCCAACTTGGCAATCATCCTTCAGGCTGTGGATAGCAAAATAAATTTTCATTAGCTCATTGAGACCCAGAAACATTTTTCCTGGCAGCCACAAAGAAATCAGCTTCCCAACCTCCATCAGTTCTGCCACAAGCTCCAGCTGTGGGCCTGTCTGCACCTGAAAGAGTTCTGGTGCTGCAAGCTTCAGCTGTTTGGCTATTTAGAAAGATCACTGAGCTCATGAAGGACCTGAGGATCCACTTGAATTGGATGGAAGAACTGTTGAGCCGCCTGCCACCCCAAATGGTTGAAGGATTCCAGCCTCCTAAAAAATTCTTGGCTTTTTTTTGTAACTTCTGTGGTCACAATTGGCATTGGAGGTCAGGGTTTGAAACTCTCACAAAAGTTTTGAATACAGGATTGGTTTTTCCTGCAGGGACAGGGTTCATGTTCCCAATGTGCAAGCAGATTTTTCTGGAATTAGGCCATCCCACCCCCATGCAGCAAGTATAGGCGCATGATCAAGAGACCATGAACACCCTGAAAGTGGCAATTGGGTCATGGCAGGCTTTGAAAGTGCAAGCAAAAGTAAGGTCTCTTTCAATGGAAAGAATGGTCATTGCAGATAAAATGGAGGTGGATGCAAAGCGATGGCCTCTTCCTTTGTCTCCAAAGTTATTTGCGTGCAGTCTGGTTGCGGAAGGGCAACCAAAAAATTCTGCAGTGAAAAAGAAGGCCGTGGATAATTTGCAAAGGGTGATGGGGAAAAAACTTAAATACCCTTGAACTAATGGGAGTTGCTGCCGGTGTTGCAAGGTTTTATTGACAAAATTTTCCAGGCAATGAAGTATTGCACTCAGGGGAAGATAACCTCAACAGTGCAGTGGGTGAATGTGGCATGGGAAAAGGTGGATTGTGAGTTGTTGTGGTTGAAGTTGGTTTGGATTCCTCTTGCTTAGGTCTCAATGAAGATTTCAGGAAGGGAGATATGGGAAATGGTGGATAGTGGGTCAATGGTGAACATGCTGCCATGAAAGATGGTTGATAATTTGTGTTTGGTTTGGCGGAAGTGAGAAATGGGACTCTGGGGGCTGAATGGCTGGGAATCTTGCATTGAAAGGGTTTTCAAGGAGGACAAAGTTAAGGTTTAAAGGGTCTGGAGACCCCTGTCCTTACTCTTTTTGGAGTGTGGCAATGTTATCTTGGGATGGCCATTCATGTTTGGGTTCCAGGCTTGAATGGTCTTTGATTGTGAGGCGTGCATGGAGGTTTTGATGGTGGAAGACTTGTTGGGTGGGCATTTTGAGAACAAAATTTGCAATTATGGCAGGGGGAAATGGGTGCAGGGGTTGGAAGCCAGCAACAAAGGTGATTCCCAATGAGGGGCTGATTGTGAAGGTCAGCCCACGGAGGATTTTTCCTGGTTGGCTCAGGAAAACTCATGGGGAAATCTCCAGCTTTGTGCAGACAGTTGAATAGCAAAGGGCAAATGAGGGTGAAGTAAGTTCCTTTCCTCAGTGTGCATTTCTGGAGGGTACTGTGTTTTGAAAACCCTATCATTGTGCCCCACCTGTGAGCAAAGGCAAAAGCCAAGGTTGTTTAATATCTAGGACTTACAATGGAGAATGCGTGCGGATGGCAAGCTGCAAAACCAGGTGGTGCAAACCAGTGGCACATATGTTACCGCCTTGGAAAATACAAAGCTGCAGGGTTTGAATGGAACTCTGCAACTAATCACTTGGTCTTGGTACCCCTTGGAAACGCTGTTGAAAAAATTGGGGTGTTTGACTTGATGAGTGCTCATTTAGATCATCCCAAGAAGGAGGGGCTTGGCTCTTTGTCTTCAAACAGGCCTGTGCACAAAGTGCCACTCCAGCAGAGTAGGAGGTTGCAGACTACTGGGCAAAGCTGCCAAGCTGGGGGGGGTATGAGCCTTTTGGAAAATCTTGATTTGGTGAGGGGGTGCTCTGGCGGTTCTAAACAGCCAGAAAAACTCAGCACCCCAGAATTTTTTTTCTTGTGTTTCTTTCAATTTCTTCCTTGGATTATTGCTGGAATTGGGTAGTGGATTTTGTTTTAGAAATTGCGGGAGCGGTGAAAGGTGGGGTCTGTACATTCAAGGAAAAGTCCTGTGAGCAGAGTGTGGGATGGAGAGAAAATGGTGGGGGAAAAAATATAGAAGAATATGGCATGGGGTGAAGGGGAAGTTTGTTCTGGATGAGCAGAGCCTGATATGGTGAGAGGGTGCTCTAGCCTGTCTAAACAGCTGGAGAAACTAGACACCCTAGAGGGCGGATCTCTTTTTATTTTTTTTCCTTTTTTTTGCGCGCACTGCCAGTTTGGTTTTTTTGCTTTTTTTGTAGAAGGGGTCTGAGGAAATGTGTGTCAGTTCTGCTTGGGAGGTATAGGTACCTCTAATATATACCAGATTGGAAAAATGGTTTGAAATTCATAACTCTTGCAAAGGCGCTGACTAAAAAACCTGGGAAGCTTATCAATGCTTCCCAGAAAAATTGGTCTCTCACGGTCGAGTCTGGATCCTTGTCTTTATCACTTCTCTCAATAAGGCAGGAGGGGGTCTCATGATGATTGCTCATCTCACTCAGGCAGGGGAGTACAGGTAAAGCTACTTGTATTTCTTGAGGCATAAGGAAGAAGATAGAAGAGAAGAAGGGGAAAGGAGAAAGTTGAGAATCTATTCTGTTTCAATCATTTCAACCATCTCAACCCATGCCGCCTGGCCATGTCCCGGAACAATTTCATAATGTGCTTCCAAGTGTTGAAATCCTGTCAAAAAAAATGTAGTTGGCCTGATGTAGTCGCCTTCCAGCAACTAAATCAACTCCCAATTGGGATAACTTGTTGCAGTCACCAGAACAAGTGCTTTTCAGCCTGGAGTGATTCCAATTGGGATGAATCTGGTAGTTGCCCAACATCAGAGCTCCAATGCAACTAAAATACAGCTTATCCTCTGCTTTTTCCTCCTCACCTTCCCACCATCAATACTTCCATTAACCAAATACCTCAAACCGCAAGAACATTCAGCCAAATGCAAGAATGATTGAAAAATTCCAAGACAAACCAATCAAAATTAAAACCAAAAGATAAAACCAAAGACCATTCAATCAAACAAACAAACTAAAGATCAAATTCCAAAAATTTATCACCAGCCATCCTTTCCTTGAAAAACCGCCCTAAAGCCAATCCAATCTAGCCAATTAAGGACTTGGAAGCAACTTTGTCCCCTTTGTTGCCAGCTAAAAAGGGGAAGCACAGATAGAAGATCAGCCAACACCCCAAGACTAGGAGTTGAAATTGCAGAACCTAGAAAAGCAAAGACCACCAGCTGCATTTAGACCACATGGCTGATAGCAACCAGACCCTCAAAATAAATCAAGGCCTGTTCAAAACCAGTCAGAACCAAAATCTTTTCTTTTTCCTTCTGCCTTGAACTGAAGATGTGATGCCAGTGCCTTCATTCAAACTAACCCTTTGATCATGTCATCCCTCTTTGTTCCATCTATCTTTTCATTTGGAAATAGAACAAGCTAGCTTGGTTTTACTGGTTTCAGAAAAAGATTAATAAAAAAACCCAAGGATTAAAATACAAGCAGTAAAACACCAAGAAGATTTTCTGTGCAAGCCATAGACAGAGAGGAAATCCCTTATTCAGATGTTTGACCAATGGACAAAGCATTTGAATTGCGCTGCTGAAAGGGCCACTTTGGAAGAAATTTTGGGTATTTCCGGACAGTTTTTGCATGGTGTGGAGCTCCGAGGTACCTGAGGGGAAATTTTGGATGGAGGCAAGGAAAAGATGACCACAAACATGGGAAATGGCAGATATTAAGCGCCAAATGATGGAGTGGGCAACCAGCGTTCCTGTGTTGGAATAAATACTTGCCATATCCCCACATGTCTCTGTTCTACTCTCTCCATACTGTGTTCTCACTCTTTTTCCCTCTCTTTGCTCCTTGTCCTTTTCTCTGTTACTCACTGCCAAAATGTTGCTATATTTCCTATCTCCTGTCACACATATAATTTCATCATATCTGTCATGATTTTATCCCCTATCTGTCTCTCACTCCCGTGCACATGCCACTCTCAAGAATCAGGTCCTACACTCTGTGAAACTCATCTTTCCACTACTACCTGAGGACAGAGGTCGAGTCAGATTGAAGGATCTTCTCTCATCCTTCTTCCTGCCTCACCTCTGCATATCCTCAAGTAAGTCTGTCCTTCATCTATCTTTCTCTTATAATTTTCCTTTTTAATTTTTCTTTTCTTTGGTGACTTTCTCTGAAATAACATCCTTTTTCCTGCCTCACCTCTGTGTATCCTCAGGTAAATCTGAGTGCAGTCATTCACACTCTCCCAACATCCTGATCTGGATTAGACAATGGAATGGGTAACAGAGACAGAGGTTCTGCTGCAGGAGTTGCCATAGGAGTAGTTTTAGGGGCCAAAACAGAAGTTGGATGAGGAGGAAGAGCAGTAGGGTTCCATTTGTGGAGTTCCTTGACCCTCAGGCCCATTTGCAGTTTATTAAATTGGAAAAACACCACCAAGATCCCAAGGGCCGTGCACCATTCCTCCAATGTTGAAAATATTTTGCAACATGGTTGCTCAGCCAATCAAAGGGGTCAGTCCAAGCTCCAAGCTTGGATTTTTCAGGTTGGAGGTGGAGGTTTTGTGCAAGATTTTATGGAACAGAAGGCTTGTGAGGTTGATTCCGCAACTCCTTGGGAATTTAATTGTTTCTGGATACTACAAAAAAGTCTTGGCAGGCCCTCTTTTGAAGAACGTTTTTGGTTGAGGATGGTCTCTGTGCACTCATTTGCTGAGAAAGAAGAATTGATGTCTGGCATGGCAGGAGCTGCCCGCACCTTTCCCAGGGAGCAGGATTCAGAAAAGGCCGTGGGGGGTACAGTACCTGCACATGGTATTGAGAATGTGAAAATGAAGATGTGTCTGGTGGGAGTCATACCCACAACCTCAGATAGACTGAGACACATGATAGAGTGTTACCTTTACCAGCTAAGTTACAGAATATTGTGCCTGCCAGGTGTGTTGGGTATCACTGGTCTTGGTTCAACTTCAAATCGTGAGTACTGTGGTGATAAATCATGTTATCAGGTAGAACCTCAAAACCCCCCCTTGATAAGTGATGTAGAAGTAGGTATAGAAATACCCAGACAAAAGAGTGATTGGTGCAGGAATTGGACCCGCAATCATAGGGTAGGCTTACAGGGGATGATGGTCTTACAGAAAGCATCCACATATTATTCAAGTCTTCCAATTAAGCAAGTATATGCTCAGGTAGGCTCTGGGCTCATAAACTGTTGAGAATGTGAAAATGAAGATGGGAGTCAAACCCACAACCTCAGATAGAGTGAGACAAATGATAGAGTGCTGCCTTTAACAGTTTGCCTACAGACACTTGTGCCTTCCAGGGTTGTTGGGTATTACTGGTCTTGGTTCAACTAAAAAGCCTGAGTACTGTGGTGATACATCATCTTAGCAGGTTTAAACCCAAAAAAAGGGGGCATGCCAGTGGACTAAGACTTTAAAAGAATGGGAAGGGAGCAATGGGGTTTGTTGGGAATGAGAATAATTCTGGGGACAGAACTCAAGTTGGGGGGGGGATGTGGTGGCATTTTATAGCCTTGGGCTTGGGAAATGTATTGCAGTGTGAGATCAGGGTTAGCTGCTGCGGGTTCAGTGGCTGTGCTTTGAAAAGCTCAGCTGCTGGGTTGCAGAGGTGGGGAATCAGGAGCACTGAAAATCTGAAATCTGCTCCAAGGAAACAGATCAGGAACAAAAAATTATCCAATCAAGTTTGTGGGTATTTCTAGTTTGGGGAAATAGGAGCGGGCAAATCACAGAGTGATATCCAGGTAAAGAAAGGTCTGCCTGGAAATGGGTGTGGACCAATCCAAGGGAAATCCAGAGATTCAAAGATGGGCGCTTTTGGAGGATGTGGACAGGTGTGAGGGTCTCTGATTAGGCTGAAATTTAGGTTGAGCCATGAGAAGGATGAACCCGGATGGAGGAAATGGCAGGCAGAAATTGACATTTGATGCAGATGGAGGGGGGGTGGGGGGGGGGGAGGGTGGGAATGCCAGATGGAAGCTTGGTTTTTTCTGTGACAGTTTTTCCTCCTAGAGTTTTCTGCTTGTAATTTTTTGTGTACCTAGGTTAGGCTTGGGAGGGAGGAGCTAATACCTCAATATCAACTTCCAGTTGTAGGAATGGCACAAAAGGAGGAGACCAGCTCCAACAAAACTTGGAAGGAATTCTCTCTCTCTCTCTCTCTCTCTCTCTCTCTCTCTCTCTCTCTCTCTCTCTCTCTCTCTCTCTCTCTCTCTCTCTCTCTCTCTCTCTCTCTCTCTCTCTCTCTCTCTCTCTCTCTCTCTCTCTCTCTCTCTCTCTCTCTCTGTTTACTGGTTGAAAAGAAGGCTCAACTACTTACAGATGAAAGGGAACAATAAATTCAAAATTTTGGGGAGAACTGAGGGATCACACTCCTCTTTCTTACAAAAAATTGATTTTATGAGAGCCCTTTTATTTTTTATTGATATGGTTTCATAAGGGTATGACTTTAGATGAATTTACAAGCACAATAAAAAATTAATAGGGAAAGCTGCTCATGAATCAGTGCCAACAGAAACCAATGCAACTTCGTTGATTGCCATTGTTAAAATAAAAATTGTGGCTTGAACCATGTTTATTTTGGTATGTAAGTATTAATTTGTGACAAATAAAGCATTTCAGATTTCCTCCAATAACCAAGAATAGAATTTCTTCATACTTGATCCCAAATCAAAGAAATT